>CM057050.1:23801682-24169182 GCA_029948455.1 Solanum rostratum | reverse complement strand
GAGAAGATTACTTGCCAAAGGTAATCTACATCATACCTTACGGGAAACCCCATTTCGGTGGATGGTCACCTTCCTTATGGGCAACCCCATTTTGGAAGGGTTTACAAGAATAATATCAAGCCATGTCATATCATAAACAAGTAGATGAATGATATTCGTCCCTATGCTGGCATATAGTTCAAGGAAACGAAGAGGGACCTTGGGGACATCCCTAACACACCCAATCCATCGGTGCTAAGTCTTACACATCCTACAAGAATACTTATATATATATATACACACATATGCTTTCAAGAGAGTCAAGTGCAAGTTTCAACGTTCAAGGTACATTTAGGCTCAACGGAAAATTTCAAGATCATAGTGAAGATGCCAATGCAAGAAATAGCTCATCTATAAGTACAAGATGGTGCAAGCACCCAAGATGCTCAAAGAGTCGAGATACAAGATAGTGTAAACACCCAAGATGCTCTAAGAGCCATTATCATAGACATACCGGTGATCACCTTCTTATCATATCCCATGCCTTACCAAGAATTATATAAAAATTCCTTATTAGGACAAAAATTGGGCTAAATCCCACATTTCCAAAATTTCCATGTACCAATGTCAAGAATGTGATGCAATGCATGGTGTAGGGATGGCATGGGTAATGTAGAGTATATTCAAACATAACAATACAAGGTAAAAACTAGAAAATCCATTATAAAATTAGTAAAAATGGTAGCAATATCATCCATGCATAAAACTTCTTTTAAAAGGACATGCATATCATAGATTCATAATCCAAGTTACTCATCATAATAAAACTTAATGTAACTCAAAATTCGGAATATTATATAGCATATGCATGGTTCAAGTTACCAAGATCAAGTAGTGGAATTTCACGTTTTAAGTAGACAAGTGTATAATGATAGTTCGAGAAGAACTTGGGTCTTCTTGGTTGAAAGGAATCAAGAATCAAAACCCACATACCTAATTGAAGACAACAGTAGGAGGAATGGACTTCAAATTGAGAGCCTTAGCTTGAATGATCCTAGAGAGAATGTTGGAGAGCTTTGAAGGAGCAATTCTTAGTGAGAGGTGTGAAAATTAGAGAAAATGGTTGAAATTGGTGAAGTCTAGTTTATATAGGGAGCATAGGAGGGGTGGGAAATGACCAAATTCTCATTAGGAATAACCAATATTTTGAAATTTCCATTTGAAACGTACCAAAAATTGGTCCATCTGGGGCACACGATCGGGTATATGGTCCGTGTAGTGTCACACAGACCGTTTACTGTACCGTGGCCCTGAACTTACAATTTTTGGAGGCAAGATTTTTCGGACTAAATATCACCTCATGGACCGGTAAACGGACCACCTGGGGTCACATAGACCGTGACCCCATCCGTACATAGGTGACTCCCCATGCCAAGATTAGACGGAGGAATACATGGACCATCTAAAGTCACACGGGCCGTGACTTGGTCGTGTGAGGGTGTCCCCATTCAGTACCCTATACAGAAGGCCACACGGATTGTGGGGCTTCACACAGACCATGTGGAGGCCCGTTTACGCCCACACTTCCCAGGTGTCACTCCACGAGAGGCCACATGGACCGTGTGACTCCACACGGGCTGTGTAGGCCCTTTTGTGGGGTGATGCCTAGCAGATTTCCGGGAAAGTGCTGTGGACATCAAGTGACGTCAATGATCCGGGGCCTTTCATCATCTCCCCCTTGGGAACATTAGTCCCCAAATCTGCAAGAACAAGACTTGAATAGTTAGAGTTAAGGAAGATACATCCGACACAAGACACAATGCACAATTCAACTCAAAATAAAAGGTTTATACAAAACCTTTTTATGCCACAATTCAAATTACAGTTCAAGACCAAACTCATGTCGAGATTGTATTAAACTCATTTGTCAAGAAAGGAAAATCCATTAGTGTACACATGTGCATGTCATGTCATGAGACTAAAGAGGGCAAGAAAATGACACAATTGATAAGGATAGTCCCTAGTACCTTAGGCTTAAGTAGATTGGAAAAGGTGGGGGCATCATTTCATCATGTCCAGCTCTGCATCCCAAGTAGCACTCTTCACTAGTTGATTCCTCCAAAGTACATTTACCAAAGCCACATCCTTGTTGCGAAGCCGCTTTACTTGCCTATCCAAGATGGCCACCGGCACTTCCTCGTAAGTTAAGTTTTCCTCGACCTCAATCCCCTCCAAAGGCACAATGGTGCTAGGATCACCCACTAATTTTCTCAACATGGATACATGGAAGACCGGATTAATAGGACCCGAATCCGGAGGTAACTCCAACTTGTAAGCCACACCTCCAACTCACTCAACAATTTCATAAGGACCAACATACCTGGGGCTTAACTTGCCCTTTTTGCCGAAACGCATCACACCCTTCATAGGAGAGACTTTCACATAAACCCAATCCCCGACATGCAATTAGAGGTCCCTTCTCCTACTATATGAATAGGACTTTTGATGACTTTGGGCCGCCTTCAATATCCCCCTAAACACTTTTACCTTCTCCGTAGCTTCCAACACCAAATCCAGGCCAACTAAAGCCATCTCACCCAATTCAAACCACCCCACGGGGTATCTACACCTCCTCCCATACAAGGCTATAAACGGCGCCTGCCAATGCTAGCATGGAAGCTATTATTATAAGCAAACTCGATGAGTGGAAGGTGATCATCCCAATTCCCTTTAAACTCCAAACCCACATGCCCTCAATATATCCTGCAAGGTCTGAATAGTCCTCTTCGCTTGTCCATCGGTTTGAGGATGAAAAGCAGAACTCAGCTTAATTTTTGTCCCAAGGCCCTTCATAAAAGAATTCCAAAAGTGAAAAGTGAATTGAGCACTATGATCAGATATGATGGATCTAGGTACGCCATGCAACCTCACTAACTCTTGAATATACAACCTCTCGTAATCCTCGGTATTGTAGGTAGTCTTGACAGGTATAAAGTACCAATTTTGTCATCCGATCCACAACAACCCAAATGGAGTCGAATTGCCTTCGGGTCCGACGCAATCCCACCACAAAGTCCATGTTCACATCCTCCCACTTCCAGTTGGGAATTTCAATGTCTTCGGCCAAACCACTAGGCCTTTGGTGTTCTACCTTCACCTGCTAATAACTCGGGCACTCAGACACAAAATTGGCAATATCCCTTTTCATATCGTGCCACCAATACACCTCTCTCATATCCCGGTACATCTTGGTAGACCCTGGGTGAATAGAGTAACGGGAGTTATGAGCCTCACTCATAATCACCTTTCTAAGGTCATCCACATTGGGAACACAAAGCCGGTCTTGGTACCGAAGTACACCATCTCCCCCTTAGGAGAAAGCCTCGATCTCTTTTGCAGCCACTAACTTCTTCAATTCACATAACGACAGATCTAGATCTTATTTAACTTTCACCTCATTCACCACAGAAGATTCTACCCTATTCTGAACCCGAATACCACCCTTGCTGGAATCAGTCAACCTGACACCCAACCTAGCCAACCGGTGAACATCTCTTGCCAACTCCTTTTTCCCATCTTCAACATGCGCCATACTCTCCATAGACAACCTGCTGAGAGCGTCGGCTGCAACATTGGCCTTGCCCGGATGATAAAACACACTCATGTCGTAATCTTTTAGAAACTCCAGCCACCTTCTTTGCCTGAGGTTAAGATTCCTCTGGGTGAAAACATATTGCAAACTTTTGTGATCGGTGAATACATAAACATGGACCCCGTACAAATAATGCCTCCAAATTTCCAAAGCAAAAACCACCACTGCCATTTCAAGGTCGTGTGTGGGATAGTTTCGTTCATGCACTTTCAACTGTCTTGATGCATACACTATCACCTTACCATTCTTCATAAGCACACAATCCAATCCGATCCATGAGGCATCACAATACACCACAAACCCTTCTGAACCATTTGACAAGGTCAAGACGGGAGCTGATATAAGTCGATTCTTTAAGGTTTGAAAACTTCGCTCGCATTTATCCGACCATATAAATTTAGCCTGTTTCTCGATCAACTTGGTCAAAGGAGATGCAATAGATGAAAAACCTTCCACGAACATCCTATAGTACCCAGCCAACCCGAGAACTGCGTATCCAAAGGAGTCAACGGTCTAGGCCAATTTTTCACAGCCTCAGTTTTCCCCGGATCCACCTTTATACCATCTCCTGACACCACATGCCCGAGGAAAGCCACTTCGCCCACACATGCTAAATTTGGCAAACAATTTTTTTCCCTCAGAGTTTGGAGGGCCATCCTCAAATGATTCCCGTGCTCCTGTTCACATTGGGAGTAAACGAGAATATCATCAATAAAGACTACCACGAAGCTGTCTGGGAAAGGTTTAAACACTCTATACATCAAGTCCATAAATATGGTCGGAGCATTAGTTAGGCCAAACGACATTATGGCAAATACAAAATGCCTAGACCTCGTCCAAAAAGTTGTTTTGGGGATATCCCACTCCCTAACCTTCAAGTAATGATACTTGGAATGGAGATCAATTTTTGAGAAGTGAGTGGCACCTTGAAGCTGGTCAAACAAATCATCAATCCTCGGCAATGGGTACTTGTTCTTAACGGTCACCTTATTTAGCTGCCTATAATTAATACACATACGAAGAGACCCATCCTTCTTCCTTACAAATAACATGGGAGCACCCCACAGTGATGTACTAGGCCGAATAAAACCCTTCTCTAATAGGTCCTTCAACTGCTCCTTTAACTCTTTCAATTTTGCAGGGGCCATCCGAACGCAGGGATAGATATAGGCTAAGTATCTGGAAGAAGATCTATGCCGAAGTCTACCTCTCTATCTTGAGGAATGCCCGGTAAGTCCTCGGGGAAAACATCCGGAAATTCATTCACCACAGGGACTGACTCGAGAGTAGGCACCTTAGAATCTGCATCCTTGACCCTCACCATATGGTAGATGCACCCCTTAGAAATCATTCTCCGCGCCTTGAGGTAGGAAATAAACCTACCTTTAACAGTGGAACACTGCCCTTCCATTTAAGAACTGGCTCACCGGGAGGTTGGAACTGGACTTTCCGAGTTCTACAATCTATGGAGGCATAAGATGCATGCAACCAATCCATCCCAAGAATCACATCAAAATCAAACATCTCAAGTTCCACAAGATCACATTGGAAGATTTTATACAACACAACAATAGGGCACCTGTGATAAACTGTATAAGCAACAATAGATTCACCCACGGGGGTGTAGACCGAGAAAGGCTCCCTTAAAATTTTGGGTTTCAACCTTAACTTGATAGCTAACAACGGTGTCACAAAAGACATGTTTGCACCTGGGTCAAGGATAACATAAGCATCAAAATCAAAGACTTTTTAACATACCAGTAACGACATCTGGAGCCTCCTCGACATCTTGGCGAGCATGGAGTGCATAGAACCTGTTGTTCCTCGGGGCACCACTCTGAGGACATCTTTGCTGACCCTGCCCATGTTTGGCTACCTGACTTTGGCCTCCGTGCACATTCCTCGGGCAATCCGCAACTGTATGATCCTTTCTTCTGCATCCAAAGCAAAGCCCCAAATCCCTTCGGCAGGCACTTGTGTGGGGCTTCCCACACCTATCACACAAGACATATCCTGGCCTGCCACTCATCTGTACCCCAGGAGGGGGTGCCCGAGCATTAGCCTCCCGGGCTCTCGAACCTTGGCCCTGTTGGAAGCGACCAAATCCAGCATTCTTACCACTGGAGAGCCTACCATCAAAGCGGTCTCTCTTGTGATCGTGTGCCCTTTTCTCCGTGAGTTTCTCCCCTTCAATCTACTCAGCATACACAGTGAGTCTGGAAATTTCCATGTCCCCAATCAACATAGCCATTCGATATTCTTTCTCCGATGAGTCAGAAATACCCGAAATAAATTTGTGCATCCGTGCACGGGGATCAGCCACCAGGGATGGAGCATATTTGGTAAGTTTGGTAAACTTGAGGGCATAGTCCCTCACACTCATACTACCCTGCTTTAGGTTAATAAACTCGGTCATTTTTGCCTCCCTCGGCTCAAGTGGAAAGAAGCGATCGAAGAAGGCAGATTTGAACTCTCCCTATTTAACATCACTATCATAGACTCTCTCCATAGCCCACTGTGTATACCATACCTGAGCTACATCCTTTGACTGGTAACCAGGCAATCCAGTTTTTTTCTCAGAAAAGACCCCCATAATGTTCAGTATTTTTGAGAGTCCATCAATGAACTCCTTAGCATCCATCAGCCCTTGACCCGTAGAACTCCAGGGGATTCATCCGGGTGAAGTCCCTCACAATATAAGCGGGGATAGGATCCCATGGCAAATTGTCTTGCCTTGCTTGAGCACCAGTGCAAGCATGGCGAAAGCAGTACGGAATTCACCATTTGAAATAGTCTCCTCCATAAGCTCGTGAGGGGCCTGATCTTCCAAAGCCGGGGTCGGCCTAGGTATTGGAGGTCTTCCTCAAGGCATTTACTGAAAAGGGATCAATGAAACCAATAAGTAAAGATATTCATAAACTAGCCACAGCACGATACAAGACACAAAGAAGAGAGAAATTTCCTAATACGTCTTCATAGCCTCCCACTCATAGGTATGGTGCACTTCACACCCATGAATAGGACTCTACTCAACACAGCATGTTAGGCTCCGAGGACCATTAAAAACCTGGGGCTCTGATACCACCTTTTATCATGACCCAGGATTGGGACCTTGATGTGACACGGCGAATGGGGGCTCGAGAGTCCCAAAACAAGTAGCAAAATTTTTAGAAAACTACGAGGTTTGGTTCAAGAGCTATTTAAAGACAAATAACTTAAGTAACAAAAATTTAAATCCAAGAAGGAAAAGAGCATATATAATAAATTAAACAAAATAGAAAAGGCTTTTTTTTTACAAAACACCCAACATATGCCTCTAGTTAAGGAACGGGGGCTAGGACAAGTTCCAGGCTCACCCTCAACAAAATATATATTCATAAGAAACATAAGAACAAAAGCTCGCCCTGGGAAGGTGGGGCTCACTGCAAAAATATCTTCAAAGGAGGACTATTCGTCCGGCGACTGATGCTCAAACTGCTCGATCCCTACATGGTAAAATCATGTAGGCATAGAGTATGCGCTAGTACGTTTGAATATACTAAGTATGCGGGAATGCAATGCATATGGCTTACCGGACCTGCAAATCGATGTTAGATGACAAGGGTACATAATATACAAGGATCATATAAGCAAAGGAATTTAGTATTCAAGATGCCATGGAATGCATGATGCGTGCAACATGATAATGCTCCTATATAGATATAACGGGGATGGATTATAACCGACAACCCAAATCCATGCGAGCTATTACACGAATTGGATTGACTGGGACCTCCCAGCTGTAGGGAGAAGATTACTTGCCAAAGGAAATCTACATTACACCTTACGAGCAATCCCATTTCGGTGGATGGTCACCTTCCTTACCGGCAACCCCATTTCGGAAGGGTTACAAGAATCAAATCAAGACATGTCATATCATAAATAAGTAGTCGAATAATATTCGTCCCTATGCTGGCACATAGTTCAAGGAAAGGGAGAGAGATCTTGGGGATATCCCTAACGCCCCCAATCCATTGGTGCTAAGTCTTACACATCCCGCAAGAATACTTATATATATATGTGCGTATATATATATATATATATATATATATATGCTTTCAAGAGAGTCAAGTGCAAGTTTCAATGTTCAAGGCACATTTACGCTCAACGCGAAATTTGAAGATCATAGTCAAGATGCCAATGCAAGGAATAACTCATCCACAAGTACAAGATGGTGCAAGCACCCAAGATGCTCAAAGAGACAAGTTACAAGATGGTCTAAAAACCTAAGATGCTCCAAGAGCCATAATCATAGACATACAGGTGATCACCTTCTTGTCATATCCCATGTCTTACCAAGAATCATATCAAAATTCCTTTTTAGGACAAAAATTGGGCTAAATCCCACATTTCCAAAATTTCCATGTACCAATGTCAAGAATGTGATGCGATGCATGGTGTAGGGATGACATGGGTAATGTAGAGTATATTCAAACATACAATACAAGGTATAAACTAAAAAATCCTTAATAAAATTAGTAAAAGTTGTAGTAATATCACCCATGCATAAAACCTCTTTTAAAGGGATATGCATGATCATAGTTTCATAATCCAAGTAGCTCATCATAATAAAACTTACCATAACACAAAATTCAGACTAATATATAACACATGCATGGTTCAAGTTACCAAGATCAAGTAGCGGAATTTCACGTTTTAAGTACACAAGTCTATAAAGATAGTTTGAGAATAACTTGGGTCTTATTGGTTGAAAGGAACCAAGAATCAAAACCCACATACCTGATTGAAGACAACACTAGGAGGAATGGACTTCAAATTGAGAGCCTTAGCTCGAATGATCCTAGAGAGAATGTTGGCGAACTTTGAAGGAGTATTCTTAGTGAGAGGTGTGAAAATGAGAGAAAATGGCTGAAATTGGTGAAGTTTAGTTTATATGGGGAGCTTAGGAGGGGTGGGAAATGACCAAATTCTCATTGCGAATAACCAATATTTTGAAATTTCCATTAATGAAACGGACCTGAAATTGGTCCATCTGGGGCAAACGGTCGGGTATACCATCCTTGCTGTGTCACTCGGATCGTTTATTGTACTATGGCCCTAGAATTAAAATTTTTGGAGGCAAGATTTTTTGGGCTAAGTATCACCTCACGGACCGGTAAATGGACCACCTGGGGTCACAGAAACCGTGACCCCGTCCGTACACAAGTGACTCCCCACTAGATTAGACGGAGGACCACACGAACCGTCTAAAGTCACACGGGCTGGGACTTGGTCCATGTGAGGATGCCCCTACTCAATGCCCCATACGAAAGGCCACATGGATCATGGAGCTTCACATGGATCATGTGGAGGCCCGTTTACCCCCACACCTCCTAGGTGTCACTCCAAGGAAGGCCACACGGACTGTGTGACTCCACATGGGCCGTGTAGGCCCTTCCGTGGGGTGATGCCTGGCAGATTTTTGGGCAAGTTCTGTGGACCTCAAGTGACGTCAATGATCCGGGGCCTTTCATGGTTGATGAGAGAGAGTAAGGGTTCTTTATTATGATGTTGTCTTACGCATGCCCTACCTTCAGTGCGTTATGCAATTGATGATGGTAGGATGTAGAGTATCAAATTTTAGATGTAGGATCGTGCTTATTTGGCATGAGGAGGTAGTAGTTGGGGTTTCGCCAAAGGGGGAGATGATGAGTTCCTCTAGGCCCAAGTAGTGATGCTGATACTAGTAGACAGAGAATGAGGGGTAGATGAGGAGGAGCGAATGTATACATATTAAGACATTGGTGTTGTACTTGTGTCATATAGGGCTAGAAGTTGGGAGGAGGGGAGAGATGAGACATTGTTATATACAATATATAGGTAAAATTATGTTTGAGTGTCTTTGAGTGGGAGCTCATTGAATGGAGAAGGTAAAGGTGCTTAATAGGCTTGAATGCATGGTTGTTATTATGCGAGTATTGATGATAGGCTGTTAAGGACTTCGTGATGAGGGTTTCAAGGAAGGATAGTGAGGAAGTGAAGAGAACTAGTGATCTTTTAGGGAAAGTCCCCGTGAGAGTATAGGGCTTGAGTATTGAGGGTTAGCCTTGTATCGATATGATCATCTTAACAATAGCACCATGAGGCTCAAAAGTAGGCATGAATGAAATAAGAGGATATGGAGAGGTAGAGAGTTGAGTAGGAACTATAAGTTTAAGTTGATGGACTAGAGTGCCTTGAAAGGGAGCACGATTGAGGTGGAGAGTGGAGCTTGAGGATGTCCATAGAGTCTTGTATATCGCGATGGTCCCCTTTCTCGATTGGAGTTGATAACTTCCTTCTTAAGTTCAAACAACTGATTGACGAAGTGTTTAAATAATTCAAATTGATTGAGTTCCAATGTAAGATTCGTGCCTAACGAGGAGAGTGTTACGGGTATGTCCTTACCCTTAACTTAAATTGATATGTCAATTCTTGAGTCCAAGTAGAATTGATTGAGGTTAAGGGGGATTCAAGAGTTTGATTGGTTGAGGTGAGTATTAAGATGAGTCTTGAGTCTATTCGTGCCTTGATATCCACATTTACTCATCATTCAAGGACGAATGATCCCAATGGGGAGATAATGTAACGGTCGACAAAATTATCAAAATACCCCTAAAGTAAGGGTTTGCGCGCAATGCATCTCCCAATGTTCGTATGGAAAATTTGGGGCTGGATTTGTGATCAACACGAAAAATTGAGTGGGAAAATGGTCTCGGTGATTTCTAGAGCAGTCCGATCAAAGATAATTTTTTGATCCGAAACACAAAATAGTGTTAGTACACGACAGGAGTGCGTCGCGCACTATCACGGACCAGGACTTGTGTTCCTTTTAAAATTTTCAACGGGATTGAGAAAACTCATTTAGAAACGTACTTTGAAAATACACAATACGCGTCCAGTCCGCGTCGCGGACTGGGTCTGCTCCAAGTTGAAAATTTCTAAATTATTATGAGGGGAATTCCGGTCAATTACCCACCCCTCCTAAACTCTATACATGATCTAATAAGGTTGTTTCGGCGTAAAAAGGGTCTAAAACCCTCATTCTAAGTCCTATTCAAATATTCTATCAAGGCTAGGGCTTGAGAAGAGAAAGGAAGAGCTTGAGTTGACAGATTCGAAAAGAAAATCCTTGTCGTGCTTGATTGATAGCTTCATCCCAGGTATGTAAGGCTAAACTAAAAATAAGGGATTGTTCTCTCATGTGCCCCATAGAGGTCATAGATGAGTTGATAATTTGGAGAGTTTACATGCATGATCTTTGATGATTTTTCTTAAAGTTATATTTGAAATTATATGTTTTCTATGTTGATGATAATCATACTATTTGTTTTCTTGAATTGAATATTTTCATGAGAATTTGCATAACCCTACACGACTAATTTGAAAAGCATGCATATTGAACTTGAGAATCTATATCTATATATTATTAAAAGAAGAGGATAAAGCCATCACATTTATCCAAGTGGCAGCATATTAAGATGCCATATGACATTTTAATATAACTAACAATGTAATTAGTTATTAGTCAATATTTAAAATTTAAAATTATATTATCATAAAAACTAATTAAACAAAACATATCCTATACATAAAAATTCACATTCAAACAAATTTTAGTCATGATTATCTATTTACTTATTCTTTATCGCAAATATAATTAATTAAATTCTAATTTTCATGTTAAGTCTTTTTCTCTTAACAAAATAAATTTAAAATATAAAAAAATGTAAACATAAAAATATAAAAATATGTTACCTAATATTAAAAAAGAAGAAGCAGCAAAAAAGCGGATTAGCATAGTATATACAAAAAAGAAGCAGAAGAAGAAGCAGCAAAGCGGATTAGTATAGTATATTACGAATTTGCACGTATAGGCTTTTTTTGCTTTTCAACAAAATATTTTCAAACTATTAGTTTTTAATAAGAATACATTAAAATACTTTTTATACGTACTCAACAAATTAGTTTAATATATACAAACCTAGAATAAAAAACATTCGCCGTTATATTTATTAATTTCAATATATATGCAAATTTTCTATCATATTATAAAATATATGTATTGTAAGTCAATTTTAGTGTATTTTGGTAGCAACTACTTCAATAAGAATTTTAAACAGTGTATTGTATATATTGTTTTTTTTTTTAAAACGTTTTGTGATCTTGATATTGTTTTACGTCATTTATTTTAATTCAAAATATAGATGACAATGTGAACAGAAAAATCGACAAAATAAGGAGGTATTTTGAGAAATGTCATTCTTTGAAAAAATATTCTTTGTAGTTCTAAATTGTAACTATAAAAATATTAAATATATTAAAATTATTTTACATGTACAGATAAAATTTACAAAAAAAATATTTAATTTGAAACAATTGTTACATAAATTGAAACAACAAAAAGATAAAGTTTATTTTTAAAAGCTTTTTAGATAAAATACAATTTCATCAAAATTAAACAATTAAATTAGTGTTAAGTTTTTAATTTTGAATTTGAATCGGAAGTTACATATGTTTCTTCTAAAAATTGAATTAAAAATAACTCTATCCAAATAAAATTGAATTTTCACCATTTCTTAGGGAGATTACATAAATGCTTGATTGTGTTTATTTCAAATATGTTAATTAATAAACTATAAAAATTAATATTAGCAATTTAATATTTTTAAATAGTGAATAATGCAATGAAAAAATATATGAAAGATAAAAAGTTATTTAATAATTACATGATTGGTTGTCACTATTTATATAGATTTGATTATGGAAGATGGAGATGAATAGTTGATTTTTCTTTTTAATATAATATGATTTAATATACTTTAAAAAATATCAATCTAAACAATAAAAAAAATACTTCACGATTATTCGCGCATCGCGCGGGCATGTACACTAGTTTAGTCTAGAGCCTTGAGTTGAGATTGATGATTATGATAAGAGAATGATGATTAGTTGATAGAATTTGATTGTCTTATGAGTCCTCATAGATAAACTCTACCTATGTGTCTATTCGATTGATTCCTAATGATTGTTCAAAACCTTGAGTCGTTGATTGAGATGTTCCTTGATGGGAGGGCCAAATTATTAAAATACCCTTAGAGGAGAGGTGTGCGCATAACACGTCTTTCCATGCTCCGATGGAAAATCCGAGGACGGATTTACTATCAACATGGAAAATTGAGTGGAAAAATGGTCTCGGTTGATTTTTAGAGCAATCAAGTCAAAACATAATTTTTTTGATATGAAAATGAAAACAAGTGAGGGTGCACGACACACCTGCCATGGACCAACACTTGGTTTTATTCAAAAAAGTTTCTACGGGATTAGAAACCTCGTTCAGAGAATTTTTTGTGAAAACACCAAAATTATACCCTGTCCGCATCCCGAACCCCATGTCCCGAGACAAACTTTTTTTGAATTTCATAAAGGTAATTTTAGACCTTTTCGAACCCCTCCTAGACTTAATATATGATCAAAATGGGTCGTTTTAAGAGTAAAAATGGGTTTCTATCCCCGTTCTAAGTTCTTTCTAAGTCCTTGGAAAAGACTACAGCTAAAGAGGAGAGAAGAAGAACGTAAAATTGAGGATTCGAAGAGAGTTCTTGAGGATTGATTGTCCAAAATCTTCAAACTAGGTATGTAAGGCAAAACTAAAACCATGAGATTGTTCTCTCATGTGCCCCATAGCTGGTCATAGATGAGTTGAAATTCTAAAGAGTCTACATACATTATTCTTGAAGGTTTTTCTTGAAAATTATATTAATTACATGTATTTTTGTTGTCGATGATCATCATAAACTTATTTTCTTGAATTGAATACTTTTCATGAGATATTGTATAACTCTACATGATTATTTTTTAAAAGATACATGAATGAACTTAGGGATTGAGTCTGGAGCCTCGATTTGAGAATGTTGATTGTGATTGTGATGTGAGAATGATGATGAATTGATAGAACTTTATAGTTTTGTGAGTCTCCATAAATGAGTTCTCATGAATTGTCTATTCGATTGTTCCCTAATGATTGCTCTAAGCCTTGAGCTATTAATTAGGGTAGTTTGATTGGATTGATTGTCTTATGAGCATTGAGTGTTTGGAGGAGTATCGAGCACTAAAAGAGTAAGAGTTAATCCAACTCCCACTCGTCAAACTACGTGGCCAAGCGTAGTAGAGGATTAGCACCATCACATTACATTGTGGGTTCCCTATTGAGAGAGTCCCTGAAGCAATAGAGGACTTGTTGATTGTCGTTTCCATTTTGGATTATCCGTTATAGTTTCCATTCATTCTCTACCTGGCAAGTAAGAAGGACCGTGGAAAGACCAGCAGGATGTTGTAGATTCATTGGCTCATAAGTGAATGTTGTCGGATAACAAAAACTCTCAAAAAGTTCCCACATTAAGTACTCTGAGTCGAGAGTAGATGAGATGGATTGAGTTGAGTTCCATTGGGTTGAGTCTAATTTGATTGATGAGGGTGGTTGGTTGATGGGTCACTTGTCTACTCTCTATTCTTGCTTTAGATAGACATTTGAAATTTTTATTGCTTATTATTCTAAGTTGATGTTGTTCCATATTATTCTACCTGTTTTGATTTCATTCATCTATTTTACATACCATACATTCCACGTATTGATGCCACTTGGCACTGCATCATTTCATGATGCAGATACAAGATTTAGAGATCGTCAACAAGCATTGTTTAAGATCTATCACAATTCGTAGAGTTGGTGAGCCTCCCTTACTTTGGAGGACCATGATGTACTTTTATCTCGCTATTAGAGTCAGACTTTTAGATTAGCTTTACTATTCCTTGAGTTGGGTTAGCTATGGGTCTGTCATTGGTATCACTTGATAGTGATAGAGGCTTCATAGACTAGAGTCGAATGTTGATGTTGAGACTTGTTGAGCTAGTTTCTTTCTACTAGCCCTTTTACTTATAATATTAGTTTGAGACAAGATGAGATATGCCCATTACGATTCAAGTCTTTACTTACGTTCGATGTCCATGAGAGAGAAACTTATGTTCTCTAAAGGATTTAGTGTTACCACCTAAGAGTGAGATGTGAGGTCTTATACCACCCTGAGTAGAGCTCTTATGCCAGAGCTAGAATGATGACGATAGAAAAAAAAGGACGAGATAGTGAGAGTGATAGTTGATTTGGGCTTGTAATTAGAGTTCTATACCAATTAGGTAAGTAATGTGATGATGAGTCAATTTCTATAAGTTTGATTAAAGAGTCATAAATACCCTATGAGTGTCATGCAGAGGTAGTTAGTGTCAGAATATGTTAGGGCATGCTCAAAGCTAGAAAAAGATCTATGTTAATGTATTTTGATATTGTACAGTGAGGGTGAGACATAGATATTGAATAGAGGGAAAGAGTGCTTTCAATGTGATAGATCTATACTAGGCTCATAATTCAGAAGAAGAGCCCCACGAGATTTATATAGTTATAAGCTTAGCTAGGTAAGAGGGTATAGCGAATGAAGGAACGGTACTTGAGTTGCAAAGAGGGGATGTGTTGAGTGAATACCTGCTATGAGATTTTAGTAGGCTTATGCTCTGAAATTTGCCTAGTAATTGTAAGATTGGTATGGTATTAGAGATGTGTGTGATAGCTGCACGTGTTACAACTAGACTTTAAGCTTGAATGTTGATGGGTACTGGTAAAGAGGAAACAACATCGTGAGAGTGACAGTTTTAGTTGGAGATTCGCTCAAAGAGGTTCACCATACTGTGTGTTTGAGATTAAGGTGTTGGATTGCAAAAAGTGTGATGTTATGAGTATGGTATAAGTGTTGTTAGATGGAAAGAGAGAATTGAGGACGAAACATTTGATAGGAGAGGTTAGATTGTAAGGGTCATAGGAAATGGTTAACAAATATAAAGAGATTTCCCTAGTGACAGGAGGAAGCTAAGAGTTGTATCTTTGAAGAGAGTCCTAATAGCTATTTTATATATGCGACTATAGTATGATAGAAGAAGTTTAAGATGCCTGTTATCATGGATAGTGAATCCTCAACCGTGTGGAGGTATATGTTTATAGCCTAGTAGGGTAAATAGATTGGCAAAACTTGAGAGACGACCCTTGAGCTAAGGGGGAGACAATGATGTGATAGACCGAAGTAGATCTTGAGTTTTTGATGGTGATAGGTTAATTTGGATGAGGCGTTAATTCTTTTCCATCTCGTATATTCCTTATACTTCAGTACAGATGATACTCTATTCACGTCTGGTATACGATTGCCATGCCCATGGCCTAGTCCCGCATACCAATTATTGATTGTTATTCATGTTGAGTTGTGAGAATGAAAAACAATGAATTCATTTATTAATTTTGATCTTACCCCATGGATTTAAGAGTTTTCACTCCTATGTTAAATGACATGTGACTGAGTTTTATACTTTGGATAGTTTTGTGAACCCAAAATGAGTCTCGATAGACGAGGGAGATTGTACTTCATTATGAACACTCTCAAATAAGATTTCTTGATTGAGTCATGCTAATGATCTTCATTCAAAGTTCATTTAGTGATCCCGTCTTCCCAGTCTTGATGGTGATGTTGATGAGAACAGAGTAGTGATAGTTGATAAGATAATGAAAGGGTTCTCTATTCTGATGTCATCTTACGCATACCCGACTTTTGGTACGCTATGCCATTGTTGACGGTAGGATGTAGGGTATCAAGTTTTAGATGTAGAATCATTCTTATTTGGCATGAAGTGGTAGTAGTTAGGGTTTCGCCAATGGGGGATGACGAGTCCCTCTAGGCCAAAGTAGTGATGCTGATAGTAGTAGACAGAGAATGAGAGTAGATGAGGAGGAATGAATGTGTCCTTATCATGACATTGGTGTTGTATTTGTGTCATGTAGGGATAGAGATAGGGAAGAGGGGAGAGATGAAACATTATGATATACAACAGATTGGTAAGAATATGTTGGAGTGTCTTGGAGCGTGAGCTCATTGAACGGTGAAGGTAGAAGTGCTTAGTAGGCTTGAAATTTCTTATTTAGAGTTAAAGTGGTAAGATTGATAGGATTGAATGCGTGATTGTTATTTTGAGAGTATTGATGATAGAATGTTGAAGATTTGTGATGATGTTTCAAGTAAGGATAGTGGGGTAGTGAAGAGGACTAGTGATCTTTTAGGGAAAGTCCCTGTGAGAGTATAGGGCTTGAGTATTGAGGGTTAGCCTTGTAAGGATATGATCATCTTAACAATAGCACCGTGAGGCTCAGGAGTAGGCTTGAATGAAATAAGAGGATGTGGTTAGGTAGGGAGTTGAATAGTAACTATAAGTTTAAGTTGATGGAGTAGAGTGACATGAAGGGAAGCACAATTGAGGTGGAGAGTTGAGCTTGAGAATTCCCGCAGAGTCTTGTATATCACGATGGTCCCCTTTCTCGATTAGAGTTGATGACTTCCTTCTTGAGTTCAAACATCTAATTGATGAAGTATTTAAATGATTAAAATTGATCAAGTTTCGACTTTACATTCGTGCCTGATAGTGAGGATGTTAAGATTATAACTTTGCTCTTGATATCGCTCAAATTATATATCCGAGTTGATGTATCAATTCCTGAGTTTGAGTGAAGTTTGTTGACGTTGATAAGGAGTCGAGAGTTTGATTTATTGAGTGAGTATTGAGATGAGTCTTGAGTCTCTTTGTGCCTTGATGTCCACCTTAACTCATCATTTGAGGATGAATAATTTCAAGGGGGAGATAATGTAATACCTAGTAAAATTACCAAAATACCCCTAGAGAAGAGGTGTGTGCAAACACGTCTTTCCATGCTCTGACGGCAAATTCGAGGCCAGATTTATGATCAACATTGAAAATTGAGTAGAAAAATGGTCTTTGTTGATTTTTTTAGCAACCGGGTCAAAAGATAATTTTTTGATGTGAAAACACGAACTAGTGAGGGTGTGCGACAGGTGTGAGATCCGCACCTGCCACGGACCAACATTTGGTCTTATTCTAAAAAAATTCTACGAGATTAGAAATGTCCTTTGGAGAATTTTTGGTGAAAAACACCGAAAATATACGATGTTCACGTCGCAGATCCCATCTCTTGAGATGGATTTTTTCGAATTTTGTGAGGGGCATTCTAGAGCTTTCCAACCCCCCCCCCCCCCCCGACTTAATATATGATCAAAATAGGTTGTCTTAAGCGTAAAAAAGGATTTTAAACCCTATTCTAAGTCCCTTTTAAGTCCATAGAAAAGACTAGAGCTAAAAAGAAGAGAAGAGGAGCGTAAAATTGAGGAGTCGATGAGAGTTCTTGAGGATTGCTTGTCCAAAAGCTTCATACTAGGTATGTAAGGCTAAACTAAAAGCATGAGATTGTTCTCTCATATGCCCCATAGATGGTCATAGAAGAGTTGAAAGTCCAAAGAGTCTACATACATGATTTTTGATGGTTTTTCTTTAAAAATTATATTAATTACATGTATTTTCCTATGTTGATGATCATCATAAACTTGTTTTCTGGAATTGAATACTTTTATAAGATATTGTATAACCCTACATGATTATTTTTGAAAGCATGCATGAAAGAACTTAGGGATTGAGTCTAGAGCCTCGATTTGAGAATGTCGATTGTGATTCTGATGTGAGAATGTCGATGAATTGATAGAACTTGATAGCCTTATGAGTTTCCATAATCGATCTCTCATGAATTGTCTATTCGATTGTTCCCTAATGATTCTTTTAAGCCTTGAGCTATTGATTGAGATAGTTTGATTGGATTGATTGTCTTATGAATCTTGGGAGGAGTATCGAGCATCGAAAGAGTAAGAGTTAATCCAACTCTCATTCGTCAAACTACCTGGCCAAGAGTAGGAAAGGATTAGAACCATCTCATTACATTGTGAGTTCCCTCTTTAGAGAGTCCGTAAAATAATAAAGGACTTGTTGATTTCCATTTTGGATTATCCATTATTGTTTTGATTCATTTTCTACCTGGTAATTGTGGAATGATCGTTGAAACACTAGCAGGATGTTGTACAATCACTGGGCCATAAGTGATTGTTGTCGGATAAGAGAAACTCTCAGAAAGTTTTCACATTAATACTCTCAGTCGAGATGAGATGAGATGGGTTGAGTTGAGTCTAATTTGATTGATGAGGGTGATTAGTTGATTGGTCACTTGTCTACTCTTTATTCTTGCTTTAGATAGACATTTGACATTTTGATTGGTTATTATTCTGAGTTGATGTTGTTCCATATTATTCTACCTGTTTTTGTTTCATTGAACTATTTTACATATGGTATATACCATGTTCTGACACCACTTGGCGTTGCATCAGTTCATGATGTAGATACAGGATTTAGAGATTGTCAATAGGCGCATCGTCGCCGCAGTCCGCCGAGTTGGTGAGCCTTCCTTACTTCGGAGGACCATTTTATACTTTCATTTTGCTATTAGATTCAGAATTTTAGAGTAGATTTACTGTTCCTCGAGTTGAGATAGCCATAGATCTGTCATTGACACCACTTGATAGTGATAGAGGCTTTATAGACTATAGTCAAATGTTGATGTTGAGACTTGTTGAGCTAGTTTCTTTCTACTAGTCCTTTTATTTATAATATTATTTTGAGACTAGATGAGATGCGCCCATTACTCTCCTTTGTCTTTCACTGATTGTCTTGAATTATTGATTGAATGAATGTGAGGGGACTAGCAATAGCCTCTAGGTGCCAACTACACCTAGGGTACTCTCCCGGGGCGTGTTATATAGAGTATGTACGTTGAGATGGAAAAACAATAGTGTGATCTACAAGTGAGGAGACTACTTTTCAAAAAATAATGGTGGTTAGGGTTATGACTAAAAGTGCACCCTTTAATTAAACAAAAAGGACTATTAGTGCTCCATTAAAAGAATATGTATTATTTTGAGTTTAAAGTAAAAAATAGTGTATGATTTTGGACCATTTCTCCTCAAATTACAAATCCTGAATCTTTTTGCAAGTGCATAACTGAATTTTGATGAAAAATCATAAATTTCTAACAGAAAAATGTCTAATTACAAATTTAAAAAAATCATATACAATTGTATCATCCTAAATTGTCCCATAATAAAACATACTAACCTCCTTTTAAATTTATTTGAAAGAATATTAATTTTTGCATTAATTGTTTTTTTTTTTAATTTTATCTTAATAAAATGATTTATAGCTACATAAAGATTTAATATTTCTATTAAATCATATGTTCGAGGAGTTTTTTTTCTTGAAAAAAAGAATAACAATTTTGATCCCTCGATTATTAGTATTCCCACCGTCCCACTTTATATGACTCATTTTCTTTTTTAATCAGTTCCAAAAAGAATAATACATTTATATATTTAGTAACAATTTAACTTTATCTATTTAACCTTGATGAAATGATTTGTAGCTATACAATATCTATCCCTTATTTTGGACCTCACATTTCAATTTTTTTTAAACTCCATGTCAAATTAAACAAACTCATAGAAAATGGAAAGGAAGAAGTAGTAAGTTTTTATTTTGGTCACTTTCGTATATAAAATACCCACACCTAAATTTTAACTAATTCAAATAAGTATTTTTTCTCCATCTATATAGAAATATTATATATCGAAACTCTTTTTAAAAGTATATTACTCTCGTACATAAAGTATGAATACAAATCATTTATATTTGTAATTTAAATTATTTATATATTGAAGGTAAAAATTTAAAAAAATATTTTCTCTGGGAAAATAAATTTTCTAAAAATAAGACAAATGATTCCTCTAGTAAAAGTAGACAAAACAAGTTTTATAAATGACATTTCATGAGAAAAAAACTACAAAAAAAATATTTCATATTAATTATCTTGTCCCTCCAGTCCCACACATCTTATCTACACTCTCCTATCACCCCCATAAGGACCGCTTCTCCAATCATCCCCATTTTAAAAAAAATTTCACCCAATATTTAGAATATACGTTGGAGTCCCCATCAAATTGTTATCATGCACTGTAGGGGCCACTCGGGTGTGGCAATCCAAGAATATTTCCTCTGTACTCAAGAATCGAACTTGAGAATCGGATTAAATATGAAGCCATTTCACCACTACACCATAATCCATGTTGATCTCCATCACCCTCATACTCCTTCGCTACACCTCATTGCTATATTGTTTGTCTAGATTAATATAAAATAGTTTGAAATGATAATTCCTACTTACTAATCTATGACAACCCAATTAAAATCATGCTATGCAGGCCCCACATGCTAAAATGTCAGAATCCAAAGAGAAGTGCAGAATTGTATTCTTGTGCAGGGTTGTATGAGCTTATCACTTGGACCAGACTCTTGGTGTGTCATAACCCAGACCTAGACCAAGAGCCTAGCAGTAACATGGTGAATGAGATTTACGAAGGAACCTCAAACTAACCCCTTAGCATACAATCATGCATTCAAGGTATATCAAGGAGGAATACATAAGCAAAAGCATATACTTATCATAGCTCATAACATAAGGAGAATCATAAAATAAGAGCATATAAATCGAAAGATGGATCAAATACGTAGGTCCCAGAAATGCCTCTAACTCATGACATATTAAGATGGGGGTTGATAGGTCCTAGCTCACCCTGAATATAAATAAAAGTTGTCTCTAATACATAAACGTGACATGAAGAATAAGATAGAAGGATTTGACCTTGAAGCATGAGGACTCACCCAATTCAAATCATCTAAAAGTATAGATCTAGCCACGGGGATGGATGATAGGATCACTTGCACATGCATTATGATATAATGGAGGCATATAGTATGTATTAGTACGTTTGAATGTACTAAGTATACGGGCATGCAATATAATAAAAACATGATAAAACCTGCATTTAAATAGTAGATGAATAAGGGCATAATATATAGAAGTGAAGTGTAACGACCTGGCCTAGGGCCTTAGTCATCACACGACGAATGAGATACTCGAAGACACCTTACCAAAGCCATCTTAAGCATCTTAAGTATTCATAGGCATTACACGTAAAGAAATGTGGAAATAAATCAGAGAAGGGTCTACGTTACTTTTAAGACAATGAAATAACATTAAAAAGTATGAAGAACTAACATATTTTATCCATAAATCATACCAATTACTACATCGATGGACGAAATTGGTTGGTTTCCATCAAATAAAAAAGACTCCATCATAGAACAACATAGAATGTAAAAGCCTCAAAAGGGACACATCCACATCATCCCAAAATAAAAATACAAGATAAATTGGAAAGCAGTAGAGTCCCAAACTAAGAGTTCACCACAAAAAAAAGAGCTAGTCTCGATTGCCAAATACTAGTCGTGAGTCAGTGGAGTGCCTGTCCCTACATATATTAAATCATGCAGGCAAAATATGCGTTAATAAATTGAAATATACTAAGTATGTGAGATGCAATGCACACATGAAATTATAATGCTATCATTCATAAGTAAAACATATACATATACATGAGGTAATAAGGTAAATCAATATAAGCTTAAGCATGTATAATAAATATTGCTCAATAAAAGAGTCAATGCATGAGAAATCCCATGTAGTGGAATCATATCATAGGATCATATTCTTGTGGGAAAAGACCTTAACCGACATTTAAGACCATGCGAGCTACTACATAGAATCCAACATAACCCCCTGTGTAGGCATGAGGAGCCCACTTGCCGGGTGAAACTCCGTCAACTTTGCATGCATCTTAACAATATAAATGGCCTATGTGGATCCACTAGCCTAGCCTACAAGGGCTCCTAAGGTGTCACATAGTTAATGAGAGAAAGGATTGTTAGTAAGGTTCCTTTCCCGAACCCTACCTCCATGTCACATTCGGTGCTAAGTCATCCCACTGAATCTTTAAAAGATAACCTAGTCAAATTATGATACTTAGAATTAGAAGTAGTAATCATAGGAGTAGCTCGAACTTAGGAACCACCAAGTGAGAATTGTCCTTTCATCTTGAGGACATTCTTAAACATCTTTAGGAAAATTATCATGCTTATATATTTGACAAAATATAACTTTAAACTCATCTTTAATGCCCTAATCATCATCATAAATCATGCAAGACTTTACTTGAAAACTAGGTGCACTAGGATTTTAAATGTAATAATCATAAATCATGAAAATATACTTCTTTAAAGATATGTAAAACAACTCACATTTCAACATTAAAAAATCCATCATTGGGGTCATCATCAATAACTTAAATACATGCATATACTTGGTAAAATATCATAAGGCATCATTAAAAAGCATTAAATAATATAATGTAATATGAAATCATTATAAACATGCATATTAACTTGAAGAAACTTAAAGAAAACGTAAAATACTTTAAATAGAACTTCATGGGTGGAATAATACTCATAAATCAAACTCACATATTTTAACAAGTTGTGGGGAAAGCAAACTTGAAGCCTTGAGAAGAATCTTGGAAACCCCAACTTTTGGCCTTGCCTTCTAGAGAGTGTCCCTGCCTTAGAGATTTTTAGGATTTTGAAGAATAAAGAGAATGGAAGTTTCTTAGGATTTAGGATCTGATTTAAGGTCCTAACGTTCACCAAAATCGCTTAGTTTAGGAATAGGGATTATGGAATCGACAAAGCTACCCCCCATTAAAATTGCCAGATTTATCCTATGAAAGCATATTTACGGGCCGTGGAATGAACCACGGGATGTAGTTCTGCTCGTCCTGTTAACTTTTCCAAAAGTCCTGAAATTGATTTGCTGAACTCAAAACTATGAAACCATCTTATGGGCCATCTTTGGTCTACAACTTGTGGTTGAACTCGTAGAGTCCTTCCACACTTAGCCATTTTTCTCATTTTCGTGGACCTTATCTGCAATGGAATTCTACGGGATGTATATTCTTTCATGGGCCATGTAGTTAGTTCGTAGACCAGTTTTAGAAAATTCCAAATTTCCTTCATGTTTGATAGTCCCACCCACGACCCTATCTATGAACTGTCATCCTTTCTATGGGCCATCACTAGTTCTGTTGGTTACCCCATACTTGGAAACTTTTTCCTTTTCCTAAAGTCCATGTTTGAGGAACAAACCTATGAGCCGTAACTCCTCCTACGGTCCTTAAGTAACCCTCGTGAACTTGACTTCAGGTTATTTTAACCCAACTTTTCTGCACTCTTAGGCTCCTAATTTAAGGGTCGTTACATGAAGTATATCAAAGATTACCATACCAAGTTGCTAAGAAATACCATGATGCATGAATGCTATAATACATAAACATATGTGGAGTTGTGACCATAACTGAGATGTAAGACCGTACGAGCTAATTACATTGAATTTTGATGTTGCCTTTGGCTTAGGAGCCCTTGCCCATTTTGGAGAGTGCATTTTATGTAACTTACGGTCCCTTTCCCATTTCATAGAGTGTATTTTATATACCTTATAGGCCCTTGCCCATTTCGGAGAGTGCATTTTATGTACCTTACCGGTCCTTACCCATTTCAGAGTGTGCTTGTCATGTACCTTATGGGCCCATGCCCATTTTGGTGAACCATGAATTACAATCATCCATATTGGAAATAAGAGTATAAACCTACGGCGGCACGTAATTATAAGATAAGTAGACTTTATATAAGGACCCTTAGGAATACACCCTCACCTAGAATATCATTTGGTGCTAAGTAATATACCACGGAGCACATAGTATATACATAGTCATGCTTGTCATAAGATCATAAGTCATTGAAAAGTTGTCAACATGCATGCTTAACCCTAAAAGCTAAATCATAATCCGAAATGTAGTGACATGCACACAAATAACACATCCATACTTTGTACATGATGGTGCATACACTCCTAGAATGCTTAAAATCAAATCATAGATATCATAGTAATCATAACCATGTCATAATCGTATACATCCCAAAACCATATTCATAACCATAATAGAAACCATATTTATAACTAAGACCTCATGTAGAAGCCTTCTGTATGAAGGATCTTCATGAGAAGTGAGAGTTAACACATGGGTACATGAAATTCAAACTTAAAGCATGATAATTAGATAGAAACAAGCATAATCCATGAAGAAATAACAACTTGAATCATAATTGAAGTTACCCATGCATGAATTCAAAGTTCATAAGGACATAAAAGTTTAGATCTCATGAAAACCATGTAAATCAATAAAATAAGACTTGATTCATTCTTAAACCATCATCTAAATAAACCCATATCGTAATTCCATCAATTTATAGTTAAAACATGAAATCCATACTTGAATAATACTTTAAGGTCATGAAAATAGATAAAGAGACTTTGGGCTCCAAGGTTGGAATGAAAACAAGGATGAATCCTAAATACCTAATGCCTGATGTGAAGAAATGAGATAAAAAACCAACTTGAACTTGAAACCCCCAATTGGTCCCTAAGGTTGAATCCTTGAATGTGAGGCTTGAGAGTGTTTTTAAGAGTTAAAATATAAAGGCTAGTGTCACGACCCGCCAGTCTTCCATAAAAAGAAGGAAGAATCTATAGTCAAGGAGAAGAAACTAGAGCCTTGGCGAGGTTTATGGAAGACTCTAGAACATTGTGGATAGCACTTAAAGCTCCCTAAAAGACTCTAAAATATTGTAGGTAAATCTTGTAAGTACTTGGAGAAATCTAGAATAATGGAGTCAAGTGTAAGAAGCAGTTAGAATCCTCTAGATATGTAGAATCTTCTGGAGAAGGGACTTAATTGTAAATATTGAGGGACTTAGAAAGTAAATATTATCTATACTTTGGCCCCTAGGGAGTAGTATAAATAGGAGGGCCTTTCATTTGTAAGGCATCCAGAAATCGTAAAACATTCTCCAAGTCTAATACAAAGCCTTCTTTCTAACAAAGCTCTCTTGTCTTCTAATCTAGCGTTCCCTTAGCGATCAAGAGTTATAGGCTTACTTGTATTTGCAAGATCGTGAAAGAGTCATGTGCAAATCGACAAGTGTCGCACATAAGTGTTAGCTTGAGTACTAGGTTCGTGATAAAGTGGTATCATAGCAAGTTTGTACTAAGGGAAGCATGGCAAGTGAAGGAGGCATCAACGCCACCAGCAGCGCTAATGTTATGCTGGATGTTGGCAAGAAACGCAAGGGAAAGAAAAGCTCTAAGAAGATTGAGATGGTGCGAATCTGACTGATACTAAGCAAGGCCATAATGATCCACTCACTCTCGGCCGTTAAGTTGAGTGATAATGAACGTGGCAAGGAATCTATCAATGTCACGCTTGACGTGGGATGGGTCACGAGGATGGATGCTGCCGGACAAGCAGTGGAGTTCTTAGGAAAGTGCTTGATCAGTTCGATGGCAAGTTTCAGACCTTAGAGGAGTTCACCCTTGAGTAGAATGATAACATCCAAAAAGAGTTGGGTGGGCTCCAGGCGGCAGAGTATGAGTTGAGGTAGACCATCACTTCCTTGGAGTGTCGAGTTACTTTCTTGGATAGTCGACTCATTGATGTACTGGGGGCCATAAGTTCTAGAGTGAGGGATCTTTAGGAAGGCGTGGTTGACGGGAGATGCTTAGGGATTCCTAGAGAAAGGAAGGTCAGGATCGAGGCTCCCAAGCCACCTGTATTCAAAGGCGTCCGTGACACACAAGAGGTGGAGAACGTCTTATGGTACTTGGAGAATTATTACAAGTGTAACAAGGTGAGGAACGATGAGACGAAGATCAACACAATCGTGTTGTATTTTATGTAGATAGCCATGGTATAGTGGAAACGAAAGGACTCAAAAATAGGGAAGAGGCTATGCACCATCAACACGTGGGAACTATTCAAGAGTGAGTTCACGAAGGTCTTCTTTCCAAACTATGTCATTTATGAGGCAAAGAGAAAGTTTAGGGAGTTGAAGTAGATAGATAAGATAAGGAAATATGAAGGAGTTTACTACCCTCACGCTCCAGATTCCCAACCTCATGAATGAGAATATGATGTTCCACTTCATGGATGGCATACAAAATTAGGCTAGGGTGGAGCTGGAACGCCGATGGGTTAAGACCATTAATGTGGACATCACATAGTTAGAGGCTTTGATGGACTCCTAGCACGACAAATGAGATAGATACCAAGAAGAAAAGTTGGGAGGTAGTCATGACCAAGGTAGGGGAGATGGTGGCAAAGGCAAGGGTTGGTAGCCACATCCCAAGCATCATGACACTTGTAGGCCTGATAACAAGAGGACTGGGCGACAAAGAAGCAGAGAGGACAAGGCACAACCTGAGAAAGATCTCAATTGCTACATATGCAGGGGGGCATAGCTATAAGAAGTGCCCCGAACTGAAGAGCCTTGGTGCCATACTGTGGGAACAGAAGGAGCTGAAGGTGCATGAAGTGGCACTCGAATCAGGGGAAGAATCGAGCACAACTCGAGTTGGTGTGATTGGGCTATGCAAAGCTATAATGCAGCATCTATAGAAGCCGAAGAAGTATAGTGTGTAGTATGTGGATATGACAATCAATCCATGACCCACTCATGCCATGGTCGACACAGGCGCGGAGGCCAACATCATGACCAAGTCTGCAACAACCAATATGGAGGTGAAATATAACCCAAGTAATGCACAACTCAGGATAGTCAATGCGCCAATAACCCCTGCGAGTGTAGTTGCTTAGGGAATCAACATAGCATTGGGAAAGTGGCATGGCAAGATGAAAAAGTTACATGTCACCGCGGTAGATCTCTATGAGATCATCTTTGGGTAGGAATATTTCCAAAAGTGCCATGCGATGATCGACCCCTACCTCCAACAACTCGTGGTCATGGAACAAAGAGGTTCCTGCATGGTGCCCTTAGTCAAGATGGCTAAGTAAAATGGACAAGCTCAACTATCGGCCTTGCGGCTTATGGAGGGGTTACAAGATGAAAAACCATTTCCGTGTTTCATGCCCACTAAGAGGGGAAATCATTGGAAGAGAACTTGTCAAAGGAGGGCAAACAAGAACAAGGTCAGCGAATCACAACAGTACTCCTCGGGTGCTGAAAGGGGAAAACTCCAGCGAAGACTACATATGGAAGACATAGAGGTATGTGGCAGTCCAAAGGTAGAGATTGGGGATTCGAAGGGAGTAAGGGAGTTCCTATTAAAACATTGCACCGAGGACGTCGCAACATTTAGGTGAGGGAAAGTGTCACGACCCGCCAGTGTTCCATAAAAAGAAGGAAGAATCTAGAGTAAAAGAGAAAAAGCTAGAGTCTTGGAGAGGTTTTCGAAGACTCTAGAACATTGTGGATAGCACTTAAAGCTCCCTAGAAGACTCTAGAATATTGTAGGAAAATATTGTGAATACTTGGAGAAATCTAGAATAATGGAGTTAAGTGTAGGGTGCACTTAAAATCTTCTAGATATGTAGAATCTTCTAGAAGAGGGACTTATTTGTAAATATTGAGGGACTTAGAAAGTAAATATTATTTAGACTTTGGTCCCTAGGGAGTAGTATAAATAAGAGGGCCATTCATTTGTAAGGTATCCAGAAGTTGTAAAGAATTCTCCAAGTCTAATACAAAGCCTTCTTTCTTACAAAGCTCTTTTGTCTTCTAATCTAATGTTCCTTTTTCGATCAAGAGTTAAAGGCGTATTTGTATTTGTAAGATCGTGAAAGAGTCATGAGCAAATCAACAAGTGCCGCACGAAAGTCATAGCTTGAGTACTAAGTTCATGACACTAGGCTTGCATGAAAGGTCATGAAATGCATAAGTATTGATTTAGGATCTTAAAGGAGTGAATAAAAGTCTAAAAAGCCTCAAAGTTGAGGCAAATTACGATAAGACCCTACTTAAACAGAGCCTAAATGCACCCAAGAAGCCCTGCATGGAATCCCTTTCAGGCTATGGTATGTACCATAGGCTATGAAGGGGTCCATGGTGGTGCACCTGTGCCAAAATGAAGGGGCCTTGCGAAGGGCACCGCTCATGGTGTACACCACTAGACGTGGTCTGCTTCATGGTGGGAACACCATCAAGGTAGCCCCCAAGGAAGCCTAGGAACCAAAGTGATCTAGGCCAAGGCCACCTCCATGATTCACTTCAAGGGTCGTGAAGTGCTTCACGGGTCATAAAAGTGTCCTTGGAGGGGCACTTTGGCCAAAAACATTCCATTTTAGTTTTCAAGCATCTTTGAAGCCTTACAAAGTCCAGGCCCTTACATCGTCTCCCCCTTGGGATCTTTCATCTTTGAATGAGATAGAACATAACTTGAGTCGGTTAAAATAAACATGTAACTGTCCAACATGAATGCATGTTTTTAACATTCAAAACATTAAAATCATTAAGTCGATTCTAAAAACATCATTCAAATCAGTTCCGTGCACATGTATGCACTATGTAGGCAGATATGCAATGCAACAAGTAAACATGATGACAAAGAATACGTACCAGAGATGCCCAATGCTGAAGCTTTAACAACATAATCAGTTTTAAAATAAAGTGTAATATAATGCAATGATGCTGCAAGTGAAACACATAAGCAAATAAGAGTAGGAATATGATCATAATTGATAAAATTACATGAGTTATAATATGGAATACTCGATGTTATACTTGACACCGGACAAAAAGTGAGCCTACTTGCCAAGGTAAATTCCAAAAAAAAACTCGGTGGATATACTAGTTGGAAAGCCTAAAGAGGTATAATAAAAATATCCTACGATGGCATGTAATTATGAGATTAGAATCTTTATATGAGACCCCTCAGGTCGAGCCCCACTCTTAACTCATTCGATGCTAAGTCAAAGCCCTACAAAAATGGACAATGCATAATCAAAATAATCAATACTCAACTTAATTCGGTAGGTCTTGGCTTGTCAAAGTATATTCAACTCGTACTTAAGAATGGGTCCTTAACAAAACTTTTGAATGATTTCAAAGTGGGTCTTGAGTCACCTAATATGAAATCAAACTTATGATTCTTGTCCATGTTGAAAATCATATACTCAAGTTCATTCCATAAATGTCGATATACATGATTCATAAATCAACCTAATTCATATATGGTGTATGTCAAATAACCTTAAAATCATGTAATTGAATCATAAGCAAAGCTTGAAGTAATTAATTAAGCAATATAGGATCAATATACATAATTCATAAATCAACCTAATTCATATATGGTGTATGTCAAATAACCTTAAAATCATGTAATTGAATCATAAGCAAAGCTTGAAGTAATTAATTAAGCAATATAGGATCAAAATCATATTAACCCATAAGGGAGTTCCAAGTATGAAAGTGTAGATTAGATTAATGTTGCAAATTCGTAATGCTAGAACCAAATTATGTAAAACCTAAGTAAACATTCCTTAATGATCAAAGAATACATGAATAACCCTAATCTTAGCAAATATCAATGAATATGCAATTACCCATAAATTAAAGAATAAAAATTAGTAATTCAAAATTTAATTTTCGAAGAGAACTTCTTGGTTGAAAGGAAACCAAGAATAAAACCTACATACCTTTAAGCCTTGGAAGTTATTGAAGGAAACTTGAGGAAAAACCTTGGGCTTGACTTGTGTTCTTGAAATCCAAAAAAGATTCTTGAGAGCCTTGAAATTGGATGAAGAATTTGGTGAAGACTACAGAGGATTTTGAGAGAATGTTTGTGTGATTTAGGCTTGAAAACAGCTCGATAATGAGAGAATCCCATCTATATGGGCATTGGGTTACTACCCAATTTCCCTCAACTGAAATAGAAAATTTTCAAAAAATTTTACCTATGGCGCGGCAAATCCGCGACACAAACTTGTCGCAGATTCTACTGGTTTGTGCAATTTTATCAATAAAATTAATTTTTTGCACGAGAAACCTATACATTGTAGGTAACTATTTTTCTACTTTATTTTGCCTCCTAAACAAGAATGTGAAGTCGGATTCATGAAATAACGCTCATATTTTAAGATATTAAAGAAATACGCTATAGAGCATTTTTCGAGTAACATGAGAGGTGTTACAATATATCCCTTTTGGGAACATTCGTCCCCAAATATAATGAGATGTACTCTAAAGAGTGATTATACAACTTTAAGTCCTCGTGAATGCACCAATGCAACCCAAAACACATCAAAACCATCAAAATATGCCACTTATACATATATATGCATGCAACATAACATAGAAGCGTTGATGTATAACACTTGACACCATAGATAGGATTAACTTATTACCTTCGGCTTGAGTAGAGTGGAAGAGATTAGGGTATCGCTTCTTCAAGTCTACCTTGGCTTCCCAAGTGTCAGTTTCAGCTTGTTGATTCCTCCAAAGGACTTCGATGGATATCACGTCTTTGTTCCTCAACCTATTCACTTGTCTATCAAATATCCCCACCCAGGCTTCTTCATAGGTCAAGTTTTCTTTTACCTCCCACAACCTCCACAGGCATTATGGATCTTGAGTCACCTACACACTTCCTTAACATAGATACCTGAAAGATGGGATGAACAACTGAGTTCATAAGTTACCATTCAAACCCCTTTTAAAATTTTGTACGGAGCCAAAAACCTTGGGCTCAATTTACCTTTCTAGAAAAAATGAACAATACCTTTCCTGGGTGAAACCTTAAGATATACCTAATCTCCCACATCAAACTCAAGATCTCACCTTCACATATCCGAATATGACTTTTGTCAGCTTTAAGATATGTTCAATCTATATCTTGTCATCCTCACCTTCTTCATGGACTCTAAAGCCATATCCGGGAATAACAAGGCCATTTTGCCTACCTCAAACCAACCAACCGATGATCTGCACCATCTTTCATAAAGAGCTGCAAACGGGGCCATTTTGATGCTAGAATGGTAACTGTTGTTATCTGCAAACTAAATAAGCGACAACTGTTCATCCCAATTACCCTTAAACTCCAAGACACAAGCTCTCAACATATCTTCCAATGTTTGGATGGTCCTTTTGGCGTGACCATCCGTTTGTCGGTGGAATGCGGTACTTAACTTCACTTTAGTACCCAAACCTCTTTGGAATGATTTCTAGAAATGAGAAGTGAATTGAGGGCCGCAATATGATATTATTGACAAGGGAATCCCATGTAATCAGACCAACTCACGAATGTACAACCTTGCATGATCCTCAACACTATATGATGTCTTGACCAGCAAGAAATGAGCCGATTTGGTCATATGATCCACAATCACGCTAATGGAATCAAATTGCTTCTGGGTCCAGGGCAACCCCAAGATGAAGTCCATATTGATTTCCTCCAACTTTTAAGTTAGGATTTCAGTATCTGAAGTAGGCCACCAGGACTTTGATGCTCGACTTTGACTTGTTGACAATTTAGACATTGGGCCACAAACTTGGCTATATCCCTTTTCATACAACCCCACTAATATAGTTCTTTCAAATCACGATACATTTTGTTGGAACCCAGATGAATGGAGTAAGAAGAGTTGTGGGCTTCTTGCAAAATCAAAGTTCTCAATCCATCTATATCCGGTACACACAACCAACCTTGGTATCTAAGGACACTATCTCCTCTTTGTGTGAAGACCTCTACTTTCTTCTCTTCAACCAACTTCTTCAATTCACTTATGGTAGGATCAAGGTCTTTCTTGGACTTCACATCAACAACCAGGGAAGATTGAGACCCATCGAGAAAAAACACACCACCATCAGTAGTGTCATTTTAGCTAACACCTAATCTAGCAAGTCGATGAACTTCTTCTACCAACTCTTTCTTTTAACCTTCAGCATGACTTACACTACCCATGGTCATCTTACTCAAAGCATCAACCATTATATTGGCCTTCCCAAGGTGATAGTGAATGCTCCTATCATAATCTTTGAGAAGTTCAAGCTCACTATGTTGCCTCAAATTCAAGTCTTTTTGAGTGAACACATACTACAACCTCTTGTTGTCAGTAAACACATCAACGTGAACCCCGAAAAGATAGTGTCGCCAAATATTAAAGGAAAACATCACAACAACTACTTCAAGGTTATGAATTGGATAATTGCGCTCATGCACTTTCAACTATTTAGAAGCATCGGCAATAACCTTGCAATTCTGCAGCAACACAAAACCTAATCTGACCCTGGATGCATCACAATATACCACAAAACAATCCAAACCATCTGGAAAAGGAAAGATTGGAGCCAAAGTTAATTTATCTTTCAAAGTCTAGAAACTCTTCTCACATTTACCAGTCCACAATAACTTGGCAGTCTTCTAGCTTACTTTTGTCAAAGGGGATGCAATTAAAGAAAAACCTGCTACAAACAATTGATAGTAACCTGCCGAACCCAAGACACTCCTTATGTCAAACAGAGTTAAGGGTCTAGGCCAGTTTTGCACCGCCTCAATTTTCCTTGGGTCATCCATAATACCTATATCAGTTGCCACATGTCTAAGAACATATACCTCTTTTATCTAGAATTCACACTTGCTAAACTTGGCATACAATCTCTCATCTCTCAAAGTTTGAAGGACCACTCTCAAATGTTCCTCATGATCCTTTTTATTTTGCGAATATTGATGAAGACCACAACAAAGAGGTCAAAGTAGGGTTTATAGACATTATTCATATGATCCATGAAGATTGCCAATGCATTTATTAACCCAAAAGACGTCACCATATGTTCAAAGTGCCCATACCATGTTTTGAAAGCTATTTTAGGGATATCACATTCCCTAACAGGTAATTGGTGGTACCCAAAATAAAGCTTAATCTTAGTAAAGTGTCTAGCCTTTTGTAGTTGGTCAAATAAATCACCTTTCCTCGAAAGTGGGTACTTATTCTTAATGGTGACTTTGTTGAGTTGAAGATAGTCAATGCATATTTGGAGTGACCTGTTCTTCTTTCTCAAAAACAGAATGGGAGGAACCAAAGGAGACTTGCTAGGCCTAATAAATCCCTTCTCCAATAAATTTTTCAATTAATCCTTATGTTCCTTACACTCTACCATTGCCATTCTATAGGGTGGAATAGAGATAGGCTCGGTATTGAGAAGGAGATCTATGTAAAAATAAATTTTCCTTTTGGGAGGAATGCAGGAAAGATATTTGGGAAACACGTTAGGGAATTCCTTGACTATAAGAACTGACTCAAGGGAGGGGACTTGGGAAGACACATCCTGGACCTTAACCATATGATTGATACACCCCTTAGAAATTACGGGCCTTAAGTTATGAAATGAACCTACACTTTGATGCAAGTGGGACCGCGCCAAGGGCCATTTCTTAGGAGTCAAGATCGAGAACATCATAGAGTGCAAGGGCTACTCATGAAGCTAGAGGTACTTGAGCTTGTATTGGGGCCAAAAGAAGGATTCTATGCCTTGAAGATAGGTCGTGGAGGTGAACGAGTAGCGGGGGTGAATCTGTCATGTTCGGTGATAGGCAGCATATCAGAGATCTGCCGAATGGATTCAGTGATCAAGTGTAAGACCACCTAATATTCCAGGAAGTTCGAGCTTCAGGAGTTATCAAGGTCAGCAACAAGGTGCCAATTCGACGATAAGCCGAATGAAGAAGGTGACGGTCATTTTGACCACCTTTTATCAATTTTAGGTCACTTTTGCACCATTTATGTAATAATTGATCTAAGACTACAAATAACTCATAGTCGCTCATTCATAGGTAGTCCATTTTCAATATTTATGAATAATACTCCTTGTGTGAGTTTGAGAGCTTGGTACAAGCTTTGGTTGAACTTTGTTTAGAAACGGGGGTTGCTTGGGAATCCAATTTTCCTTGAGGTCTTTGTAAGAGGTTAGTGCTTGTTGTGGATTAATTGATTGAGGTCTTTAGCTTTAATATACCTTTAGGTTGCTTTTGATTTCCCTTCTTTTGTGTATCTATCTATCTATAACTTGAGGTCTTTAGGTTTAATATACCTTTAGATTGCCTTTAATTTTGTTTTTGTGTCAATCTATCCATCTTATTTTCTTCTCTTTTCATTTTTTCATTTTGTATTACATCATTTGGTATCAAAGCAAGGCTTAGATTTGTTCCTACTATTCTAGTCTTGGGTTGTTACTACAAAGAAAGAGGTCAAAATATTTTTTGAAAATCCCAATTTTTTTTGTTGATTTGAGTCATGTTACATTTGTGTTATATAACATTACTTGAATCTTAGGCCAAGATTTGGTGAAGTTTGGAGATGTTCTGAACACTCTACCATTGATGATTGAAGGAGATTGAAGAAGAAGAAAGTGGGTCTTGAGATTTGAAGAAATTGGTTAGGAATTTTAGTCAAAAAAGTATTGGGGTTTTTTCTCTACATCAAGGAGAACTTGAATCTCAAATTTCATGAAATTCTGAGTCAAAAAATTTGAGAGTTTTGATTTGGATCTTCATCTTGTTCATAGTGTTCTTAAAGAACATTGAAATATTCAAGAGGAATAATCTTCCAAAAAGGTGTTTGATCCAAAAAGGTGTAAGAATAGAAGGAATAATTGTGGTGGTACAATTGGAATTTACCAAAAGGGGCAAGTCCTAGGTCAATAAAATATAAGGGGCCCACATGGTCAAATTCGGGGTCTTCAAAGCTGCAAAACTGCAAAAGGGCCAATCAAAGTTGTGCCGGAAGGACCCATTTGGTGCCACTCCACATAGTGCCTAAGTACGCCTAATCATGCTCTAGTTGTTGTAACGTTTGTCGGTCAAAAGCGGGGCATTCGATAGTCCACCGAATTGTTTCAGTGGTCAAATTGATAGTTCATGAGCTGAACTTCAATTTTGACTTTTGAAACACCGGATTTGGAGTTCCGAAGCTTGACCAATATTAGGTGCTTTATTTTTAATTTTCTTTTTGATTCTTGTATGTTTCAAGATTCCTAAGCTAATTTTCAACTCGTAGTTGATCTACTTTCTGATTATTGGTTCTGAATCCTCTTCCTTGTTAAGTGTCATTTCCTTTGTGCTTTTATTCATTTTAGTTCATAGTTAACTTATTGATTCAAGTCCATTTGCTTTAATCGAGTCGTCCGTTCTTCTCAAAATAAGAATCCACTCCAGCCAAGATTAGAAATTGATACCTTGTGAACTACTTGGTATAAACAATTTTCAACCTTAGCCGAGCCAATTTGGGAGTCAATCAAAGGTGTGTAAACCCGAGTGATTGTGAAGTCATTTCACTAACTCTAACGTTGTTTGTTGTTTTTGTTGAGTGCTGTTTTTATAGGGATAATGGAAAGTGGGAATAAAACTCCACCACCCACTAGAGGAGTTACTTTGGTTGCTATAATAAAAGTGATTACCAATATGGGTCGGAGAATGGACGCCATGGAGGGTCATGTAACCATTCAAGGTAGCGTGTCGGCTAGGGATGGTAGAATGATCGTAGAGGGTCAACTTAACTCTACAAATGCCACTCCACAAACTACCTATCGAGCTTCCATAAATGTTCCTAACCATCCTTCTTCTCTTAATATGACTTCCCGAACCTTCCCCAAAGTATTCAATACAACACCTGTGAACCCTAACACCAATACCCATAATACCATACAACCACAAACCAAGCTCCTCAAGAAGCTCCACAGAACCTATATCGACCTTACCAAGCACTACTAAACCAAAATCCACCCGTCCAAGCACCCCATGCCCGACACCAACAATCCAAGTTGAGGAAGTAAGAGATGAAGATTATATAGAGGGGTATGAATTTGAAGGTAAAGAGGCACCATTTAAAGATGTCCAATGACATGTGCTAAGAGGACAAATGGAGCATCAGAGTCGCGGAGGTAGATTGTGTCTGATTCCACGTAGAAGAAGACCTTATGTGAACCAACCTCAAGACTTTCCAAGAGGTCCTCATAACATTGACCAAGGAGGAAATGAAGGCTGAGATGTAAGGATCAACTCTATAAAGACTAGTCTCCCAACTTTCAAAGGAGAATACAATCATGATGCTTCTCTAGAATGTGAGTTACTTTATGAGAGGATCTTTCAAGTTAATGATTTGACCGAGATCAAAAAGAGTTGTTTTGCTATTTCTTAATTTGGAGGGTATGCAATGACATGGTGGGAATACATGAGAAGATACCATCTAGTTCTCCAAGGAGGATTACCAACAACAAGCACTGAATTTGAAAGCCCTTATAAGAGTCAAATATGTATCGGAAAGGTATAGACAAAAGTTGCTTGTCAAATTATACAAATGAGGCAAGGAAACAAGATTGTAGTGGCATACTATGATGAGTTCCAAATTTTTATCTTGAAGCAAGAGTACAATGAGAATGAAGAGCATGTCGTCATTTGCCTCAAGGTAGGATTAAGCAGAGAGATCTCTTCTAAGATAATGATTCACAAGTTTGCTAGTTTGAATCATATCTTTGAATGGCCCATGAAATAGAGAGGGAACTCAAGGAAGAAAAGTCATCTAAGTACAAAGGTATGTCATCTTCTGATTCTTGGAGTAAGAATAAGAAAAAGGCTCCATCGCCATTGGGATGGAAAAAAGGCAAGGATCTTAAGAAGTCTATGAAAAGAAAGCCATGGAAGGTAATACTCCAAACTATCCATAAAAAGAACGAGGTAACAAAGAACCGAAAAGTACCTTGAAGGCATTCAATGTCACAAGTGTAAAGAAAGGGGTCATATGATACGAGAATGTCCTAATCGGTTGAATGTCCTAGTCCAATGAGGAGAGTTATACCTTGGTGAAGAGGTAGATGAAGAAGAAGGTTGTGAAGATGATCCCGAAGATGAAAATGGGTTTGATGATGATGATGGTAAGGAAAAGAATCCATGTGAAGGGAGAGATGTAGCCGTTCCTAATGAGTTGATGAGGAAGAATCCTATTGAAGATGCTTGGCCTCAAGAAGGAGAGTTCGTCATGCCAATATATGTTGAGGTGAGTCATGATTTGCAAGTCTATGGATGATCCGAGTCAAAGAGAAAATTTCTTCCATTCTAAGTGCCTCATCAAAGGTAATGTATGTTCCTTGATCATTGAAAATGGACATTGTGCCAATGTCTCAAGCACCACATTAGTGATATTCTTAAAACTCCCTACCACTAAGCATGCTACGCCTAAAAAACTTCAATGGTTGAGTGACCGTGGAGAATTAAGAGTGCAAAGGCAAGTGTTGATCGAATTTCAAATTGGGAAGTACCATGATGAGATCTTATGTGATGTGGTCCCAATTCAAGCTTATCATGTGCTACTCGAGAGACCTTGTCAATATGACCGTGCAACCAAGCATGATGGTAGATCCAACAAGTATTCACTTGTGTTGGTTGGTCATAAGTATATCCGTCATCCTATGTCACTCTCTCAAGTCAATGATGTGTATCAAAAGATGAATGAATTGAGGGAGAAAAAGAAGAGCAAACAGGAATATGTGGAAGTTGAGGATGAAGAGGTGGAAGAAAAGAGAAGAGTGAGGGGAAAGTCTATGGTGATGTTAGCTAGGTACAAGGATATAAGAGAGGTAGTTCATTCCAAAAGATCATTGATCCTTATTACATAGGGACCACGTGTAACATACTAACCAATCTCTTTCTTCTCTTCCCCATATCATTTCTCTTCTTTTGTAAGAATATAATGATGTCTTCCCAAAGGAACTTCCTTGTGGATTACCTCCACTTTGAGGTATTGAGCATCAAATTGACTTTGTGCTAAGATCGCAATTGCCTAACAAACCGGCATACTGAAGCAATCCAGAGAACACCAAAGAGCTTCAAAGGCAAGTTGAGGAACTCCTCAAGAAAGGTTATGTAAGAGAAAGTATGAGTCTATATGCCATTCTGGTTATCTTGGTTCCAAAAGAGGATGGAACGTGGCATATGTATGTGCATTGTCGAGCCTTCAACAAAATTTGGGTAAAGATCAGCATCCTATCCCTAGGTTAGATGATATGCTTGATGAGATAAATGGTTTTTGTGTAGTTTCAAAGGAATGATATTAGGAGTAGTTATCACTAAATCTAGATGCACCCCGTTGATAAATGGAAAATGGCATTCAAGACCATGTTTGGTCTATATGAATGGTTGGTGATGCCTTTTGGTCTCACTAATGCTCCTAGTACTTTTATGCGACTCGTGAACCATGTGATGAAACCCTTGATCAAGAAGTTAGTTGTTGTTTACTTTGATGATATTTTGGTCTATAGCAAAGAGCTGAATGAGCATATAGAGCATTTGAAATATGTGTTTGATTTCGTAGAAAGGAAAAACTTTATGCTAATCTTAAAAAGTGTTCATTTTATGTTGATGAAGTTGTTTTCTTGGGCTTTATTGTGAGTGCACGGGGCATTGAGGTAGGTGAATCTTAGACTGACGCTATTAAGAATTGGCCTGCTCCAATATCCATAAGTGATGTCTAAAGCTTTCATGGATTGACTAGTTTCTATTGGCGGCTTGTCAAAGGATTTAGTACCATTGCCTCTCCCTTAACCAAGGTATTCAAAAAGGATAAGCCTTTCAAGTGGGTGAGGAGTAATCAAAGGGCTTCGAGACCTTGAAACCCATGCTTAGACGTGCTCCATTGTTGCAATTGCCCAATTTTGAGAAAATATCTAAAGTGGAATGTTATGCTAGTAAGTAGGCAATGAAGCCATCTTAATGCAAGACCAAAAGCCCATTGCTTGTTTAAGTGAAAAGATAAAAGGTTGTACTTTTCATTATTCCACTTATGATCTTGAATTGTATGCTTTGATTAGAGCATTGGGAAATTGGAAACATTATTTGTGGCCCAAATAATTTTGTATTCTCATCGATCTCGAGCCCCTAAAGCATATTTGGGGTTAGAGCAAGTTAACCAAGAGGCACACCAAATGGTTTGAATTCCTTGAAACTTTTTCTTATGTAATCCGAGACAAAAAGGGGAAGAAAAATGTGGTGGCCGATGCCTTGTCTAGGAAACTTGTGTTGATAAGAATTTTGCCTTCTAAATTGCTTGGTTTTGATTCTTTGAAGTCATTGTATCCTAAGGACCCCATATTTTCTCTAATCTATCAAGATTGTGAGGAATGGGAAAGGTAAATATAGCTTAGGGATAGATCTTCTACTCCCTATTAACACCCCGAATGACATCTTCATGAATGTGAAGGTGCTATAGGGGCATGTAAACATCGTTTTCTCCCGATCCTCTGGAGCATTGGTGATCTAGTTGTATCCTGAACATCCATCAAGAAAGCAGTACCAACCCTTTCCAACTAATCGGTCCAACATCTTATACATTGCGCAACTAAGAATTAGATGGGGAGCCTGACCCTGCCTTTTCACGAGAGATGGAAGAAAAATTGAGTAATTTATAGGCTTGGAGTAGTGGCAAAAATGTGAACAACATGTGGGACACTACTATTGGTTGCATTAGAAAAGTGTGACCAAGGTACTAGGGGTTTTCAGAGGGACCTTTGATAAACGTCAGGGCGATTGGTGGTTGGAATAATGAAGTTTAAGGTAAAATGAAGCCAAGAAGGTCAAATATACGAAGTGGTTGGAATGTAGGGATGAGGATGAAAACCAAAGGCTTATAGAGATCTAAAAGATGGCTAAGATAGAAGCAAAGATGGTGGTGTCAAGTGCTAAGACGACAGCATTTGAGCACGTATATGAGGAGCTAAATGATGATAGCGGGGAAAAGAGATTGCATAGGCTCACCAAGGAGAGAGAAAGGAAAGCTCGCGACTTTGACCAAGTGAAGTGCATCAATGATTAAGAGGGTGAGGTGTTGGTGGATGAGACGTCCATTAAGCTAAGGTTGCTAGCTTACTTTTATAAACTCTTGAATGAAAAAAATGATAGAGATATTGAGCTGGGGAAGTTGGCACACTCAAAAAGTCATTGTGATTTTGGTTATTTCAGGCGGTTCAAAGTTGAGGAGGTTAGATAGGATATTAGTAAGATGAAGAAAGGGAGGGCGATCGGATCCGATGAGATCCCGGTAGATTTTTGGAAGAACATGGTCAAGGATGGCATAGAGTGGTTGAATAGGGTATTTAATGCTATTATGAACATTGCTGAGTGCTTGATGAATGGAAAAGGAGGAGTACAATGGTTCCATTGTACAAGACGAAGGGTGATATTCAAAACTGTAACAATTATTGGGGTTTCAAGTTGATAAGTCACACTATGAAGGTCTGGGAGAGAGCGGTGGAGATGAGGGTTAGAAAAGTAGTGTCCATCTCTGAGAATCCATTTGGATTATGCCGGGATGGTTAACTATTGAAGAAATTCATCTTGTTCGGAGATTAGTAGAGAAATGTAGGGAATGAAAGGGCCTTCATATGGTGTTCATTGATCTCAAGAAGTCCTATAAAAATGTTCAGAGGGATGTCCTATGGAGGTGCCTAATGATGAGAGGTGTCCCAATAATATATATTATGGTGATAAATGATATGTAAACGGAGCCAAAACTCGAGTAAGAATGGTAGGAAGAGATTCAGAGTATTTTCCTGTTGAGATAGGACTTCATCAAGGATCTATATTGAACCCTTTTTATTTTCCTTTGTGATGGATGAGCTGACACGGTCTATTCAAGAGGAGGTTCCATGGTGTAATCTATTTGCAGATGACATAGTTCTAATTCATGAGACTCGGGATAATGTTAATGATAGATTGGAAGTTTGGAGACATGCTTTGGAATCCATAGGGTTCAAACTGAGCAAGACAAAAATTGAACACTTGGAGTGCAAATTAAGTATTGATAGAGATGAGGTAGACAATAATGTGAGGCTTGACACTCAGTCTATTCCAAATTGAGAAAACTTTAATTATCTTGGGTTCATTATCCAGAGTAGTGGCGATATCGATGAGGATGTCACATATCGTATTGGGGCATACATGGATGAAATAGAGGCTTTCTTCTAGAGTACTTTGTGATAGGAAGATACCACCTAAACTTAAAGGTACATTTTACAGAATGATTGTTAGACCATCTTTTTTGTATGGGGTAGAGTGTTGACCAATCAGAAACTCATATCTTCAGAAGATGCAAGTCGCAAAGATGAGGATGGTTAGATGGATGTGTGGACATAGTAGGAGCAAGATAGTATTAGGAATGAGTCTAGCTGGAAGAAGCTAGGGGTGGCCCCTATGGCTGACAAGATGAGGGAAGCGAGACTGTGATGACTTGGACATGTGTAGAGAAGAAGTATTGATGCTCCTATTAGGAGGTGCCAAAGGATGGATTTAGGAGCTACACGAAGGAGTAGAGGTATATATAATAAGTATTGGGGGAGGTGATTAGACATGATATGGCGATACTTTATCTTACCGAGGACATGACCTTAGATAGAAAGTAGTGAAGTTTGCGTATTAGAGTGGTAGGTTAATAGGCTAGTAGGAATTAGTTAGTAGGATTTGTCGGTTCGTTATATCCTGTGGTGTCATTATTCGTCCTATATGTGTTAATTTTACTGTATTTATTCTCTATCATTGCTTCGTTATTAGTCGTTCTTCCTTATTTCTCCTTGTTTTATTGTTTCTCTCTTCCTTTTCCTTTTTACGTATATATTTTATTTTACTTATGGGTTTTAGAGACAAGGGTTCCTCGATAACAAACTCTCTATCTCTATGAGGTAGTGGTAAGGTCTGCATAAATTTTACCCTCCCCAAACCCCACTTGTGGGATTCCACTAGGTATGTTGTTGTTGTTGTTATCTAATCCATTAAAAGCATAGGGAAGTGGTCCTTTTTCATTGATGCATTGAGCCTGTTGTAGTCCATGCACACTCTCTATCCAGTGATTGGACGCATCAGGATCAACTCGTTATTGGCATTTGGTAGCACGTTATACCCCCTCTCTTAGGAACAAATTGAACCAGGCTCACCCATTCACTGTCGGTAATCGGATAGATCACTCCTACATCCAACAAATTAATGATTTCTTTGTGCACTACCTCTTGAATAGGGGATGTCGAGAATCCTTTGATGCTCAATGCTTGGCTTGTATTCCTTGACCAACTGGATTTTATGTGTACATATCCCGAGAGGGATACCAATAATATCTGTAGTCGTCCACCCAATGGCCTTCTTGAACTATATAAGTACTATGACAAGGGTGTTCACCTTCTCATCAACAACTATGACTGACAAGGTGTTGTTAGCACCCAAAAATTCATATCCCATAGCAATTGCACTGCATTGTTGTAGCTTTTGGGAAAGCTCTTGACTCACAATGCGCTTCTTCGTACCCAGGTCCTTCATATATTTTGCATACCCTGGCATCTTCTCCAACGCCTCAATGAGAGGGATATTGATGGACAGTTGTTTCAGCATGGAGAGAAATTATTTGAACTTGCCCTCCTCCTCCTCTTAATTTTTTTGAGGGAAGGGAGGAGGAGGAGGCCTAGGAATGAGCTTCAGCTTCGATGGTGCCTATGTATCATTACTCACCCTATCCTTGCCACGATTATCTCTGGTATCCGCATCTTTGACCTTGATTGTCTCCTCTCAAACATTATCCTCATCAACTGGCATGGGAGGATTAATGGTGCTTTTGTAACCATGAGTGGTAACCTCCATGCATTGCACTTCATTCTTGGGATTTTTAACTATGTTGCTAGGAAGTGTACCCCTCTAATGCTGATTAAATTGATTTGACACTTGACCGAACTATTGCTTAAGTTTGATAGCAATAGATAGAGACACAATTTTCTGACTATATTGGAGATTTCAGATTTCATCCCCCTCAAAGTCTCATCCTATATCTATGCTTTCTTCAATAGGCAGTCAAACATCTCCTCAACTCTGGAACTACTAACACTTGTGTCACGGTTGTGTGGTGGAACATACGGACCATTTCTATAACCATCTCTGCGGCCCCAAACTGCATCTCTGTCTTGGCCCCGATTCTTGTCATAGTACCCTCTGTAGTTGTCTCGGAAAGCTCCTTCTCGATTAAAGTTCCAACCTTGGTTTCCTTCACCTATGTTCCAATAGTCCTAATTGGACCCTTGGGCGTTGGTCCGAAAACCCCCCATCTGATCATCAATGAAACTAGTGTGCTCCTCATATAGGGATCATATACATAGGAGCTTGGGAGGTTGATGAACAACTGCATTATCCCGTTCTTAATTCTGCTTAATCATCACCTCCATACACGTACGAATTTGAGCAAGCTCTTACATAATATCTTCATTTATTTTGGCTTGCTCCATAACAGTGCTGACATCATAACTTGTGGTCTTGACCACTCTCTCGATCTTTTTAGTGATCCTTGCGAATGGTTGATCTAAGAACATGCCCCTCATAATGGTATCAGCACAGGCTTGACTATTCTCATCAAGGGCATGGTAGAAGACCTCCACCAAGGTTTCATTAATAATTTTGTGGTCTAGGACACTCCTAAAGCATTTATGAATCGCTCCCATGTTGTACTGATTGAGTCACCAGGAAGTTGCTCAAAGTTTTGGATTTGGTCCTCCAACTTGAGCTTCTTCGATCTCGAGAAGTACCTTTCCAAAAAGTCTTTCTACAACTCACCCCAACTAGTGATCAAACTCTACAGAAGCTTAGATAGCCATGGTTCTACATTGCTTATCAAAGACAATGGGAAGGCATGAAGTCCCACAGTATCCGTAGATAGTTTTTGTGTTCCTATTACACTCTTTCATTGCAACGTTGTAGGGATGGCCATGATGATCCTCTAATGGTAGGCCTGCGAACATCTGAAGCATCTGAAGCAACCCACTAAAAACCATAAGCATTATGCAGATGGCTAAAGCATCTGCAGCAACTCACTCAAAACTATGAACTTTGTATCAGCCGGTTGTGGTGGAAACACAACAACTCCAGTCACCTTTATAGCCATCGGGCTCAACTGATATTGATTCAACTGATAAGCATTGACATTGAAGTCTTGTGGCTGTAGAGCAATGTCCTTAAGAGGAGGTAGGTTATAATTATTGGCATTCTCATCCTCATTCCGATTTAGAGCTGCATTTGCCCCGTGGTTGGCATTATGTTGGACCATTCTTATTAGTCTTCTCTGGATCTCTGGATTGAATAAAGTCAAGGGTATGCCACAACTTTGCGTGATGGGCATACACTACACTTTCACCCTGAACAGAAACAAAAACAACAAGAAACATAAAATGAGAAAAATCATCGTTAATTCCCAAATTACTTGAATTAGATAAGTCTAGTCGTATTCCACGACAACGGCGCCAAAATATTAATGTTGCCTAAGCTACACCTCCTTTTCGAGGCTAAAGTGGTCATTGTCAAGAAATAGAACTTGACTAAGGTTAGGGTCAAAACCAAGTTAATATTGTAGACTTAAAAGAATTAAATATATCAATTTGGATTATTAACCAACTTATTTCCCAAAAGGGGGAGGGGTTTTGATAATAACAGAAAGTAATGCTAAACTAAAACAATTGTGCAATATGGAGAGAAACTAGGGTATTATGTTTCCCATTATTCCTTAGTTTAGTAGCGCCAGATAATTAAATTCTTTTCTAGTGTGTAATATGCCAAATGGAAAGTTAAGTTCACAAAGCCCATTAGTCCAGGTGAGACACAAATTTTACTACGCGACTTGGTCCATCTCTGCAGTGTGACATTACTAACCAATATCTATTGTCCCAGTAGAACCTCCGTTTGGCCCAGTTCGGTTGATTAGATGAGAAACATCGATTGAACCTCGTTAATTAATTTCTTTTCTTATTCATTAATATCTTTGTTCAGTCAATAACACTAGGTGGATTCTAATATTTTCCACTATTAGAAAGCATTCAATACGAAGAGAATTAACTAATATATGCGTGCACACTTTTCTAGAATTATGACTTTTCCAATTTTAATTTGTTAGTTCTTCATGGTTACCACAATTCTAGTTGTGGATTTAGCTACTCATGATTGTGTAGATGCAAAACTTATGAATTTGGATAGAATAATAGAGAACTTACACAATTGAATTAAGCATAAGAAAATCAAAGCTTCAATGAGAATCACAAGATTGTAACTGGATGATAAAATTAAAGTGTACAAGTGTTTCTCAAAACTCTCTCCAATGTTTTCTGCTCACTATCGCTTCTCTCCTCTCGAAAAATAACCTAAAGATCTATTTATAATGTTTAAAATACAAATCCAAAATAGAATGGGATAGCTCGGTCGGCATGCGTCACGAGATGCACTATGTGCCATATTGTGATTTACGACTCATAATTGGACTTTCGTACTTTATTGCTACAAATGTGGACTTGACTTCTAAGATACCCCTCTTAGGCCCGTAAAAGGTTCGATGGCCTGTAGGGAGTTTCATCCGATGAAACTTCATAAAGTCCTGCTTTTGTGTTCTTGAAGGTATGTGACTTGATCTACGACTCGTAAGGTGTTCCACAACTCGTCTGCAAGATCGTAGATCAAAATTTAGAAATCTACCCTTCACTGGAATTTTACACAAAACCTTCTTCACAGCTCGTAGAATGCTCTACGACCCATAAATGGTCTCATGGGTCCTCAAAATCAGAAATTACTGCATATTTAAACCAAAATCAATGCCAACCCTGAAATCCTGCAAAACAAACACAAAACATATAAAATCTAATAATATCGCATTGAGATCTTACAAAATTTCGTGTTTTAAACATCAAAAGTATTGTAATTTGACAGCACATCAATATACATATCATAGATCATAACATAAGCGCATATAATCTGGATCGTTTGAATTGATATGAAGAAAAAGATAGAAGACTTTATTCTTTAAGCATGAGGACTTGCCCAATCTGGATCATTAAAAATCCTGGACATAACTATAGGGATGGGTGATAGGATTACCTGCACTTCCATTGTAATTTAATGCAGCCATATATTATGTGCTGGTATGTTTGAATATACTAAGTATGCATGCATGCAATGTAATATAGACATGTTAAAACATGTATTTAAATGTTAGATGAACAAGGACATTAATATATAAAAGTGAAGAAAAAAATGATTACCACACCAAGATAGTAAGAAATACCGTGATGTATAAATGTCAAAATATATAAAATTATGTAGAGATGTGATCGTAACCGACATGTAAGACCATGCAAGCTAATTATATGGAATCCCAATGTTGCCTCTACCTTAGAGGCCCTTGGTCATTTCAAAGAGTACATTATATGTACCTGATGTGCTTCCTAAATACAACACTTTTGATGCTTCAAACTTAGGATTTTGTGGGTTACAAAGTGACGTTAGTAGGTTTGACGTGTTTGTATGTTTATTTTTCAAGATTTCAGGAATTGGGATAATATTTGGCAAAGTTTTGCAAATTTAAGGCTTTAGAGGATGTATGGAGCCTTCTACAGGCCATGGTTTACTCCATCGGCCATAAGTTCGTCTTATGGGTCAGGTCCAGCGAAGGGTTGATTTTCAGATGTTGAGGTTACAAGTTGTTAGATGAGCCGTAGAATCATTGAAACGACTCATATGTTTGTTTGTATGTTGGAGATAAGAAAATATGCCAAGTGTTGAACAAGTATCTAACATGCGCTCCTATGAGTAGTAAGTTAGGTGACGAGTCATGGATAAGATCATGCATAGAGGATTAGTGTTTTGAAGATTTACTAAAAAGTTATCAGACGAAACCCCTTATGGGTCATAAGTCAGAACATGGCTCGTGGGAGGAATTCGTAGGTTGAAAAGAGATTTTGTTAAGTGTAGACTACGAAGTCCTAGGTATGAGCCGTGATTCCATCTACAACCCATGACCTTGTCCGTCCGACTTACCAATTTCAGTTCTCCTATTTTTTTGGATATGGTTTTTACGTATTATAAGTAGGTTTTAAGGTATTTTTAGAAGAGGATGAAGAGACATCAATTAGCAAATTAGAAAATTCATTACTTGTGATTATTGGAGATTTCTTTTGACATTACATTCGGGTTATAACATTGTGATTTCTTGTGAAGAATTCAAATTTATTGTTCTTCAATTTATCATTGTAAGTGTTTAATTATGCTATTCCATAACATGATTCTTTCATCTATAATGAGTATGTGTAGCTAAATCCACAACTAGGGTTGTGGGAACCATGAAGACTAACAAAGTAAAAACATGATAATCTATAATCCTTGAAAAGTGTGCATGTGTGTATTAATTATCTCTTTGATTAGAAAGATTTTTAACGGTGGCAAACGTTAGAACATGTCTAATTCTTACTTATTGGATAAGGAGATAATGAATGGGATAAGGGATAATTAACAACATTTGATATGATCCCTCTTGTCTAATCAACCTAATTGGATCAAGGAATGATTGTATTGGAACAAAAGTTAAGGGTAAGTAATGCAACAATGTGGGGGTATGGATCGAATCACATAGATAAATTCACTTAATACATGGATCAAAGGGTTAGAGAACATAACTTACCAATTGTACTTGCTACACATTAGAAAAGGTTACGATGAGCTGGCTACACTGAGTTAGGAATTCATGGGGAACACAATACCATAGTTACTTCTCTCATTGATTTCACAACACTTGCACTTGACGATTTGATTCTAGTTTAGGTTTAATTATTTTATTTTACAAAATCTCGCCTTTTGAGAAAATATATTAATTCAATTTAGTTGCTCATAATTACTCCAAGTCGAAACCTTCTTCCTCGAGGTATCGACCCTAACCAATGTTAGGCTTTATATTTGACAGTGAATGCCTATACCTTCACTGCGAGGTGTAGTTTGTGCATAGATAAAATTTTGGCACCATTACCTAGGAATACAAATTTTGATTGGTTTAATTGGAGTGATTTGTTAAGTAATCCTTATTTTCCTTCTTTTACGTTTTTGGTTTTTTTTTTTCTTTCAGCATACAGGTAATACTCGTAGTCGAGGACTAAAAGATCCAGAGAACACTAAGAAGAATGCCTTGACTTCATTTGACCCAGATATCCAGAGAACATTAAGAAGAATGCCCAGGACAACGCTGCAAATAATACTGTAAATCTTGCATGAAATCTGAATAATAATGACCCACCACCACTTGAGGATGTGAATCCACCACCACAGGATCTCCAAGTTAGTTCTAATATATGGAATCAATACAGGTTCAACCTTGTGGCTGAGGATGTAATCGGAGCTATTGTGTTACCTCCTTTACCAGATGACATCAAGCTTGTTGTTTTGAGTGGGTTGTTACAAATGTTATAGAATAGAGGGTTGTTCATGGGCTTACCATCAGAAGATACTCATAACAATCTACACAACATCATCTTCATCTGCAATAGGATGATGGAAAACCAAACTTTGTCCATGGGTTCCATTAAGCTCCGTTTCATTGCCTTTCACAAGCGAAGCAACATTATATTTATCCAAACTCCCATAGCGTTCTATCACCACTTGGGCTGAAATATAGAAAACCTTTTAAGAGAGGTTCTTTCCCAGGTCAAAGAAGCTAAAGCTGAAGGATAAGATTAATAACTTTGAATAATTGCTTGATGACCCTATAAGCACTACGTGGGAGCAATTCTTAATGTTCTTGAGAAGTATTCCGGACCATAAGATTGTTGATGGTTCCTTAGTGCAGATCTTTTATCGGGCATTGGATGATAATTGCAAGGCTATAGCTGACACCATAACAGGAGGCACATTCTTAGATTGTCCATTTCTAGTTATAGCCGAATGATTGGAGAAGGTGGCAAAGATCAATCGTGCACGGGGATTAAGAGATAAGTCTACTACTAAAAGCTCCTTCTTTGTTAGTACTGATTCAGAGTAGCCCAAGATCAATGAAGATATGATGCAAGAGTTGGCTTGAATTAGTACTAATGTGGGGTTGCTAATGAAACAGAGTCAAGAATGAGTAAATGTAGTGAATCATCAGCCACCACGAGCACCCATGTATGAGGAGCCTTATTATTAGGAGGACATTTGCTTTGTGACTAATCGATAAAGGGTTTCAAACCAACGCCCAAGGGTCCAATCAGGATTATTGGCGCAAACGTCAAGGAAATAAAGGCAAGAACCTTAATAGGGAAATGCATACAGGGATAACAATTGAGGCAGGTTCTATGACAAAAACAAGGGACAAGATAGAGATGATTATTGGGGTCACAGAGATGGTTACATAAATGGTCCATTTGTGCTACCGCATAATCGTGATTCTGGAGCTGGTAGTTCGAGGATTGAGGGGATGTTTGATAGATTATTAAAGAAGGATGATGTAATGGATGAGACCTTGAAGGGGATGAAAACTGACACAGTAATCAAATGATTGAGTCTCAATCTGTAGTTATCAAGCATCTGGAGCAACAATTTGGTCAGATGTCTACATAGTTGAACTAACGTCAGAAAGGTATATTGCCAAGCAAAGCCATGCAGAATCCGAAGAATGATACGCAACACATGGAAATGATGACACGAGGTGGTAAGTAGACTATCGCCCCACTGATGCTGGTAGATGATGATGACTCTTACACCTCCAAATCTACAAAGACAAACATGCACTCGATGCCCTCATGGTCCAAGAGAACCAATATATACCCTGTGCTTTCTATGCATATGACTATGACAACTGTACAATAGTGAAATTTCATCTAAGCTACTGATATAATAGATCAAATAAATAACATCAGAACTTACATACCGGATTCGGCCATTGATGCCACAACTATTTAGAGACAAGATGCAATTGAACTATATACAATAAGTCTACAAAGTGTCTATAAGACAACAAAGGTTGAGATAGGCTCCACCTTACTTTGAACTATTATACAATAACAAAATGCATATACTACAGAATCAGTAAAGCCCCAGATCAACTTCGAGCTCACCAAAAGAAGTTGGGTGTCGGTGCGCATACACTAGGGGTCTAGTAGCCGGAGTACCTGACCTTCAACATGAATTACAGCATCCCCTAAGAGGGATGTCAGTATGAAATAATGTACTGAATATGTAAGTCTAGCATATGTAAAATGGGAACACAAGTAACATGAAGTAGCAATATATAAATGCCTATACCATAGTATAAGACCACCTAGATTATACTTGGGGAACCATATACATTACATTCTTTTCTTTACTCCTTAGTGTTTTATAAACTTCTTTAGGCATGTATTACATATGACCAACTGATCAGTGGTAAAAGAGAATTCCCCATGCTAGGCATTTTAACCCCTGGGATGCTATTCTCGTAACTGTAAATGTTGGGATCAAAACATACTACGCTTTCACCCCTGGGCTACCACCCTCATGAATAAAGTGAGATTGCTCATGCTAGGCTCATGCTCCTGGGATGCCATCTATACACTGTGAACATTGCTTCAAGTTATTCTTTAATTCTTTGAGATTTTTACTTTGATGGTCATGATATTTTAAAGCTTTGAAACTATGTAACAGTATCACATGACATGATAATAGTCTCTTAAGGCTGTACAATAATTTATGAAACAAATGTGACATTGAAATACTAATTAGGAGTTTAAATGACACAATTGGCTTGATGGATGAAAGTACTCCTCATGCTAGTGCTTGGAAAAGTAAAACCATAATTTACTAATAGGGAACACTGCCATGGAATAGCATTTGGGAAGCTCACTTATCGATAGTGACATGAGTATTAGATTTCATGCCCAAGAACATGGAATAGGATAGACTTACATACCTTATTCCAGACCAACGCATCTACACACTTCCGCCTCCCTTTATGGAATTATTTCTACAATATAAGCCATGTTGACACCCAATTTTGGCCCGCCATATTTAATTAGTCTAATTTCTTTTAAAAAAATATTTTTTTTAAGAGAAAAGAAAAGATAAAAAAAAAAAAAAAAACTTTTACGAAATAATTTTTTTTTTCTCTCTACTACTACTGCTATTGTTATTATTATTACAATTACTATTATTGTTGTTCCTAGTATTTTGATAAAATTTTCTTACTTATTGTTCGACAAAACATTTTTTTATGGATATTATTTCCTACAAAGATTAGGTACATATATTTTTAAAATATATTATTTACTACTTTCTTTAGCATCCTTGAGAATTTTATGTCATACAAATATCACTTCAAGTACTCAATCATTTTATTTTATTTCATTTTTATTTCTATTTGTCATCAAACATGATTCCTCATTGTTACGAGTAAATATTTTCTAATGTTATTCAAATAAAGAAGCTTGACTAATTTAATTATTAATCCACACTAATTTTATTTAGTTCTTGTCAAATAACTTAATCCTACCAAGTGATCGATTTTTATTTGTTTTTTTTTTCTTATTATTTTGTACTTTTCCTTTTTCTCCCGATTTTTGGCTCTCTAATAACTTTTAATTTTAAATTTCTAATTTTAACTCTCCGTGTTCAATTAGTTGAATTTGAAAGAAAAAAAAAAGAGGAGAGAAAGGAAAAGATTTTCTTTTTAAGGAATGATAAAACTTTTTTAAGGTATGAAATATTTTACTACCAAGAATGCTATTATTATTATTTTATTGTTGTTGTTGTTGATTTTTTGGTTCGACCAATTATTTTACGGATATTATTTCTGATAAAAACTAATCAAAATACGAATGTTACTATTTGCTTTCATCATTTTTGAGAAGTTTATGACAGATGAATATTCAAGTCAATTTTTGATTAAACGATAATTTCTTTTCGTTTTTTTCATTTTAAGTATCGTTCATACGTTTTCGAAAAGGGAGCCTGATTAATTAATTTTATTATTAGCCCATGCTAATTAAATGACCAATTTTGTGAAAATAATTAATCTTGCAAAATAATAATTTTCTTAACTTGAATATGACTATTTAATGAGTAATTGGTTATAATTTAAATAGGATTGATCAAGCAAAACTTGGCAATCCAACCCTTTTAAAATCAACCAATCCGCGTGCGCCACGTAGGAAGCACATGGATTGTGCTTCTTCAACTGAATCCTGACCCTCCAATTCAATCAAACGGTCCTAATTAATTTAGTCTTTATATATATATTTTATTTATTGATTTTGCTTTTGATTTGTTCTGAGCCATCCGATCAAACGATCGGACGACCCAAATTAAATCGGCTCTTCCCAATGCCCAAAGACCTTCACCTTTCCCCTCAATCTTTCAGTCCCCAGAAACCCGCCCCTTCACATCTGCATACCGCTGCCAATGGACCGCCGGAGAATGGCGAGTTCCATAGATCCTCAGCCTTCTCCCCTTTGTTCCCATGGACGTACCCTCTTCCTATCAACTTTATGTCACTTTTTTCGACTCAAAAGAAGACCTCCTACAACCTACATGTCGGACAAAGTTCAAATCCGTGGTAAAAAATCGAGTTCGACGGCTAAAATCTGAAAGGTGATGTGATCTTGATCTTTGACATCTCCTCCCGTTTTCAACGAATTTCTTGGTTTCGAATCCGACCTTTGAAGTCCGATTTCTTGCCCTATAAAGGCACACGTTTTCCTCCTCCAAAAGGGGGGAGAGGAGGAGAAAGAAAAATCTTAAATACATTCTTTGTGCTTCCGTCTAATTTGGGTGGAAGGAAAGTGAAATCTCGGACAACAAGGGCTCTAGTTTGTTGCTCTGTAGAAGGTTAGTGTTCACTCTCCTGCTTATTTTTCACTCTTATATGTAACTAATTAGGCTATATCGGACTTTGGGCATGTTTTATTTAACTAAGTCTTCATATCCTGTTAATGATCTCTGCGTGTTTGTTACAATCTGCATCTGTGTTTAAAATATTTTAACATTTCCTGGTGTCGGTTGGCGTTGGCGTGACCCTGCTTTCACACTATCTGATTTAACATGAATACCAACATGTTACTCATGGCGTTTCGATGAGAATGTACATGTCCCTAAATTCGTTATCAATTCTGTCTTCTGTCAAAATATTATACTTAAATTCATCTCTTAGCATCTCATCGAAATGATTCCTAATCACAGTACATTTTTAGTCTATATGTTGGCGTTCAAATGTGTATCTGTTGAAATTTCCCTCTCGCTATTTTTCTAATGACATTTTCGTTTAACCTTTCTGTCTTTAGTTACTGCTCTACTTTTTCTAGTATTATCGTCCACCTAGTGAGCGCCAATTCGATTTCAATACTGACTTTAGTTTCTGGTTGATTATGTTAATGATTCATAGTCAGAAACTTTCATTTTCACAGCCTAATTTCAATGTGTTCTTGGTTCTCTTATTTGGATACTTATCGAAATCTGTAAGCTATTTGTTTTGAATAAATGGGTCCTTCAGTTTCCTGTCTTATTTCCTTTTCGAGCTCGTTGTTAAAATTTAAAATGAGAAATTTATGTCAAGCACGACTTGCTCTTTGTAGTAATGAAATTTGGTCTGTCAAACTCTTCATAAATAGCATGTGCGTTCACATTTGACGTTTTTATCAAAGTTTCATCTATCCGGGAATTGAGTTACACGATCAAGTTTGGAATTAAATCTCCCTATTTGGTCACAAGTGCTCTCTGCTAAAATATGATTATGGGTGAATTCACTCCAATTGAGTTAGCCGAATTTGCTCCCTGTTTTAGTATAGTATACTGCTCTTTTATTGTGGAATCAACCGAGTTTTAGGACTTTGTATCGCTGCTAAAATGTTGTGTGAAAGTTATTTTGATATGAATCCCCAAGTTTATCATGATGGAATAATAATTTAGTTTCAAGTCACCAGGCATCAATAATGAAAATAGTTACTGTATTGCTTATTAGAGATCAGAAAAGAAGATTTTTACCTCTCCCATAATTCGTGCTATGCTTGATGATCAGCTAGCGTAGCCTAGTGTATTACTTTGTTGAATAAACTGTTCGGTGACCAGTTCATTTGAGAACTATTTCATACAACTAAAATGAATCCTGAATGTAGGAATCAATAGAGTTAGATCTGTGGCATCTACCATTTTAGTTGTTTAAATAATCGTGCTTCTCTGTGTATCTTATGTGAATATTAATATGACCTAATCCTTCTCTCTTTTATGTTCCATGTACAACCGGAGAGCTGGAGTTCTCACTTTGAAACTCATTTTGGCCAAATATGGGCCAGCAGCTACTAGGATCACCGTTCGGAATCTCTAAATTAGGAGTCGATGTTTCTTGGTCTTCCCCACCGCCGTTTGAATACATTTCTTCTCATACTAGTCGATTAATATTTTTTATGTGAATGTTGATACTTTAGCTAACGCTCTTTATTGTTCGAAGATTATGTTATGAATTAGTATTACCTGCGCTAATGAGTCTAATGTTGATGTTGTATGTTCTTGACAACATTTTTATAATCATTTTAGAGTTTTTGGAATAGGCCAAAGTTTTTTATAAAATTTATCTTGAAATACTTTAATGTTTCCAACTAATCAAAGGCCTAAAACATCACCTTTAGGAATGAATTATCCGTCGTGGTGAGTGTTGGCCTTATAATTTATAAAATTAATTACAGAATAAATCCCATAATTAGGCTACTTGAGGTTTTTAAAATTAACCTTTTTTAAAATACAATACAATGGCACCATTTGAGTCAATTTTAAATTCCTTAGTTAATTTTTTAAAGACATAATATAATTGATCTATCTTAGTCTTGTTTGATAGATTTCTCTATAAGACATTATCATATCTTTTAAATCAAATATGACTCAAGTTTTTTTTAGTATGCTTCAAAGTTTTAGATTTTTCTTAACAGGTCCAAAATATAAAAGGTATGTAAATGTGTACGTCATATATAAGGTATATATATTTTCATTTTTTCCGCATTCGGTATATTATTTTACACAAACCATATTATTAATCCTTTTGAATGATAGTTACTTATAAATGAAACACAAATTTTGCGTCTTATCATTTTACAACGTATAGTTATCGTTATCTTATCACCATAAATAAAATAATGAACCCGCATACATTTTGAACAAAATTCATAAGTGTATTTACTTCGTAACAAATACATATAAAACAATAAGTTTTACATAACGGTTTAACGCTCTTTATTCCCTTTTTCCCTTGGAACTATATTTGTTTGAACGTTTTTCTCAAATTATATTTACTCCATGTCTTACATTACCATATTTACATTTCATCTATTATCATTATTAATATTATAATACTTTATTTTTAAAGGGGTAAATATCCGATATATATACGAGCTACAACTAATTCACATAAGCCTATTTTCCTACATGGCGTTAAACATATATCTTCACGAGATCTTCTCACCCTTTAAAATATATTTATTTATTTCATGGTATGATTCTTATAAATATTATATACATGTGTGCTTTATATACATATAAAATATATAATTCAAGCTTTCTACGTACTTGATATATTCCTTTGTTGTATAAATTATATTGTTCCCTTTGCTATTTCTCCTCTTCACCAACGTTATTCATTTTCCTTATAAAATATAAATTATTGTAGCTCGACATATACATTACTTTGTTACATATATAAAATTGTTGCTATTTTAGCCCATACATAAATGAAATAACGAACTCTCAAATACTTCGATGTCATACATAAACATATTTTAGACACATATGAGATCACAAGTTTTTGCATAATTTTAGCATTCTTTATATTATTTTACTTTATTTATTCATTTATCTTATTAAAATTTATTCTTATTTAGTTTTACTCAAATTGTGCATATTATTATATTTTGCATCTCATCCTTTATTTTTATTTTTTTTAAAATGATGAGTTGTCACACTCGACACTCTAATATATTGCTCACGATAAGTTCTTTACGTGCTCATAATTTTAAACATACATCTATATCTTCAATATATAAATTTTCTACATTTTCAGCTTGTTCGTTTATTACCTACTTACCTATTAATTTGTTGTATGCTAAATATGTCGTTACTGAAATCTTCTACTGACATACATATGACATACCTTGTATTTTTGTTCTTGATGAAATTTTCTCATCACTAAATTTAAGAAATAACAAATGAATAATTTATCAATAACTTATTTTCCTAAGCTAAGTTTAAGGACTATCTTCGGATAGGCTCTAAGGGATGCCTAACACCTTCCCCTCGAGTAACCAAAACCCTTACCTAGAATTTTACTGGTTTTCGCAATAGAGTCTACATTTCTATTTTATTTTTCAAATTGGTTTCCTAATATTTTCCTAAAATTAGGTGGCGACTCTAAAAACATATTTTCCAAAAAAAAAACTAGAAGAGCACGATCACATGATGTTGCGAACTATTTCGACTGGTTCGAAAAAGGGGTGCGACAAGCCATGATCAAACTAATGTTAGTACATTACTTCGCGGCTTCATAAAATAGTAGCTAAATATTTGACAAACAATAGGTCCCCACAACTGTTACACCAATGATGAATCACCACACCCTCCTTTAATACATCAATGTTGATACATACTTTGCCAAGCTCACCCCAAGCTGCCCCCCATCAACATTACACATAAAACAACTACTAATCAACCCCAACATATTCTTCAACAAGTTAGGGAGTATTTAATTCGAGGGTTCATCACCATTCATGAATTCTCAACAAAATAATACACAAATATTCTTCCCAAAATTGTCCCTAAGGAGTGGCAAAAAGAAGGGCAGTAACCTTTCCTGGATCGCTGAAAATTTCTCCCCTTAACCTCTTGCTTTAAGGATGTAAACACTTTTTCAAACTAGAACTAAAGGACAAGATGTCTCTTAGAAAAGTTGGAAAAAAAGTTGGACAGTTTTGAAAAATAATTACACCCAATATTTGTAGAACACAATTCCATAAGATTACATGGAAAAATAAGCTAATACCGTAAGTATTTTCACTTACCTTTCACTTGGAAATACTAGGAACCCTAGAGGTGTTGAGGGCTGTTTTACAAGCTGAAAGAGGGCAAAGAAAGATCTTTCGTAAATCATATTTTTCTCAAGTTTAAAATGGATAGAGTTGCATTCCCTTTTAAAGGTACAAGCTTAGGCTGACTTTCTCCTAAATCTTTGTCATATTTCACTAAGTAGGTGATGCACTTACTTGGCCTTTTAACTTGGGCCTTTATGGACCTCAACTTATTGGGCCTTGGCTGCCCATTCTTCTCTTTTTTCCTTTACTTGGGATGGGCTGGAATTTTCAATTAAACGATTAATGACCATGGGCCCCTATAAGATGGCCAAATAAGTCTTAGTAGGTGGTGCACCTACATGGCCCTTTAGGCTAGTCAAAACATCTAAGTAGGTGGTGTACCTACTTGCTTTGTTAAGTCAAGAAAGCAACTCATTTATGTTACCTCATTTTCAAAATTTTAATACCATATATTGTATCTTAATACTTCACTTTAGACTTTCAACTCATATAGCACCTTATCATCTCGAATTTAAATGCTATTGTTGAGTCTACCTTGATTATACCCGCTAATACATGTGGGGATATCATAAGACCTCCCGATCCAATTTAAATTATTACCAGTCTTATGAAAAACTTAGTCCCTCACCTAAACCAAAAGACTATGTCAAGTATCATATAAATAGGACTAACATATATATAATACGAGGTGTTACAATGAGGTTTTTGAGGAGATGATAAAGAGAAAAAATGTATAGACTAGAGATGAAAAAGCCAAGGATAGGGTGAGCAATGAAATGGTAACACCAAAGAAATTGAAACCCATACTTCTGCCTCCACTACCTTTCCCTTAGAAGCTTAAGAAAAAGGAGAAGGAAGATATGTTTCAGCACTTCATCTCCATGTTCAAGCAACTGACTATTAGCGTTCCCTTCATTGAGGCATTGAAGAGAATGCCCCGGTATGTCAAGTTCATGAAGGACCTAGTAGCAAAGAAGAGGATTGTGAGCCAAGAAATCTCTTACGAGCTTCAACATTATGGTTTTATTGCAACAACATCCTTGGTACATAAGAAAGAGGACTCCATAGCGTTCATCATACCTGCACCATTAGAGATGTCAATTTTGCAAAGGGATTATGCGACTTAGGAGCCAACATCAATTTAATACCTCTTGCAATGTTCAAGAGATTGGTCATAGGCACTCCTACACCAAGAAACATGTGTTTGTTGATGGCTCAAAGGACAATGAAGAAGCCTATTGGGATATTGTACGATATTCTCGTCAGAGTGGAAAAGTTCATATTCCCTGTAGACTTTGTGATCCTCGATTTTGAGGTCGACTTAGAAGTCCTAATAATCATGAGAAGACCTTTCCCAGACAAAGGATGAGCACTAGTGGACATGGAGTTAGGAAACCTTGATGATGTGAAATACATCATGGGTTGTAAGGTATTGTTGATGGGCACCTTAGCCAAAAACTTTCCGACTCAAATTTTCAAGCATTATTGAAACCTTACCAAGTCTAGTCCTTACATGTTGAATATTGGAAGTCTAGGGATTGTTATATGAAGGGGTTCTATGACTCGTACAAAAAACCATGTCATAGACAATGGTACATAAAATCGAGGATTAAAACAAGTGTTTGAAGTAGAGAAAGTGTCACTAGATAAAAGTATTGTACAAGTTGTAGTTGGTTTTATGAGTCATAAATTAGATTTATTGTTTGAATCATGAAAAAGTGAATTTTTCTATGTATGGGGTGGACTTATGATGGGTGTTTACGACTCGGCGTTTGAATTATGTGCCATAGAATTGGGTTCAGAGAAGTATTTTAGGAACTTAAGGGTGTAATAGGACGAAGCCCCTGACCTATGAGTGGTAGACTGATCTACAACCCATAGATTGGGCTTATAAATGGCCCTCAGAGTTTTTAATGAATGTTAGTTTTGAACTTTTCCTGCATCTTAATTCCAATACCATGTCATTTGAGGCCTAATTCTAACCATATCATCCATATTCATTCCCATTATACTCTCATTCTCTTCCAACACTAATTCCTCTCAAAATCCCCTAAAGCTCTCAGCTCTCAAGACTCATAGAAGGCATGAACTAGGGTTTCAAGGTTTTCTTCTCTAAATCTCAACTTTCTCCCATACATTTCAATCAAGATATATGGGTTTTATTTGTGGGTTCCTTCAACCCATGAAGCCCTAGTATTTTCATTATTTTTCTTAATTTCAAGTTATGAAATCCTGACGAGTTTTTATGATATCTCATCAAATGCATACACCATGACGTATTTATTGCCTAATATATATTTTACAATGAATTTATGCTCTATTATGAATTTTTTATCATTTACAAGAGGTTCTCATGATTTACTTCTGAAGTCTTTAAATGTTCATGGTGGGTCGTTTAATGAATGGTTTAAAGTAGTGAACTTTATAAAGATTATGCATTCTCCTATTGCATTACATGATTTAAAGACATATGCATTGAACTAACCAAGTTTTATGTATATCCAAATGAGGTATGTTATGAATGACAAGGATTTTAATTATATGTTTACGAAAGTTTATGAAAGTTATGAAGTATTTACGGGAAGCCCTTTTTATTAATGTATGGAAGATGGGGAAAGAACAATTTCATCAAAGATAAATTCTCTTGTGAAAAGATAATTTTCACTTGAAGTGGTCATAAGGTTTGAATGAGCTACTTCTATTATGATGAACTTATGTTTCAAAGCTTTTTATGTATATGTATATGATCATGTTTCAAAGTATTCCATGGGGCTTGACTTAGCACCAAATGAGGCTTGAGGAGGCTTTGATAAGGGAATCTTAGTAGCATCCTCCTGCCTCATTAAGTATGTCCACCATAGGAGCCATTATAGGCTAACAATAGTGGATCCACAAAAGCATAAAGTCAAAGAAAGTGCGTGCATAAGTTGACAGAGTTCTACCTGGCACATAGTTTCCCCAGCCAATGTAGGGGGTTATTGTTGGATTTCATATAATAGCTCACATGGTTTTATATGTTGGTTATGGTTTCCTCCCATATAAATATGTGTATAATAACTTGAGATGCTTATGTCTTTCCAAATCATATTTTAAAGATGCATTGACCATCTATTATCTCTTGAGCATATTTCCTTGACTATGATTATGCATATTGCTTATTATGATGTTATGATTTCCTTGTTGCATTGCATCCCACATACTTAGTACATTCAAAGTTCTAACAAATACTTTTTCATATATGATTTCACCATGTAGGGATCAATGCACTTCCTCTTCCTACACGTGGCTAGTTTTTAATTCATTTGGAGACTATTATTGGTGATTCATCTAGTTTAGAGACAATAGTCGTTCTCTTCAAGCTTGATGTATCAAGACTTTTATACTATCTTATTGTATCTCTTTTTCAACTTCTATTTAAATTTGAGCTAGGGACATGGCTTAGTCCCTGCCCAAGTATAAAGGCAGAAGTATTGTTGGACATATAGGGAAGATTATGATTTAGTTCTTGTTTTGATGATTCATTCTCCCTTAGCCTAATTTTCCCCTTAGTTTCTGCTTTTTTATTCTTTATTATTACCTATGAAACGCTTGTTAAATGCTAAAGGCTTGTTGAGGTGCCTTCGGTTTTCTTATTCACCATGTTACAACTTGATCCTAGGTTTGAATTATGACAATCTTGGAATGAGAGCATATGGTTTTGAAATGCTCCTCGAATCCAACATACTGCGTCAAATAGGTCATTGTTCATGGTTGTGAAGTGTGCCACTACTACGAATTTGAGACTATGACACATTTAGGAAACTTTCTCTTTTTTCATGAATCATGTTGTGCCTTAGAGTTGTCCTATGATTCCCATGTATAATGAAATTGGTTTTTGAGATTTTCAAAATTATGCCTCCAATAAGAGTATCTCTACCAAGATATTTGAATGAGGACCAAGTTCCTCTAGTTTCACAAGAAGATGGGGTTTCTCATGCAGAATTAGGGGCCGCTTTCACCATATTGGCTCAAGCTATATCCAACCAAGTCAATTGGAATGTTGTTCTTCCACCAGAAGGCCTACCCCAAATACTAGAATATGGACTTTACGAGAAGAACCCACTCGACTTCCATGGTTCCAAAGTTGATTAAGACCTAGTGGATTTTCTAGATGATGCCTATCAGATTGTGGAAATCATGGGCATCTCTTCATATGAAAAGGCTGAGCTTGTGCCCTCATAACTTAGGAGCATCACCAAAGTATGGTATGATCAATGTGTGGAAGAGAGAAGTGAAGAAGTGGGACCAATTGCTTGAGAAGAGGCAACGGCAATCTTCCTAGAGTGATTCTTTCTATTGGAGTTAAGGGAGTCCAAGGTCTAAGAGTTCATAAATCTATTTCAAGGCAACATAAATCGGGAGTATTCAATCAAGTTCACAAAATTATCGATGTATGCACAATTTATGGTTGCCAATTCAAGGGAAAGAATGAGCAAGTTCATCTTCGATGTGTAAGATTTCATTTCTAAGGAGTGCAAGACCACCATTTTGGAAGAAAATGGACATGTCCTGACTCATGACCTGTGTAGACCAAATTGAATATGAGAATTTGAGGGAGCATGCTAGGGAGTCCAATAGGGCTAGGATTGAGGGTGGTGGGTTCTCCCACTAAAGTGTCAAAAGTTATGGACATGGCAAGATCTATGGGAGTCAAACATAAGTGAATCAAGCTCCAACCAATATTCCACTTCTAAGGATCAGCAAGGATAAAGGGTTCAACCCCAAGATGCAAGGAGGTCTAGCTACCCAAGCTTCTCCAAGTTGTAAGGAAGTGTTAAGTGCTCCATAAAGAGGAATGCTAAACTAGATCCAATGCATGATTCAAGTGTAGTAAGCCCTATCACTAAGCTAAGGACTATAGGAGCACTGGTGGGCCAAGGAATGCAAGGTGGGCAAGTTCAAGGAGGTGCTCAACACCACCAATCAATTCTATGCTTTGCATGCTAGGCATGAAGTGAAGACACTTCAGATGTCGTCATCTATATGTTGAAGGATTTTCATTTTGACGTGTATGCATTATTAGATCTAGATGCCAATTTATCTTTTGTTATTCCCTTTTTCGCAAATAGGTTTGATATGTTCCAAAGTTGTACTTGAACCTTTTTTTGGTTTGTACTACCGTGGGTGAGTTGGTTGTTCGTAGAAGAGTCTATTTAAATTGTCACGTGTTTATCTTGCATAATTCATTTCTTGTGATCTTGTTAAGCTTTCTATGGTAGATTTCAATGTCATTCTTTGAATGGACTGGTTAGATGACTCCTATGTCTCCATTGATTGTAGGATCCATAGAGTCAAATTTTCATTTCCTAATGAGCTCATTCTTGAGTGGGAGGATAACAACTCAATATACAAGGGTTGATTTATTTCCTGCCTTAAATGTAATGCCCTCATTATTTAAATCATGCATTAACGTTCAAAAAGGTATTACCTTGAGATAGCATCAACCCCTACATTACAACTCTTTGGCTCGAACTTATATGGTTAGATTAATTGGTTTTCGTGAATCGTCGAAAAGGAAAAAGGGGGAGGGTTTTTTCTTAGGGAAATTTTATTTAATGTTATCACATTTACAGGTGTAATAATATTAATCAAGGCTTCATTTTACAAAATAATAAAAAGGGAAATTTGGGCGACCACCTTAATTTACTATTTAGTATTAAATACCTTTTCCTCTATAGGTAAGGTGGTTCCAAGAGTAAAAAGAACCTTATAAACTACCCATATCAGTATATTTAATAAAAATCAAGAAAAGAACTAGTCCCTTTGAGTAAAACTCAAGAAACCTTCTACCTACTGGTAAGTGACTAAATTCTATTATGACAGTGTGGAACTATTAGTAATTTTTTAATATCTCGTTGTATACAGCTGTACTTTTAGTGTGTAAATATGTTTTGGAAAGTTAACTAACATACCTACAACTCCTATGTATATTTATTGGAAAATCGGATTTTGCTTCTATGGGACTGAAAAAAGGGACGAAACACAGTGAAAGGCTTGACCAGTATTCTGCCTAAGAAACCTTCTATGTACTGCTATTAGTATCTTGAGCATATTTTGTTGCATCAGATGTTAAGGCATGTATATACAACTCTTATGTTGATGTTGGAACCTAATTTTGTGGTTAGATATTCAGATTAGTTAACACAATTTGGTACAAAATTTGTCCAGATTCTTGACCTAGAAACCCCTTGTGTGTTCTTGTTAGTGTTTAGACAATAAATTCTTATACAAAAGGTATATTGAAGTGATCTTTACTTTTTTCAACATAAATGCATATAACTACAACTTTCACGTAGACTGAAAAACTTAGTTTTTCTATTTACCAATTAACAATTTATTTACAATGTAAGGCAGTCAAGCTGCCTAGATAAGTGTAATTTGCATAAATGGGGTTCACATTTGATATATATTTTGATAGCTTTACCAATTGAAAAGTGCTGAATATTAAATAAATACTTGAACTGAGTAAATAAGGTGCTTACAGTCTTTTACAATCATAAGGGAATTGTTTGAAGAAAGTGATGTCATGTTGATCCACGACTTGAACTCGGTAGGGTCGGTTATTTGCTTAAAGGTCAAGGTTCATGTAAACACTTATCCTTGTACTCTTGTTACCTACTGGTACATTTGAAAGTGATGTTGTTATCTCAGCTATGTTCTTGTCATTTTATATTACTGTGCTGATATCTTTTGAGACTTGCAAAACACTTGCTTAATTCGCTAATTTGTATGCATTTCTTGATCACTTGATATTACTGTGGACTTTGTCCTTCTCGTGGTTGTTACTTTCTCACTATTGGCATGCCTCTATGTTTGGATAAATTTCCATCTGCACTATGGATTTTTGGTCCGTCCTAAGTATGGGAACCATCTATTTTAAGCACGAATTAGAAAGTCACTCTTAGTATGGTTCTTGGTTCTCTTGATTATTGGGTTTTCACTCTTTATGATATAGAACTTTGGTCCTTCTTGATACTTGATTATGTTTGGTATGACGACATGATTTACAGGTTGGGAGAAAACTTGTTATTTAAGCCTATTGCAAAGACAGTTCTACGAGCTCTTGATACTTATACTATTAAATGCCATACTTTATACTCTTGATATTTTTGTTAACTTGGTTTATCTGTTATGTTGTAATTATGCTTATCACGACTTGAGAATTAAAAATATAAAGATTCCAACTTGTATTTTTACACCACCAAACTTTATGCTTAGCAATAGTTGTTTCTATCATAAGAATTGTCTAAGATGATTCTTGAGGATGACCTTTGGAGATAAATTTTGGGAGCTTTAAAGAAGATCACATTTTCATATAGATATATACATCGTAGAAGTTTTGGGACATGTACATGGTCCTCCTGTAGCATATGCATATTTAAATATTGAAGGCTAGTGTAAATCATGAAACCATTTTGTAACTTAATGTTTCATCATGTTTAGTTGATTTGGAGCTGGTCAACTTGGGTTTTTCAATACTAAATTACTAGTTATTTTGAGGTGGTTGTATGAAATAGAAACTAGTAAGTTTTATTTATTTGTATTTTAACATGCATAATACTTTATAGCATGAGTTGTAGTTGCATGGGTAATGTATGAAAACTCGTAAGATATTGGTTTAAATATTTTTTAAAAACACTCATACCACAAATTGGAACCTGAGATTATTTGAACTACCAAAAATACAAAATCCTATACTTGTACCTATTTTGAATTAACTATCAAATTATGAGTAATGTGTCATGTATTAAACTCTTAATATTTAAACAAGTATTATATAAGCCTAAATTATACAGAATTGGCATCCTCCCATGAAGGTTGCTACAAGGGTTGGTATCAGAGCCTAGGCTTATGATTTTAGGACTTTTGATGTAAATTACTTGTATATTTGTCTATTTAGTAAAAGGTCTAAGTTATATTATTTGCCCGTTTACATGATTAATATTTTTTTGATTGGTTTTATAGTTAATATGCATTATGTACATATCCCTAATACAATGTGATCTTCCCGTTTGAAGGAATTCTATTATGGCCTCTTCTACTGATAGACCTATGGAAGTTGCACACGAAGGATCAGATAACTCTTATTCTAAACTTCATGCACTAGAAGGGGTTCGTGAATATCTTTTGGATCCATATATTCCTTGTATTAGTGGGAATGGAGTGGGAGACCAACAAGGTGTAAGACCTAGACCGTATCCTCATATGAGCCATGGAACTCAGGATATGAATCCTTCTTTCCAAAAGATGGCTGAATTCTTCTACCACCTGGCTGAAGAGATGCATGATCCCGATGAAATAAACTTAAAGAAAATAAGGAAAATGGGTGGAGCGGAGCTTGAAGGCAATGTTGATCCGACTGATGCTGCATAATGGCTGGAACACATGGGCCGAGTGTTTAAGCAGTTGGAGTGTCTAATGCTGCTAAATTCAAGTATGCTATCTCGTTGTTACAAAAATATGCTTATGATTGGTCGATAAGTGTTCCAAATTCTAAGGTAAAATCTCCCATCTTACTTGTATTGATTTTTTTAAGGAGTTTTGCATGAAGTATGTTCCATCTACCTACTGTGATGCTAAGAAAAAGATGTTTTTGAGTTTGAGGCAGTGAGGCATGTCTATTGCTGAGTATCACTAAACATTTTTTAGGCTATCTCATTATGCTGGAGATATAATTAAAGAGGAAAAAGATAGTGCAAGAGATTGAAGACAGTTTGAATGATTCCTCTAGGAAAGTATGTAGCAAGCGTGCAACATGAGCACTTCTATAAATTAGTTTTTGTTACTCTTAATTATGAAAGACATGATAAGGAAGAAGCTAGTAGACATGAAAATAAACTCCGGAAGCCTAGGGAAGACTTTAGAGGTCCATAAAAAAAGTGGAAGGTTTGATGATTCCAAGGAGAATAGTGTTAATAGGTCAACTCAGCATAAGAAAACCAAATTAGATTTCTCTACAACTAGCACTTTGAATTATGGACAACGCACGACTCGTGTCCCTGTTTGTCAAAAATTGGAAAGAATCATTATGATATTTGCAGGAGAGTTTCTAGGGCATATATCAATTTCAAGAGCCTTGATCATAAAGTGAAGGATTGTCCAAATCTTAATCAGGTTCCTTTCTTGCGCACTGAAGGCTCAATTCAAAAACCTTCAACTAATCCTCCTTAGGCTAGTAGGGGTGCAAGTCCTAGAAACACCCAAGTAGTAGGTGTAAGTGGATCTAACAAAGCTAGTGGGTAAAGGGCAATTGGACAAGTTTATGCTATGAAACAGAGGATTATCATGATGGACCAGTTGTGGTTATCGGTAAATTTTATCTATTTATATGTGTTTACATTGTATGATCCAGACTTTGCATATTCTTATATTTGTTTATCATGAGTTCTTTTTGAAATTATGATGTATGTGGTGCTTAGCTATGATGTGGTGGTTGAAAGTCCCTTGGGCTACTAAGTTGTTTGTAGTAGAATTTACCGAGTTTATCCCTTCATGATCCAAAACCTTGTCTTCCCTGCTAATTTTTTTGAAATACCATTCCATGATTTTGATATTATTTATTGGGGTGGATTGGCTTTATAAACATCACGCATTAATAGATTGTAGGTCAAAGTATGTGACTTTTAAGGACCCTGCCTTTTCCCACATTATTGTACAAGGTGAAAGGTCATCGACATCTAGCATTATATTTGTTGCCTTGGTGCGAAAGATGATTTTGCAAAGTTGTGTTATGTATCTTGATCAAATAGTTATACATTCCTAGAAAGTCCTAGTCATAAATATATACCTATAGTATGTGATTTTCTAGAAGTCTTCCTAGAAAATCTTCCTAGGTTACTCAGAAAAGGGAAGTTGAATTTCCAATCGAGCTTATTCCTAGATCTACTCCTATTTCTATCACTCCTTATAGAAGCCTCTAGTAGAACTAAGGGAGTTGAAAAGTCAGTTGTGTAAGGACCCGGACTCTGGAAAAGCCTTAATGATGCTCAGAATATTGATTCTCAATGTTTTAAGCCAAGGTATCCCTCTAAGGATACCTCCATGAGCCATGGAGGGGCCCACGAGCCGTAGAGCTGAGCCTGGATTCATGCCTTGAGCTTCCCTCTATTTTTTCCAAGGAAGCCACCATGATCACTTGTATAATCCATATATGGTTCCATGACTCATGGTGATGCTCCTGTGAAGGACATATGGAATTTCAGCTAAGTGATGAACTACTCTCGTAACTTGGAGCTTTGTATGGGTGCTTTTCACAGATCGTATAGCCTTGCATGGATTACAAGGCTTTTATAGGAGCATTCTTGGTAATCTTTTTCTAAGTATGATAGTACCGTCTTGACGATGAGGCACCCTCCATGGATACTTATAAGATCCATAGAGTTCTTTACATCTCATGAAGAGCTTTCATGGATATACTTAAGTGAACTTTCAAGGTCTGTTCAATTGGGGTTAGTTCTTTAACCTCCAAAACCAGTTCCATTCTTTCTATATCACTCCATGTGCTCCATAATGCTTAGTTCCTCATTCACTCATTCATAACGCTTTCTAAGTTCTCTTTTCAAACTCAAATCGAAGGATCTCTATAGAACCTTTAAACTCAAGCTATGTTCACTTTGAAACTGTCAATCAAAGCTTATTTATTTTGTTTAGGGTCTTCATGACTCTCATGCATTAAGCCAAGTTCAAATGTATCACATTGGCTATGTTTTTTGTATGAATCAGTAGAAGGATCAACTTTAAATTATCATGTTTTTTGCACGAAGTAAACTGGGTGGCATACGACCTACCAAATTGAAGCTTTTTGAATTCCTTTCCAACACATTTAGTTTCACCTAATTCTATGTTCGAACTAAGAAGTTATGCCCATTTTTGTAAAGCCTATCCAATGTGTACCCTCCGTTTTTTCTAAGGAGACCACTATAGATACTTTGCACAATCTGTAGTCCTTTCCATGAACTGTGGAGGTTCTTCACGAGACACCTGGGCACTTTTTAGTGCTCATGTCATTAATAGCTTTCTCGTAATTTTGGTGACTTTTAAGGGTTGTTTGTGACTTTCTAACCTGTCTTAAATCCCTAAAAGGACCTATACTCCTCAATTCTTATTCAAGTTCATTCATTACTCTTAGAAAATTAGAATTTCTCTCTTCTAAGAACCCCTTTCAAAGTATTCCATTTACGACTCAACTTGGAAATTCAAGGTAGGCTTTCTTCACCAATCAATATCTTATTACTTCTTCTAAACTATATAAGGCATGTGGGATTGATTTATGATCCCTTTCAACCATGAAGACCCCAAACTCTTTTTACTCCTTGATTTATGAAACAAAGCTTACTTTGAATATGGGTCTTTTAAATTATTGTCTTATTTGATTCAATTGTGAAATGAACTATGTTTTATTGATATTTTAAAGTGATGTAAGCCCTAGTATGTTGAATTACATGGATATTATGAAGAATTGATTATGCATGTCCCCTTAAATGCTGGATTTAAGCACGAGTAATCTAAAGTATGACTTAAATGTGAATTTACTCATGGATTTACTTAGATTTCATATTATATGTTTTATTTAAGTACGAATCTCTTTTGCCCGTGCTATTCTCTCATTATTCATGGAATATGCATACATGAGCATTGGTTTTCATGAAGATTATGAAGTGGGTTGAGATGCAATTATGTTTTTGAATATGATTTTAATGAAAGTATTGTTATGACATGACATGTGATCACCTAATGTCTATGATATGGAACTTTGAGTAAACTTTGCGTGTTTAAACCATTTTGGATATATATGAATGAGTTATTCCTATGCATGAAAGTATGAATTTGCTCTATATCCCAAGTCTGTATGATTATGAATGATGTTTGACCTTTAAGCCTAAGTATGGATTGAAATGATTTGAAATATCTTATGTCTCTTTTGAAATCATGTATATGTATATGTATTTTTGAGGGATGATGACTTAGCACCAAGCAGACCAGGGGTGGGGGTGGGGGTGGGGGGCTATCTCCAAGGGTGTAGTACCCAAGACCCATAAAATGATTTGAAATATCTTATGTGCTAAATATAGGTTTATGTTTTGGTAACCTTTATTGAAATCGGAGGACCATAAGGTATGGATACAATTATGTTATGAATGATAAATCCTTGCCAAAATGGGGGTACCCATAAGGTAAGGTTATTTCGCCAAAATGTGGCTCCCCATATGGAGAAGTAGGGTCTATCATTGGCAAGTAAACCACCTCTTCATTCGGTGTAAGGAAAACAATGGAATTCAATGAAATGGCTCGCATGGTCTAGATGTATATTGAGGTGTCATCCCCGCTATGTTGAAGTGTATTGGCATAACATGCATCAGGGATTTCATGGCTTATTAGTATATTACTTGTAAGGCCCCGGATCCTTGACGTCACTTTGAGGTCCACAAAACCTACCCAAATATTTTGCCAAGCATCACCTCACGGAGGGCCTACACAGCCCATGTGAAGTCACACGGTCCGTGTGGCCTCCCGTGGAGTGACACCTAGGAGAGTGGAGGGTAGACGGGCCTCCACACGATCTGTGTAAGGCTACACGGTCAGTATTGCCTCCCGTATGGTGAGCTGCATAGAGCCACCTTCACACGGACCAAGTCACGGCCCGTGTGACTTTAAACGGTCCGTGTGGTCTTCCGTCTAGTGTTGGTGTGGAGAGTCACCCATATATGGACGGGGTCACGGTTCGTGTGACCCTAGATGGTCCGTTTACTGGTCCGTGTTGTGACACTTAGTCTGGAAAATCTTACCTTCGAAAATTTTAAGTCCAGGACCACGGCACAGTAAACGGTCCGTGTGACACTACACGGACCGTGAACTGAACCATGTGGCCCAAACGAACCAATTTTGCGTCTGTTTCAGTAATGGCATTTTTGAAATATTGGCTAACTCCAATGAAAATTTTGTCTTTTTCCACCCTTCCTAAGCTCCCTATATAAGCTAAACACTCCAATTTTTAGCCATTTCACTCTCACTCACTCTCTCTCTAAAGTTCACCCCTTCAAGACTTCCACCATCTCTCTAGGATTTGTCAAGTCAAGGTCCTCAATTTTGAGTCCATTTTCTCCTCAAGTTCACCTCCAAACCAGGTATGTGGGTGTTGATTCTTGGTTCCTTTCAACCAAGGAGACCCAAGTTCTTCTCAAACTATTTTATATGCTTGTTTACTTAAAATGTGAAGATTCTACTACTTAATCTTGATATTTTTAACCATGCATGTGCTAGATAATATTCTGAATGTTGAGTTATGTTAAACATGGGTATGATAGGTTATTTGGACTACCCTTTAAAGATGTTATTTTGCATGGGTGATTTATACTATATTTTTATATGAACTTTATTATGGATTCTTCCTAGTCTTTACATTATATTGCAAATTCTGGGAAATACTCTACATTACCCATATCATCCCTACATTATGCATTGCATCACATTCATGACATTGGTGCATGGAAATTTTGGAAATGTGGGATTAAGATCAATTTTGCCCTAAAAAGGAATTATGATATGATTATTGGTAAGATATAGGATTTGACAAGAACTTGATCACCGGCATGTCTATAATTATGGCTCTTGGAGCATCTTGGATATTTACACCACCTTGTATCTTGACTCTTTGAGCATCTTGGGTGCTTGCACCACCTTGTACCTGTAGATGAGTTATTCATTGCATGAATCATGAAATCTTGACCTTGTGATTTGGAAATTGAGCCTAATAGTGCATTTAACATTTTGAAATGGACATTTGACTCTCTTGAAAGCATATGTGTATATATATAATTATTCTTGTAGGATGTGTAAGACTTAGTATCGATGGATTAGCGGTCCTCTCCTTTTCTTTGAACTATGTGCCAGCATAGGGATGTATATTATTCGTCTACTTGTTTATGATATGACATATCTTGATATGATTTTGTAAATCCTTCAGAAAAGCGTGGTCGGAAGGAAGGTGACCATCCACCAAAAAGCGTGGTGGTAAGGTGTGATATAGATTAACCTTTGCAAGTAATCTTTTCCCTACCGGTGTGAGGTCCAAATCGGTCCAATTCGTGTAATAGCTCGCATGGATTTGGGTTGTTGGTTATAGTCCATCCCCGTTATATAGGAGCATTATCGCATTGCACGCATCACGCACCTCATGGCATCTTGTATATTAAAATTTATTGCTTATATGTTCTTGTATATTATGCGCCCTTGTCATCTCACATGATTATGCAGGTTCAGTAAGTCACGTGCATTGCATACCCGCATACTTAGCACATTCAAATATACTAATGCATATTCTATGCCTGCATGATTTTACCATGTAGGGACCAAGCAGTTTGAGCACCAGCCGCAGGACGAATAGTCCTCCTTGAAGATATCTTTTTGCGGTGAGCCCTATCATCCGAGGGTGAGCTTTGTTCTTGTGTTCCTTATGTTTATTTATTTTGTTGAGGGTGAGCCCGGAACTTGTCCTGGCCCCTATTCCTTACCTAGAGGCATGTGTTGGATCTCTTGTAAAGACTTTGTCATTTTGTTCAATTTATAAATATGCTCTCTTATTTTGGATTTAGACTTCCGTTATTTGGATACTTGCCTTTAGAAGCTCTCGAACCAATCATGTAATTTAATTTCATTTCTGAGATTTGAGGCTTGTTTGGAGACTCTCAGGTCCCCATTTGCCCGTGTCACATCAAGGCCCCGACCCCGATTCATGACAAAAGGTTGTATCAGAGCCTTAGGTTTATAATGGTCCTCGGAGACCAAAATGTCGCATTGAGTAGAGTCCTATTCATGGATGTGAAGTGCACCATACCTATGAGTGGGAGGCTACAAAGACGTATTAGGAAATTCCTCCCTTCTTTGTGTCTTGTATCGGGCTATGGCTAGTTTATGAATATCCTTACTTATTGGTGTCATTGATACCTTTTCAGTAAATTCCTCGAGTAAAACCTCCACTACCTAGGCCGACTCCGGCTGCCGAAGATCAGGCCCCTCACAAGCCTATGGAGGAGCCTATTTCAAATGGTAAATTCTATACTGCTTTCGCCATGCTTGCACAGGTGGTGACTGCTCATGCAAGACAAGCCAATTTGTCGCGGGACCCTACACCCGCTTCCATTGTAAGGGATTTCACCCGGATGAATCCTCCGGATTTTTACGGGTCAAGGGTTGATGAAGATTCTCAAGAGTCCATTGATGAACTCTTAAAAATACTGAACATTATGGGCGTCTCTTCTAAGGAAAAAGCTGGGTTGGCTGCCTAACAAATGAAAGATGTAGCTCAGCTATGGTATACCCAGTGGGCTATGGAAAATGTCTGTGATGGTGATGTTAAATGCGGAGTGTTCAAATCGGCTTTCCTCGACCGCTTCTTTCCACTTGAGCTGAGGGAGGCAAAAATGACCGAGTTTATTAATCTCAAGTAGGGGAGTATGAGTGTGAGGGATTATGCCCTCAGGTTTACCAAGCTATCCAAATATGCTCCGTCCCTGGTGGCCGACCCCCGTGAAAGAATGCACAAATTTTTTTCGGATATTTTCGACTCGTTGGTGAAAGAATGTCGGATTGATATGCTGATCGGGGACATGGATATTGCCAGACTCATGGTGTATGCTAATTAGATTTAGGGGGAGAAACTCAAGGAGAAGAGGGCACATGATCCCAAGTGAGCCCGCGTTGATTGTAGGTTCTCCGGTTCTAGGAATGTTGGCTTTTGTCACTTCCAACAAGGCCAAGGATCGGGAACTCGGGTGGCTAATGCTCGGGCACCCCCTCCCAAGGTACAGGTGGGTGGCAGACTAGGACATCACATGTGTGACAAGTGTGGAAGGCAAAACACGGGTGCCTGACAGAGGGAATTGGAACTTTGCTTCGGATGTGGATGTAAGGACCATCGACTGCCCTAGAAATACGTGCGAAAGTCGAGGTCAGGTAGCCCAAGGCGGGCAAGGTCAGCAGAAGGGTCCCCAAGGTGTTGCGCCAAGGAACAATAGGTTTTATGCACTCCATGCCCGCTAGCATGTGGAGGAAGCTCCGGATGTCGTTACTGGTATGTTAAAAGTCTTTGATTTTGATGCTTATGTTTTGCTTGACCCCGGTGCAAACTTGTCTTTTGTGACTCCTATGTTGGCTGTCAAGTTCGGTTTGAAACCCCAAATTTTAAGTGAGCCTTTCTTGTTCTACACCCCTGCGGGAGAATCTATTGTTGCTTATAGAGTCTATTGTGGGTGCCCAGTTGTTGTGTTACTTAAATCCTTCCCATGTTATCTTGTGGAACTCGAGAGGTTTGATTTTGATGTGATTCTTGGGATGGATTGGTTGCATGCATCTTATGCCTCCATAGATTGTAGAACCCGAAAAGTCCAGTTCCAACCTCCAGGTGAGCCAGTTCTTGAATGGAAGGGTAGTGATTCTGCTGTTAAAGGTAGTTTTATTTCCTACCTCAAGGTGCGGAAAACAATTTCTAAGGGGTGCATCTACCATATGGTGAGGGTCAGGAATGCAGATTCTGAGGTGCCTACTCTCAAGCCAGTCCCTGTGGTGAACGAATTTTCAAATGTGTTCCCCGAGGACTTACCGAGCATTCCTCCAGATAGAGAGATAGAGTTCGTCATAATTTTTCTTCTAGATACTCAGCCTATTTCTATCCCTCCGTACCGGATGGCCCCTGCAGAATTGAAAGAGTTGGAGGAGAAGTTGAAGGACCTATTAGAGAAGGGTTTTATTCGGCCCAGTACATCACCTTGGGTGCTCCCGTGTTGTTTGTAAGGAAGAAGGATGGGTCTCTCCGTATGTGTATTGATTACAGGCAGCTGAATAAGGTGATCGTTAAGAACAAGTACACGTTGCCAAGGATTGATGATTTGTTTGATCAGCTTCAAGGTGCCACTCACTTCTCAAAAAATTTACCTCCATTTCGGATACCATCAGTTGAAGGTCAGGGAATGTGAAATCTCCAGAACAGGTTTTTGGACCAGGTACGGGCATTTCTAATTTGTGGTGATGTCATTTTGTCTGACTAATGCTCCAGCCGCATTTATGGATTTGATGAACAGAGTGATTAAACCTTTCCTGGGCAGCTTTGTAGTGGTCTTTATTGATGATATTCTCGTTTACTCCTGAAGTGAACAGGAGCACGAAAATCATTTGAGAATGGTTCTCCAAACTCTGAGGGAAAAGAAATTATAAGCCAAGTTTAGCAAGTGTGAGTTCTGGTTGGGTAAAGTGACTTTTCTCGGGCATGTGGTGTCCAGAGATGGTACCAAGGTGGATCCGAGGAAAACAGAGGCTGTGAAAAATTTGCCTAGGCCGTTGACTCCTTCAGATATCCGTAGTTTTCTTGGGTTGGCCGGGTACTACAGAAGGTTCATGGAAGGTTTCTCATCTATTGCATCTCCATTGACCAAGTTGACCCAGAAGAAGGCTAAGCTTATATGATCGTTAAATGCGAGAGGAGTTTCCAAACCTTGAAGGATTGGCTTACGTCAGCTCCCGTCTTGACCTTGCCAAATGGTTCAGAAGGGTTCGTAGTGTATTGCGATGCCTCGCGGATCAGATTGGGTTGTGTGCTTATGCAGAATGGTAAGGTGATAGCATATGCATCAAGATAGTTGAAAGTGCATGAACGAAACTATCCCACACACGACCTTGAATTGGCAATGGTGGTTTTTGCTTTGAATATTTGGAGGCATTATTTGTACGGGGTCCATGTTGATGTATTCACCGATCACAAAAGTTTGTAATATGTTTTAACCCAAAGGGATCTTAATCTCAGGCAAAGGAGGTTGTTGGAGTTTCTAAAAGATTATGACACAAGTGTGTTGTATCATCCGGGCAAGGCCAATGCCGTAGCTGACGCTCTTGGCAGGTTGTCTATGGGTAGTGTGGTGCATGTTGAAAATGAGAAAAAGGAGTTGGCAAGGGATATTCACCGGTTGGCTAGGTTTAGTATCAGATTGGCCGATTCCTACAAGGGTGGTTTCGAATTCAGAATAGGGCAAAATCTTCTATGGTGAATGAGATAAAGACTAAACAAGATCTAGATTTGTCGTTATGTGAGTTAAAGAAGTTGGTTGTTGCAAAGGAGATTGAGGCTTTCTCCCAAGGGGGAGATGGTGTACTTCGTTACCAAGACCAGCTTTGTGTTCCTGATGTGAATGACTTTAGAAAGCTGATTACGAGTAAGGCTCACAACTCTCATTACTCTATTCACCTAGGGTCTAACAAGATGTACCGGGATCTGAGACAGGTATATTGGTTGCATGGTATGAAGAGGGATATTGCCAAGTTCGTGACTGAATGCACGAGTTGTCAACAGGTGAAGGTCAAACACCAAAGGCATGGTGGTTTGGCCCAAGACACTTAAATTCCCACATGGAAATGGGAGGACGTGAATATGGACTATGTGGTTGGATTTCCTCGGACCTGAAGGCAATTCGACTCCATTTGGGTTGTTGTGGATCGGATGACGAAAACGGCTCACTTTCTACCGGTCAAGACTACCATCAGTGCCAAGGACTACGCTACGTTGTATATTCAAGGGTTGGTGAGGTTGCATGGCGTACCTAGATCTATCATATCGGATCATGGTGCTCAATTCACTTCCAATTTTTGGAAATCTTTCATGAAGGGCCTTGGGACCAAAATTAAGTTGAGTTCCACTTTCCATCCTCAAACCGATGGCCAAGCGGAGAGGACTATTCAAACCTTGGAGGATATGTTGAGGGCGTGTGTATTGGAGTTTAAGGGGAATTGGGATGACCATCTTCCACTCATCGAGTTTGCTTATAATAATAGCTTCCATGCTAGAATTGGCATGGCACAGTTTCAAGCCTTGTATGGGAAAAGGTGTAGATCCCCGGTGGGATGGTTTGAAGTGGGTGAGATGGCTTTAGTTGGCCCAGATTTGGTGTTGGATGATATGGAGAAGGTAAAAGTGATTAGGGAGAGATTGAAAGCGGCCCAAAGTCGCCCAAAGTCCTATGCTGATAGTAGGAGAAGGGACCTCGAATTTCATGTCAGGGATTAGGTTTATGTGAAAGTCTCTCCTATGAAGTATGTTATGCGTTTCGACAAAAAGGGCAAGTTAAGCCCCCAGTATTTTGGTCCTTATGAAATTGTCTAGTGGATTTGAAGTGTGGCCTACAAGTTGGAGTTACCTCCGGATTTGGATTCCATCTATCCGGTCTTCCATTTGTCCATGTTGAGAAAATTTGTTGGTGATCCTAGCACCATTGTGCCATTGGAGGGGATTGAGGTTGAAGAAAATTTGACTTATGAGGAGGTGCCGGTAGCAATTTTAGATAGGCAAGTAAAACAGCTTCGCAACAAGGATGTGGCTTTGGTAAAGGTACTTTGGAATCAACTAGTGGAGAGTACTACTTGGGAGGCGTAAGTCGACATGATGAAATGATACCCCCACCTTTTCCAATCTACTCAAGCCTAAGGTACTAGGGACTTTCCTTATCAATTCTGCCATTTTCTTGCCCTCTTGAGTCCCATGGCATAACAGGCATATGTGTACCCTAAAGGATTTTGCTATCTTCACAAATGAATTGAATACAATCTTGACATGAGTTGGTTTAAAACTATGATTGATTTGTGGCATAAAAAGCTTTTGTATAAACCTTTTTATTTTGAGTTGAGTTATGCATTGTGTCTTGTGTCGGATCTGTCATGCCTAAACTCTAACTTTTCAAGCCTTGTTCTTGCACATTTGGGGACGAATATTCCCAAGAGGGAGATAATGAAAGGCCCCGGATCCTTGATGTAACTTTGAGGTCCACAAAACCTGCCCAGATATTTTGCCAGGCATAACCTCACGGAGGACCTAGACGGCCAGTGTAATGTCACACGATTCGTTTGGCCTCCCGTGGATTGACGTCTGGGAGAGTGGAGGGTAGACAGGCCTCCACACGGTCCGTGTAAGGCTACATGGTCCGTGTGGCCTCCTGTATGGTGAATTGCGTAGGGCCACCTTCACATGGACCAAGTCACAGCCCGTGTGACTTTAGACGGTCTGTATGGTCCTCCGCCTAGTCTTGGTGTGGAGAGTCACCCATATACGGACGGGGTCATGGTCTGTGTTGCTCCAGATTGTCCGTTTACCGGTTCGTGTGGTGACACTTAGTCCGAAAAACCTTGCCATCGAAAATTTTAAGTCCGGGACCACGGCACAGTAAATGATTCATGTGACACTAACGGACCCTATACTAAACCGTGTGGCCAAGACGGACCAATTTTGGGTCCATTTCAGTAATGGCATTTTTGAAATATTGTCTTATTCCAACGAAAATTTGGTCTTTTCCCACCCCTCCTAAGCTACCTATATAAGCTAAACACACTAATTTTTCATCCATTTTACTCTCACTCACTCTCTTTCTAAAGTTCACTCCTTCAAGACTTCCACTATCTCTCTAGGATTTATCAAGTCAAGGTCCTCAATTTTGAGTCCATTTTCTCCTCAAGTGCACCTCCAAACCAGGTATGTGGGTGTTGATTCTTGGTTCCTTTCAACCAAGGAGACTCAAAATCTTCTCAAACTGTTTTATACACTTGTATACATAAAATGTGAAGATTCGACTACTTGATCTTGATATTTTGAACCATGCATAGGCTAGATAATATTCTGAATTTTGAGTTATGTTAAGCTTGGGTATGATAGGTTACTTGGACTATGAAACTATGAAGCATGCATGTCCCTTTAAAGATGTTGTTTTGCATGGGTGATTTATACTACATGTTCATATGAACTTTATTATGGATTCTTCCTAGTCTTTACATTATATTGCTAATTTTGGGAAATACTCTACATTACCCATGCCATCCCTACATTATGCATTGTATCACATTCATAACATTGATGCATGAAAATCATGGAAATGTGGGATTATGTCCAATTTTATCCTAAAAAGGAATTATGATATGATTTTTGGTAAGACATGGGATTTGACAAGAAGGTGATCACCGGTATGTCTATAATTATGGCTCTTGGAGCATCTTGGGTGTTTACACCACCTTGTATCTTGGCTTCTTGAGCATCTTGGGTGCTTGCACCACCTTGTACTTGTAGATGAGTTATTCCTTGCATGGATCATGAAATCTTGACCTTGTGATTTGGTATTTTAGCCTACTTGTGCATTTAAGGTTTTGAAATGGACATTTGAGTCTCTTGAAAGCATATGTATATTTATATACAAGTATTCTTGTAGGATGTGTAAGACTTAGCACCGATAGATTAGGGGTCCTCTCCTTTTCCTTGAACTATGTGCCAGCATAGGGATGGATATTATTCGTCTACTTGTTTATGATATGACATGTCTTGATATGATTCTATAAATTTGTCCGAAAGAGTGGTCATAAGGAAGGTGACCATCCACCGAAAAGCGTGGTGGTAAGGTGTTATGTAGATTACCCTTGACAAGTAATCTTCTCCGTACCGCTGGGAGGTCCAAATCGGTCCAATTCGTGTAATAGCTCGCATGGATTTAGGTTGTCGGTTATAGTCTATCCTCATTATATAGGAGCACTATCGCATTGCACGCATCACGCACCTCATGGCATCTTGAATATTAAATTCTATTGTTTATATGTTCTTGTATATTATGTGCCCTTGCCATGTAACATGATTATGCAGGTTCGGTATGTCACGTGCATTGCATCCCCGCATACTTATACATTCAAACGTACTAATGCATATCTATGCCTGGTTGATTTTACCATGTAGAGACCGAGCATTTTGAGCACCAGCCGTAGGATGAATAGTCCTCCTTGAAGATATCTTTTTGCGGTGAGCCCCATCTTCTGAGGGCGAGCTTTGTTCTTGTGTTCCTTATGTATATTTATTTTTGTGAGGGTGAGCCCGGAACTTGTCCATGCCCCCGTTCCTTACCTAGAGCATGCGTTGGTTGTCTTATAAATACTTTCTCATTTGGCTCAATTTATAAATATGCTCTCTTCTTTTGGATTTAGACTTTCGTTATTTTGATACTTTCCTTTAGAAGCTCTCAAACCAATCATGTAGTTTAATGGGACTCTCGGGTCCTCATTCGCCATGTCACATCAAGGCCTCGACCCCGGGTAGTGATATTACTCCTTCTTGTATATATACTTTTTTATGTATATATGTCCTTGTCATCTAACATTGAATGCAAGTTTTATGAGTTCATATGAATTGCATGCCCTCATACTTAGTACATTCAAATGTACTAACACATATTTTTTTCTTACATGATCTAACCATGTAGGGACCAGAGACTAACTCCATCCACCTATTGACGGTTAGCTTGGATTGAGAGAGTTGCTTGTGGTGAGTCCTATCATCCAAGGACAAGCCACCTTTATCTACCTATTCTGTTATTTCCACTTATGTCTTTATGTTGAGGGTGAGCCCGAGACATGTCTCCGCCCCCATCCCATTGCATGAATTAGACGATTCGTTTGACATCATGTAAACTCTATGTACGAGCTTTTTACATGTTATTCTATTTTCTTATATAGACTATGATTATGGATATCTCTTAAGGTTTATGAGATGTTGAAATGTGGAAAGTCCTAAGTCCCTTCTATTCCCACAGCATGAGTCATACTTACCTGCCTTTTAGTTCTTATGTGCTATGTGAATCCCTATGCCTATGATATCCCCAGAGCATGAGTCACACTTTCCCGTCCATTAGAACTATGTATTTAGTTTCCTAATATGCATTTCTGAACCGATGATGTGTATATGGATTCTTTAGGCTTGTTTAGGGGCTCTTGGTTTCCCATTCGCCATGTCACTTCTAGACCCTAGGCCCGGGTTGTGACAAGTTGAAAGAACTTCTTGAGAAGGATTTTATCAATCTTAGCATTTTCTGGGGAGCCCCTATCTTATTTGTAAAGAAGAAGGATGGAACTTTTAGGTTGTGTATTGACTAGAGACGACTGAACAACATAAAAATCAAGAATATCCGCTACCAAGGATTAATGAATTATTTGACTAGTTGAAACATGCTAATTTATTCTCAAAGATGAATTTGAGGTCTAGGTATGATGAACTGCGCATTAGAGAGAAAGATATTCCTAAAACTGTCGTTAGAACTCGGTATGGTCATTATGAATTTTTGGTGATGCCATTCAGGTTAACTAATGCTCCAATAATATTCATGGACCTAATGAATCAAGTACTTAAGCAATATCTAGATCAATTTATGGTAGTCTTTATCGATGATATTTTAATATATTCCAAGGATAGTGAAGATCATGATAAATACCTCCGAATTGTGTTACAAATTTTGAAAGAGAAAGAACTTTATGCAAAACTTTCCAATTGTGAATTTTGGCTCAATGAAGTGAATTGTCTGGGGCATGTCGTCTCAGCCAAAGTTGTGAAGGTGGATCCTAGTAAAATCTAAGCAATTTTCGAATGGAAACCTCCGAAAAGTCCAGCCAAAGTAAGAAGATTTTTTGACTTGGCAAGATACCATAGGTGGTCAATGAAAGGCTTCTCCATTATAAAGTTTGCTTTAACCAAACACTTCAAGGAGGAAGTAAAGTTTATTTGGGATGACAAATGCGAAGAGACCTTTGAAACACTTAAATTCTTGTTGATGCAAGCTCCTATACTTAGTATTATGACTCGAGCCTAGGGCCTAGGGCCTAGGAGAGAAACGGTGAATGGGAAATCCAAGGGTAACCCAGACAAGCCTCTTAGCATATCATATGCACATATTTTGTTGCAGAATGTAAAACAAGTATCGACAAATAAGTCGAAGGGTAATCGACACATTGGACTCATGTTGTGGGGATAGATGCAGGTAAGGGATTTACATGATCACATAATTAGAAAGACTAAAGGAAGGATAAGTAGGACTTAAGCTAAGGAGAAAGTAGGGACATAAGAAGCTCATCACGTTCCATCAATATTAAAAACATCACATAAAAGGATACGGACTAGAGGATAAATCTCCAAAAAATGTCATTATCACATAAGCCTACATAACATAAGTATCCAACAGCAACATTAAAACATGAGTAGGATGGGGGCCAAGACATGTCCCAGCATCACCCCCAAATAGGAAATAATAGAAAAAGTCTCAATATATGCAAGATATGAAATCAGGTATTATCCTTGGAATGGAGGATTCACTGCAAGAACGATCGTCACGAATGAAGCTAGCCACATGGAGGAGGATGGGTAGGAGCATCGGTCCCTACATGGTTAGATTATATATATATATATATATATATAAAATGTCTGTGTTGGTACTTTGAATGTATTAGTATGTGGGATGCATGCAACAATAGATAATAAGCTTCATAAACAAGATGCATAATCATATACAATGGATAATAAGCTGAATATGACATGCATGGGTATGATTTAATAAAAACTTTCATGAAAGTTAAATTTAACTTCTTGTCATATCATAGATATGTGTGAGGAGACCATAACTAATATATAAGACTAAGCGACATACTAGTTGAAATCCAATGAACACCTTCCATTGGTAAAAGGGGAACCTACGTGCCAAGGTAGAAGTCCATAAACATCACAATTTTATCTTCGATCAATCAATAACATGGCGTACGTGGATCCACTAGCCTAGCCTACTGGGGTTCTTACGATGGCACATAGTTAATGAGACAAAGGGTGGCTTCTAGGGTTTCCTTACCGAAACCGAACATAATTCCCCATTCGTTGCTACATCATTCAAAAATAATACATTTGAAAACATAGCATAACCATAGTCATTAATAAACTTAAAGCATAGCTTCATCATCTTCATATATAAAGAGTAGCTCATCTTAACTTGAGATCCAACATGTGATAATTGTCCTTATCATAGGGTATCTATTTTGGTGATAATTATCCTTTCACCATTTTTTACTTTAATTTTCATAAGGGGATCCAAAATATCTAAACTTTGACTTTAATGACTTGTAATTGAACTCTTATCTTTGGAGATCATACTCCCTTAGAAAACATGATATGATAATTGTGTTGGCTCATGCATATGAACTTTTAAGTCATGTAACACAAGAGAACTATGCATAAATATAATGAAAATCATCAACTTAAATCTTTCTTAACAACCCACCACAATCATACATATCATCTTTTAAACTTGGATATAGAAGCATGAATTCATCTCATAAAATTATCAATCTCATGGTAACTCATGGTATCATAACTTTCATAGCTTTGATAAACATAAAATAACTTTATAATTGAAAACCGTTGAAATCAACTCATGCAATTTCATGCAATAGATTAAGAATCTTAACATAACCCATGCTTAATAGAATCATTAGAAAGAACCTATAGCAAATCAACATCGAAACTGGGATAATTTAGTAAATTAGGTTTTGGGACTCCATGGGTGGAAGAACCCATAAATGAAGAAAGCCACATACCTTTAAATCGTGAAACTTTATTGAAGAAGACTTGAAGAAACTTGAGAAACCCTTTGGAAGCTTTTTCTTTAATGGAGGAGGCTTGATCCCCAAGAAATTGGAGGAACTTGATGATAGATTTCTGGAGAGAATTTCGGGAGGATTTGGTAGTGTTTAGAGAGAGATTTAGGTATAATAATAGTAGACGTTTTGAGTATTTTTGTATATAAAGGTATTTGGGTAAGTCCCAACTGTCCTCACTTAATTCTTGAAAGGTTCAAAAAATTTGAAATGTAGGGGAACACAAGCGTGGCACACCCCTGGTCCCTAACTGTGCAATATTGCAAGAACTTCAATTTTCACTTATGTTTCCCCTAGGAGTGGGTTTGGGCCACTTTTGTACAATGGGGGAACAAGTGGGCGATGTACATTTGTGGTGCACTCTTGTTGTTTGCACAATTTCATGTAAAATATTATTTTTTGATACGGGTGACCTAAAAATCAAAGAAAACCCTTTTCTTACCCAATTTTATCTCTTGAAAAAGAATACGAAGTTTGATTTGTGAAATAACACATGGATTTTAACACATTCAAGAAATTCATCATAAGGACTTTTTGAGTCGCATTGGGAGGTATTATAATTCTCCCCTATGGGAACCTTCATCCCGATGTTATGAAGCTACACTTTATAGGAATGATGAGATATGTTTTAGCCATAACACAAATGCATCAATGCAACTTAAACATCATGTTCACGAAGACTTCAAACTTATGTGTCAAGACACCTTTAAAACATGACACCAATGGTATGAATGCATGCAACTTGATCTAAGGGCTGAAATTCAAAACTTGACATTTTAAACATTATTGTCTTATTACCTTATGCTTGATTAGGGTGGAAAATATAGGGATATTATTTAATCATTTCTGCTTCCGCTTTCCAAGTTACACCTCAACGTGTTGGTTTTTCCAAAGGACTTTAACGGACACTTGATATTTGTTCCTCAATCTCTTTACGTACCTGTCTAATATTTCTACCAGAACGTCTTCATATGTCATGTTCTTCTTAACCCCCACATCTTCCAATGGAACTATGGAATTCGGATTGCCCAAGAACTTTCTCAACATTGACACTTGGAACAATAGATTAATTGTGTTTATCTCAAATGGAAATTCTAATTCATATGCCACCTTGCTAACCCTTATCAGAATTTTATAAGGCCCTATATACATATGGCTCAACTTCTCCTTCTTGCCAAATTGAACCACACCCTTCATGGGTGACACCTTCAAGTAAACCTAATCATCAACATTAAACTCAAGGTCCTTTCTCCTAATATTAGAGAAGGAATTTTGTCTAATTTAGGTGGTCTTCAATCTCTCTTATAAGGCTCACTTTTTCCATGGCATCCTTAGCCAAATCTGGTCCAATCAAGTCAATTTTCCCAACTTCAAACCATTCCACCAGTGACCTGCATCGTCTACCATATAGAGCCTCAAATGGCATCTTCTCGATGCTTGAATTATAACTATTGTTGTAGAAAAAATTGATGAAGGGTAGATGATCAACCCACCTTCCTTTGAATTCCAAGACACAAGCCCTCAATATATCTCCCAATGTGTGAATTGTTCTTTCATCTTGCCTATCAATTTGGGGATGGAATGTGGTACTTAACTTCATTTTAGTACCAAATCCTCTTTGGAACGACTTCCAAAATTTAGAGGTGAATTGAATACGATGATCGAAAATGATGGGCAGTCCCCAGCAGCCTCACCAACTCTCGGATACATAACTTAGCATAATCCTCGGCATCGAAAGATGTCTGAACCGACATCTTTGGAGATCATATTCCCTCAGAAAACTTGATATGATAATAGTTTGGGCTCATGTATATAAACTTTTAAATCAGTTAACTCAAAAGGTCTATGCATCAATGTAATGAAAATCATCAACTTAAATCATTCTTAAATAACCCACCACAATCAGACATATAATTGTTTAAACTTGGATATAGAAACATGTTATTTGTCTAATAATATCATCAATCTCATGGTAACTCATGGTATATAACTTCCATAGCTTTGATAATCATAAAATAACATCATAGTAGAAAATCCTTGAAACCATCTCATGTAATAGATGTAGAATCTTGACATAACTCATGCTTAATAGGATAATTAGAAAGAACCCATAAGAAATCAACATTGAAACTGGATGGATTTAGTAAATTAGGTTTTGGGAATCATGGGTGGAAGAACCCATGGATGAAGAAACCCACATGCCTTTAAACCATAAAAATTCAATGAAAAAGACTTGAAGAAGCTTGAGAAACTCTTTGGAAGCTTGTCTTCACTAGAGGAGGCTTGATCCCCAAGAAATTGAAGTAACTTGATAGAGGATTTCTATAGAGAATTTTTGGAGGATCTTAGAGTCTTTAGAGAGAGATTTAGGTGTAATAATAGAAGATTATTTCTTAGTATTTACATATATAAAGGTATTGGGGTAAGTCCCAACTGCCCTCACTTAATTTTTGAAAAGTATCAATAATTTTGAGCTATAGGGGAACACAAGAGCGTCGCACCCCAAGTCCCTGACTGTGCAATTTTTCAGGAACTTTAGTTTTTCCCTTGTTTTTACCTAGGAATAGGTTTGGAACACATTTTTACTATAAGGGAACAAGTGGGCGATGTACACTTATCCCGCAGTCTTCTAGTTTGTGCAATTTCATGCAAAAAATTATTTTTTGATACATGTGATCTAAAAATTGAAGATAACTCTTTTCTTACACAATTTTACCTCCCAATAAAGAATATAAAATTAGAATTTTTCATATAAACTACATATTATAAAATACTCAAGAAATACATCACAAGGACTTTTCGAGCCCCATTTGGAGATGTTACACTTACTCTACCAATGGAGGGGAAGGAATATGTCATATATATTGATGCTTCTTATCGTGGACTAGGGTGTGTTTTGATGCAAGAAGGGAAAGTTATTTCTTATGCCTTTCAAAAATTGAAACCACATCAATTTAATTATCCTACTTTTATCTGGAACTCGCTGCTACAGTATTTGCCTTAAATATGTTGAGACATTATTTGTGTGGAGAGAAATGTCATATATTTAGTAATCATAAGAGTTTAAATTACTTGGGTACACAAAAAGAGATGAACCTAAGGCAAGATAGACGGCTTGAGATCATTAAATATTATTATTGCACAATTAATTATCCAGGTAAAGCTAATGTAGTTGCAGATGCCTTGAGTCGCAAATTGTTTGCAAGCCTATCCTTGAGTCCATTGCCTTTGCTTCTTGGGTGAAGAGCCATGAAAGTTCATGTTGCACTTGATTCATATGGTTCGATTATTACCCAATTGCAAGTTAAACCTGTTAGGTTTCACCCAAGTGACGGGATGATACCTAACAGAAGGCCACCTCTCGTTAGCAAGCACTGATGAGGGGGGGCGTGTAAGTTAGTCCCTTCTGATTCCCTCTAAACTAAGCCCGTAGAGGAGTACACTGTAACAACCACCTTTCTTCTTTCCCTCTATCCATATAGAGCTGTTTCATTTTGGTCCCTGTACCATGGCTTTTGTCATGCTAAAGTCGTTGATAGGTAATCATCGGCCTGGCTTTAATCAATACCCAATTCATTGAATACCTTCGATGATAAATCGAGTGAGGTCTCTGGTTCAAGTCTAGGATGGCCTAGCTATGCCAGGGAAAAGAATATAAGAAGTGTTTGACTACTTCATGCATGCTCTACTTGGCTCGGGGGGATATAACTCAGTTAGTAGAACTTCACTCTTCCAATTGGTTCGTTGCAATTATGGGTTGGATGTCTAATTGTCCAAGCAGTAATAATAGTATCTTGTACTTGAACCAGTGGCTAATCTTTTCTAAGTAATAGGGAGGAGGACCTAAAATCTCTACACCTCTTCACTACTCGGACAGGCTTGACGAAGTTAAGGTGTATTGAGGAAATCATTTTGTCTCAATCAATCAATCATATATACAATTTCTCCAACCTTTATGGGATATCTCATTTTGCTTATCTCGTGCAATTAAGGGGAATGAGACTGGAAAGCCCAAACTGAGCTAGGCAGAGGAATGCTTACCGACACCAAAGTCGTTTCACTCATCCCTCTTTCCTTTTGAATTACTTGAACAAGTGAAACAAGCACAAAAGTCAGATCAGAAACTCATAAAATTGTCCAAAGAAGTTTAAAATGGGGAAAAGCTTGATTTAACATTAACAAGGACGGTGTCTTGATTTTCCAAAATAGGTTATGTGTCCCAATGATTAAAAACTGAAGAAAGAAATCATGAATGAAGCACATACTTCATCATATGCCATGCATCCTTGAGGTAGGAAGATATATCGAATCCTTAAAGAACACTATTAGTGGAATATTATGAAGAAAGGCATTGTAGAGTACATGCCAAAATGTTTGGTTTGTCAACATGAAAAAGCATAACATCATGTCCTAGTTAGGTTACTCCAACCTTTGTCGATGCTAGAATGAAAATGGGAGAGAATAACAATGGACTTTATTTCTGTACTTCCTCGCACTCAAACAAATCATGATGTAATATTGGTGATAGTGGATAGGTTAATGTAGAGTGCTCACTTCTTAGCAACCAGGATGGACTATTCACTGGAGAATAATTATACATTAATGAGATTGTAAGGTTGTATGGAATCCCTATCTCTATTATCTCTAATCGCGACCCGAGGTTTACAACTAGACTTTGTTCTAGAATGCAAGAGGATTTGGGTACTAAGTTGAATTTCAATACCTCATTTCATCCTCAAATAGGTGGTCAATAAAAAAGAGTGACACAAATATTAGAGGATATGCTACAAGAGTGCACCATTTAATTAGAGGGTAGTTGGGACAAACATTCGGCTTTGGTAGAATTTTCTTATAATAATAGCTACCATTAGAGCATTGGAATGCCTTCTTATGAAGCCTCATATGGAAGAACATGTCAGACTCTTCTTTGTTGGAGTAAAGTTGGTGAGATAAAACATAGTGGTCCTGAAATTGTGCAGCAAATGGAGGACAAGGTAAAAATAACCCAGGATCATTTGAAGATTTCTTTTGATAGAAAAAAAATCATATGCTAATGTTAAAAATCATCATATCGAGTATCGAGTTGGTGATAAAGTATTCTTAAAAGTAATATCTGTGGAAGAAGATTGTGTGATTTGACGAAAAGGGAAAACTTAATCCACGATTTATTACATCTTATGACATACTTGAAAGAGTGGGATTATTTGAATATAAATACCGTTAAACCTAAGTTGGACAAGATCCACAATGTGTTCCATGTGTCAATGCTCAGAAGATATCATTCTGACCCTTTCATATCCTACTAGTTAAATCTATTAAGGTTAATCAAGACTTGACATATGATAAATAATGTATCCTTATTCAAGCTTAGGAAATAAAAAACATAGAAAAAAGAGAATTCCATTAGTGAAGGTACTTTGGAGGAACCACTCTAGAAAATAGGCCACCTAGGAGAGAGAAGAAGACATGAGGGCCCAAAATCCTCACTTTTTTTAAGACTAGTGTAAGGTAAATTTCGAAACAAAATTTAATAAGGGGGAGAGGGTTGTAACTTCATCATTATTTCAATCATGTATTCATTTTCACAATAGTATTCCCTTGAGATAGGATCAACCTTAACTTCACAACTCTTCGACTTAAACTTGTCTAGTTAGAGGAACTGAATTTTGTGAATAATAAAGAAAGAAGGGGGGGGGGGGGGGAGTTGTCTTAGGGTAATTTGGTTTAATTTCATGGCATTTTGTATGTTTACAAGCGTAATAGTACTAATCAAAAGAGAAATTTGGGTAGCCATCATAGTTTAGTTTTTATTATTATATACCTTTTCCTCCATAGATAAGTCGGTTCCAAGAGTAGAAGTGTAACGACCCTCAAGTTAGGAGCCTAAGAGTGTAGAAAGTAGGCCAGAAAAATGATATGAAGTCAAGTTTATGGGGTGGACTTACAAACTGTAGGTTGTTATACGGTCTGTATTTTCGATTCTTAAACATGAAATTCATGAAAGGGAAAAAGTTTCCAAGTGTGGGATAACCCATGGACCAAGTGACTACCCATAAGATATATTATGATACATAGATAGGGTTGTGAGTAAGACTATGAGATATGAAGGAAATTTACGATTTGTTGAAAGGTGACCTACATGTTACTAGCATGGCCCGTGGATTATTGTATGACCTGTAATGAGACCAAGAAAATAAGAAAAATAGCTAAGTGTGGAAAAACTCTATGAGTCCAACCATGACCCAGAAGATGTTACATGGCTAAGGTTTCCTAGTTCTGAGTCTAGCAAAATCAATTTCAAGGATTTTATAAAAGTTACCTGATGAACAGAACTTACAACACGTGTTTTGACCAATGACCCATAAATTGTGTTTCGTAGGTTGAATTTGATAGTTTTAATAAGGAGCAGTGTGGTCAAATTCATCATTCTATTCCTAAACCCTGTCATTTTAGAATTGAAAAGGGGGTCCTATACTAGCCTTAAAACCCTAGGTCCCTCATTAAACTTCTCATTCTTCCACTGAAACTTTTCATAAGGCAAAACTCTGCCAAGAAAAAGGCAAGCAAAGGTAGGGTTTCAAAGGTTCGTTTCAAAGGCTTCAAATTTGTTCTCCAGTAGGGTTTTTAAGGTATCTGAGCTTGATTTATCGGTACCCTTCCGCCCATAAAGTTCCCTTTTAAGTATTTTTCTTTTTCTTTAAGTTTCTTTAAGATATTATGCATGCTTATGATAATCTCATTATGTTTTAAGTTATTAAGTGCTATTCATGATATCGTATGATATTTTACTAAGTATATGCCTATTTTGAACTATTTATGATGACCCCAATGATGAGTTTTCATAATGATGAAGTGTGGACATTTTTGTTGGTCCTTAAAAGAGATATTTCTCATGTTTTATGTGATTTATGATTGTTCCATTTAAAAAGACTAGCCCATCTTATTTTCAAGTAAGTTTTTGCATGATTTATGATTGATGATTTGGGAATTAAATGTTTAAGCTTTAAAGTTGATTTTTTCAAATATATTAACATGTTGACAATTTCACTAAAAATGGTTATGAAAGGTCCCCAAGATGAAAGGACAATTCTCACTCGGTGGTTCCTAAAGTTTGAGCTACTCCTATGATTGCTACTTATGATTCTAAGTTATATTTTTAAAGATTCCATGCGATGACTCAGCACTGAGTGGACTTGGGATTTGGATTCATTTCGTCAGTTGAGGCATGACCTATTGAAGCTAAATCTCAATGTTTCTAACTATGCACCACCATAGGAGCCCTTGTAGGCTAGGCTAGTTGATCCATGTAGGCCATTTGTGTTATAAGAAGCATGCAAAGTTGATGGAGTTCCACCCGACAAGTGGTCTCCCCGTGCCAACATAGGGGTTATGTTGGATTCAATGTAATAGTTCAGATGGTCTTACATGCCGGTTAAGGTCTACTTTTACAAGTGTAGGATCCTATGATATGTTTCCATTACATGTGCCTTCTCATGCTTCGACTCTTATTCATATTGAACTATATTCCTTGTGCATGCTTAAGCTCAGTGTATGTATCTATCATCTCATATGTATTTATCTGTTATATTTATAAATGATGGCATTGCAATTTAATGCATACATTGCTTCCCGCATACTTAGTACATTTCAATGTACTAATGCATATTTTAATTTAACCATGTAGAGATAGGCACTCCACTACTGGCTCGTGGCTAGTATTCAACATTCAAGACTAGTACTTCTATTTTTGATGAGCTCTTAATTCGAGACTCTGCCATTTTCTTTTCTACCTTGTAATTATTTTTTGTGATGATGTATTTATGTCTTTTTTGAGGCATTACTTTCTATGTTGCACAATTACGAAGTCTTTTCTATTTAATGGAAAGCGACCGTTACTAGTTTCGTCCATCGATGTATTCTTATGGTCAAAGTATGTTAGTCATTCTTATTTCTTTTCAATGTTGCTTCATTGCTTTAAAAATGCCTATAGTCTTGTTCCCCTTATTTCTTCAAACGTTTAAAGTGTTTATACCTATGGAATGCTTGATATGCTTAAGATGGCTTGGGTGAGGTGCTTACAGGTATCTCATATGCCGTGTCTGACTAGGTCCCTAGGTCGGGTCGTTAAAAACTTAGTATCAAAGCATGAGGTTAAAAATAGTTCCTCGGATGTCCATGCATATCTCGTAGCATAGAGTCTCATTAAAGGTTGTGAAACGTACTACTATCTTAAGTGAGAGGCTATGAGACAGTTCAGGAAAGTCTTCCCTTCTTTCTATTTCCTGTCGTGCCTTACTGTTGGATAAGATTTTCCATTAACTAACAATAACCTTTTGCTTATTATTAGATCATGCCACCACAATGAGCTCTCCATCAACAAGGCACTCCCAAAAAACAAGTTTCTCTACCCCAATAAGAAAATGGAGTGTCTCATGCAAAGTTTCGAGCCACCTTCACTTTGTTGGACAAAACATTGGCTAATCAAACCAACCAGGAGATAGTTCCCCCCCCCCCCAAATACCTACTCCAGCCTCTAGAGTACGTGACTTCATGTGAAATGAACCCTTCAAAATTTCACGGGTCTAAGATGGAGGAGGACCCTATTGACTTCATTGAAGAAGATTATAGGGTAGTTGCGATGATAGGCATTTCGTCAGATTAGAAAACCGAGTTGGTGGCCTACCAACTCAAAGGGGTTGCCAAGATTTGGTATGAATAAGAGGTGGAGGAAAGGGGCCGACAAACGGGTCCTATCGGTTGGGAAGATTTCAAGTGTGCTTTCTTGGACAAGTTTTTCCCAGTTGAGCATAGGTAGGCGATGATCCAAGAGTTTATGAATCATAAGCTACAGACCATGAACATGACGGAGTACACCCTCAAATTAATCAAGCTATCAAAGTGTTCTCCCTTTGTGCTCACTGATCCGATGGCTCGTATGAGCAATTTCATTTTTGATGTCTCCGATTTGGTCCCCAAGGAATGTGAGATGGGCCATGCTAGTCAGGGAGATGTACATCTCACATTTGATGATGTATGCGGAGAAAATTGAAGAGGAAAAGCTCCGAGAGAGGACAAGGGAGTCCAAGAGGACTTGAGTTGATGGTGGAAGCTACTTTTTCCACAGGATTTATGGTCAGAAGTTTCAAAGTGGCCAAAAGCAAGTGTGCAAAGATCCACCAACACACCTCCTCCCTGAGCTACAAAGGACAATGGGGTTGTTCCTAAAGCCTTAGTTTCCCCAAATATGGAAGACTCCGAAAAGGATAATGTCTAGCCATGTCTAATGCTTTCTTCAAATATGGGAAGCCCGACCATCATGCTAGAGATTGTAGAAAGCAGCACCACAAGGCCCCACGGCCAAGGTGGGAAAGCTCACAGTGCCCAAAGGACCAACCATTTCTATGTTTTCATAGTCTCCAAGAATAGAAGAGACTTAAAAGTCATCGGTATATTAACGGTTTTTTTATTATGACGCATATGCACTTTTAGGCTCTGGAGAAAATTTGACATTTGTAATCCCATTCCTCGCTAATATGTTTCATGCATAGATCAAAGTCCTCCATGACCCATATGAGGTAAGTAACCTCAAAGAAGAGCCCATTATAGCCTGAAGAGTCTATAGGAGTTATCATAATCATTATGTAGGAGAGCGTGTTATCCCATCTCCATCTTGAATAAAGTGGTCTCTTGTGACTTGGATGAGCTTTTAATGGTGGAATTTGATGTGATACTTGAGATGGATTGGTTGAATGCTTCTAACTTCCATTGATTGTAGGACTCGTAGGGTCAAGGTTCGATTCCCAAATGAGCAAATTGTGTTGGGAGGGTAGTAAATCTTCATATAGGGTTCGGTTCATATCCTTCTTGAAATATCGTAAAATGATTTCCAAGGGGTGCATCTATCATTTACTAAGAGTCAAGGATTTTAATTATAAAGATCCTTCTCTTAGTTGGTCCTCGTTGTAAATTAGTTTCCCAATGTCTTTCCGGATGAGTTACCGGGTGTTCCTCCTGAAAGGAAATAGACTTTGGTATAAACCTTCTTCCCAATACTCAACCTATCTCAATCCCTCGATATAAAATGGCTCCTGTGAATTTGAAGGAGCTAAAAGTGCAATTGAGAGATTTGTTAGAGAAGGGTATCATTAAACCTAGCCGGTCTCCATGGAGTGCCCCAGTCTTATTTGTAAGGAAGAAAGACGGGTCGCTCCGTATGGCTATTTAATACTGGCTACTTAATTGGTCACCATCAAGAATAAGTATCCCCTTCCAAGAATAGATGATTTGTTTGATCAATTGCAAAGGACTACACACTTCTCAAAAGTTAAGATTTGATTACCACTAATTGAGGGCGAGAGAAAGTGACATTCCTAAGATGACATTCTAGACTTGGAGTGGTCACTTTGAGTTTCTCGTGATTTCATTTGGGCTTATCGATGACATGCTTATCTACTCTTGAGGTGAGCAAGAGCACATGGAACACTTGAGGGTGGTATTGCAAATGCTAAAAGAGCACAAGCTTTATGCAGAGTTTGACAAATACTAGTTTTGGCTAGATGAGATTGCCTTCCTTGGGGCATGTGAAATCTAGTGAGGGAATTAAAGTTGATCCTAAAAGACTGAAACGATGCGAAATTAGCCAAGGCCATTGACTCTTACTGACATAAGGAGTTTCTTGGGTCTAGATGTTTAATAGAGGCAGTTTGTACAAGATTTCTCCACTATTTCTTACCCACTAACCAAGTTAACTTAAAAAAAGGCTAAGCTCATGTGGGAGAATAAGTGTGAGAAAAGCTTTCAGACTCTAAAGGATCAATTAACTTCATCCCCAATATTGACATTGATAGAAGGGAATGATATCTTTGTCGTGTATTATAATGCATAAAAGATTGGGTTAGGTTGTGTGTTAATGCAAAATGGAATGGTGAATGCCTGCGCTTTAAGGTAATTGAAAGTGTATGAGAAATATTACCCGACTCATGACCTTAACTTGAGGAAATGGAGTTTGCCTTAAAGATTTGGTGACATTACTTGTATAGTTCATATCGATGTCTTCACCGAACACAAGAGTCTCCAACATGTGTTCACCCAAAAGGATCTCAATTTGAGGCAACAAAGGTTGTTAGAGTTACTTAAAGATTACAACTTGAGTGTGATATGTGAAACCCCGTGTTCCTCGTCTTCTATATATACATAGGGTGGTGTGTCATATAAGACATACATGAATTTGGATAAAACCTAAGGATAATAAGGCTGTCAATAAGTTGTAATTTCAAGGACCGAAAATTTTAAGCCAAAGGAATACCCTAAATGCACTTTCGAGATTAAAGAAATGACTCAAGTGGCACCTCGTCCTTTTCGGAAGGTCTAAATTAGGTTTCACTTTTCAGATGGAGTTAAAAGTTTATAATTTGCTAATAATGGATTTCTTTAAGTTATTTTAATAAAACAAAGGTCATACATTAAGTTTTGGAATCAAGGAAGTTGCAAGATAAAGGTTGACCAAAGTTACCGTAACTTTCTTTAAGAAATCCTTCTTAAATTTGGGTCAAATGTATTGGATCGTATCTCCCAAACTATAAAAGGTTTGAAGGTCCATGACTTATAAAATTGAAGATCTATGAGTCTAGTTTGCAACGCACAAAACCGCGCACCAAACCGACCTCAGAATAAAGAGTTATGACCGTTTTACCGAGACTGCCCGAGCTGGAAACCGGGCCATGTGTCGAGTCGGGTTGACCCGACTTAAATGTCGGCTATTTTGATACTTTAAGGCTCAAAATTGAGCCAATTTCGTCCCAAACAAGTTTACAACTGAAGAGAAAGCTCCCAAGGGTTCTCTAAGCGATTTAGGTAAGTTTTTCGCATTTTTACCATTAAAATTCATCTCCGTGCCTAGAAATGCGTGCCTTACGCTTTGGAATTGTTTTTCCCTCATATTAGCTGTGTTTGGAGCTGTTCTTGGGCTGTAAAAAAAGTGGTGTTCTTGCTGGTATTGTTGGTTTGCAGCTGGTGTGTTTAGGTTATAATTGTGGAGCTCTTTTCCGTTAATTTTACGAAGTTTTATGGACATTTCCTCGCATAAATGCTCCTTGCCAAATCTGGTCATTAATGCTGAATTTTTAATTGTTTATAGGTGTCTTTAAGCTGCGTATATATAGTCTTTGTGAAGCTTAGAACGTAAGGAACAACTTTCATGAAGGAACTTTTGGCAATCGGACGTTCGTTGGAGAGGTATGTTAAGGCTAAGCTCCGTCCCTCCTTTTAGCACGAAATCTGCGAAATTTCCCAAAACGTCAAATGGATATCTTACTATTCTGTTGCTAGAAAGACCTTCTATGAAAGGCATTGGGATTGCAGTTGAGTTATATTCATCATGGTATTAGGTTAAAATTCCATTCGTTCGCTTAAACTGGACATTCAATTTCTATGTATCATTTTATCAGTTTCCCGGCTACCTATTCACAAGTCCAAGGTGTTTCTCTTCTTGGTATAGTGCCATTAAAATAAATGTAGAATGCAAAAGGAATGTAGTATTCAAAATCATTCCTTCTTCCATACAAAAATATAATTGAACAATTTAACCAATAACGCGATGGTTTCCAATATTCCCCAGTGAAATGCTCCCGTCTAAACTACTTTGGCGCTTGATCCTGTTAAATACATTCTTTTACTAATTGACATGGGACCAAATATAATCATTATGTAAAACACCTTTATGAACATTTTCAAAGTTAAGGCTTCACTCTAAATGTTGGGTTAAGTTCCCAAACTTGTTAAAAAGGACATGTATGATTACACAAGCCATATGTATATATTATGACAACGATTATGATTTTATGAGAATAAATGTACCAATGAGCCAAGATTGGCCAAATGACAATGACTATGATGCTATGAGAATAAGTGTACCAATAGCCAAGATTGGCTAAGTTCTTGCTATGGCTTACTATGTGCATTCAACATTCATATCATACATTGCACGTTATGCATGGACTTCGAGCTATAATCGAAGGTATGGGGCCTAGTTGCCCAACTATATATGTATATGATACCGATGGCCACAGATCGGCAGATATGATGCCGGTTAGCTACCGAAAAGGACCACCGGTGCTAGCATTTGGTTGGGTATGTCATGCATTTGCATCTATATATATGTATTCACAACATGCGACACTCGAGCATACCATGCATTTTTTTTATCACTAGGAGGTGGCTTATTGGCCATTAAGACTACTTGAGTTTTGGTTACAGGTAATGTTTCTATTAACCTTTTTACTATGGTTATCTATGATTTTACTTCCTGCCTTACATACCAGTACATGTTTATTCGTACTGACGTCCCTTTGCCTGGGGATGCTGCATTTTATTTCGTGTGTGCAGGTTCAGGCAGGGGTTCTGATTTACCCCTCCACTAGGAGCCCCATTCAGCTATGAGTTGGTAAGCTCCACCTCCTCCTGGAGCTTTCACAGGATGTTTACTTTTTTTGTATAGTTGGGTATGTCGGGGCCCTGTCCCGATAGTGTTAGTGATTCTCATAGAGGCTATTGTGGACATGTTATTGTGGGTTGGTTCTTTTGTGCCCTTCAGTCTCCGGTCATAAGATTGGCATGTATATATAGTGTGTGTCTGTACCTCTGTTGTGGCAGCCTTGTCGGCTAGCTAGTACTTTATTATTTTGGCTTACTTCTCTTAATGTACATAATCTGTTGCTGACCAGGTCATGGCCTAAATGGTCCTAACTTAGTTTCTTGTTTTTCTAAGCATTATGCTGCCCAATTTTCTTTTGGTCCAAAGTTTGGTTAACTAGTATGTTTAGTGGCTTACTCGGCCAATACCGGTATCGGGTGCCAGTCACGCCTCCCCTCTTTTTGGGGCGTGACATGATATATCCCCCTGAAAAGGCAAATATGGTAGTTGACGCCCTTAGTAGAATTTCTATGGTAGTGTGTCTTGTCTTGAAGATGATTGAAAAAGGGACTTTGCCAAGGATGTTCATAGGTTGGCTAGCTTGGGAGTAAAATTAAGTAAGTCTTGAAATGGTGGTGCAGTGGTTTTTTATGGTTCCGCTTCCTCTTTGATTGAAGAGGTTAAAGCTAAACAAAACCTTAATCCGGCCTTGGTTGAGTTGAAAGCCTTGGTAAGGGGAGGAAAGATAGAGGTTTTCTCACAAGGAGAAGATAGTGTACAACGATATCAAGGGAGGTCGTATAATCCCAATGATAGTGAATTGAAGAAGTTGATCATCTAAGAAGCTCAACTCTATTCATGTCCCATTCATCTCGGCACTACAAAGATGTATAGAGAGTTAAAAGAGATTTATTTGTGGAATGGAATAAAGAAAGACATTGCTCAGTTTGTGTTAGAGTGTGCGAATTGCCAGCAGGTCAAGGTTGAACACAAAAAGTTGGGTGGCCTAGCACAAGACATAGATTTTCCTACTTGGAAGTGGGAAGAGATCAACATGGACATTGTAATGGGTTTTCCAAAGACCAAAAAGAATTTTGAATATATACGGGTGGTAGTTAACCGCATGACATAGTTAGCTCATTTCTTACCCGTCAAGACTACATTCAGTGCTGAAGATTATGCTTATTTGTATATTTGGGAATTAGTGAGTTTGCATGGAATTCCATTGTGTATGTAAGGACTCGGACTTTGTATGACCTTAATGGTGCTTGGAAATTTCATTTAGGAAAAGTTTTTACCAAGGTACAACATAATGGACACCTCCACTGGCTGTGTGACTCACCACGGTTCGTATGCAGGGCCTTGAGGTGACCCTTTTCCTTGTGTGTAGTGTGTTGGCCTAAACTTTAGAGTTCAAGACCATGTCTCATACCACATAAACCTCACACGGCCCGTGTGGCTCTTTATGGGCCGTGTGGTGGCTAGTGTGATGGAGCCTTAGCCTTGAAAACCACATTTTGGCTAAGGAACGTCATATATGAACCTCTCACGGACCGTATAACCCTTGACGGTCCATTAGGCCTCCCATATAGGCGCTGCAGAGAAGATTTTCTAACTAAAGGATCACCATCTCGGAACTTTGTCATTGGAGAATTTTCTAAGTGAAGCATCACGGAAGGCTACACGGTGCATCTGACCTCTCACGTATCGTAAAGTTCTCCATGTAGGTGATGGTGCGCAATGTTTTTCCATGTATGGAATTATCGTCTTAGACCTTTATCAGTGGAGATTTTTCTAAGTATTAGATCACGTAAGGGCGTACAACCCGTGTGCCTTTGTACGAACCGTGTGACCTTCCCATAGGAACCCTTAATCAGTTTACACTCCTTCATTGCTATTGGTTCTTATTATAACACTTAGCTTCTCATTCACTGACTCAAACGCTTTCCAAATCCTCTTTTCTAGCTCTAATCGTAGGATTCACATGGAAACTTCAAGCTCAAGCTAAATTCACTTTCAAGACCTCAATCCAAGCATATTTATGTGGTTTAGGGTTATCATGGATCTCCTTCATCAAGCCAAGTTCAAAGGAATTCCATTATCTAAGCTTTTTACAAGAATTTATAGAAGGGTCAACTTTAAATGGTTATGTCTCTTACCACAAAAAGAATTGGTAGCCTACAACCTACCAAATTGAATCTTTTTGAGTTATCTTTCCAACGCATCTAGTTTCATGAAATTTCTAGTTTGGATCAAGAAGTTATGCCCATTTTTGTAAAGTCCATCCATGCAATATTTTCTCTGTTTTGGCTATGTGAGGCTTTACGGAGCAACTCACGGTCCGTGTGACCTTTTATAGACTGTGAGACCTTCTCACAAGGCCCCTGGCAAAAATTCTTATTCAGTTTCATTAATGTTTTTTTTTGTAATTATGGATACTCCTAAGTGTCCTTTGTGACATCCTATTCTATCCTAAGACATCCAAATGACCAGAACTCGTGTTCACTAATTCTAATTCGTTCTCACACTTAGAATTATATTCAAACTCCCTCTTAAGAACTTGAAAAATAAACCTTCGGAGGATTCTTTTGAAGACTAAGGAAAGGCTCTCTTCTTCATCAAATTTCTTCCTATTTCTTCTTGGTTATCTAAGGTATGTGGATTCATGGTCCCTTTCAACCATGACGACCTAAACTCTTTTCACTTTTTTTTCATGAATTTTAGTTTACTTTAATTATGGGTTTTTAAGATTATTTCTTATAATATTCAAATTGATGTATCAGATATGTTTAATTGTTGATTTTAAAGTGATTTAAGCCCTAATATGATGAATTGCATTGAAGTTATGATGATATGAATGTGCATGTCCCCTTTTAAGCTTTATTTAAGCATGGATAATCTATATTATGATTTAGAGGTGGATTTTACTAATCAGTTTACTTGAATTTCACAATGTATTGGTGATTTAAGACTGTATTTCTATTGCCCATGCTATTCCCATCTCATTCATGTCATATGCATACATGACTATGGTTTTCATAAAGTTTAAGGTATGGGCTAAGTCCCAATTATGATGATGATGATGTTTTACATGAAAGAATGGGTATGACAAGAATGTGATCACATAAATGTCTATGAATATTGTTTTTCGAGCAAATGATGGGTGTTTTACACCAAAATGTTTATATATGAAGGATAATAGAATTGATATTGGAAGCAAGGTGGGCTATCCCCAAGGGTCCATACTCCTTTCTCTTGAACTATGTGCCTAACATAGGATAATGTTTACGCCTCTTTATGGACAATGTTGATTAATATTAATGGATCTACCCTTGGTAAGTAGGCCACCTCTTTATCCATTGTGGGGAAGACAATGGAGTTCCAAGTTATAATTCACTTGGTCTTATGTTATTTATGGTCCAATCCCCATTATATATGAAGTACTTTTGCATTCATACATTTTGCATTTCATGGCATATTGATATACTACTCTCTTGTTATATGATTGTTTCTATATATATGCCCTGGTCATCTAACATTAAATACAGATTTGATAATCTCATATTCATTACTTGGCCATATACTTCGTAACATTCAAACGTACTAACGTATACTTTTTGCCTACATGACCTAACCATGTAGGGATCGGGAATTACATTCATCGATTATTTGACGGCTAGTTATATTTGAGAATATTATTGTTCTGAGTCCTTTCTTCCAAGGACAAACCACCATCCATCTACATTATGTTGCTTCCATTTATGCTATTTTACTTTGAGGGTGAGCTCGGGACATGTCTTAGCCACAGTCGAATCTTATGACTAGAGACATTGTTCGACATCTTGTAGACTCTTATATGGATATATGTTATGTGTTTATTTAGAGATTATGATTATGGAATTCCATTGGATATGATTATTATGGATTGATTTTGAGTATTATGATGTGTGTTTATGCTTTGATGGGAAAGATCCCAAGTTTCATTTTAAGAACCTTGATTTTATGCCAAATGATAGGAAATCGAGTAGCCTTACATACCTTGTTGTACTGCGACGTTAATAACTCGAAGTAACCTCCTTTTCCCCCAAATATTTATCTATAACAGAGTAGGTGATAAGACTAGTATTAGCAGCTAATAAACACATCTTGGTAGTCCAATCTCATAGAAAAATAACCCCAGGCGGTAAGCTTTTAATTATTGACCCAAGAGTATTCTTTCAATCTTTCCATTTCTAATCGTATTTTCTAGTACAAATTCAGATGTACATGTCATATACAACTTGTTTTATTCCCATAACAGTGTTATAATATCTCACAAAGCACAACACATAACAATTCTACACAGTACACATGTAGGCAACATAACATTACGTCTTCTCGCTACATTTCAAAGTCAACAATCCCAAACCTATGTCAACTTCAACCAAACTGTCTCCAACATATTTACACATAAAAACACTCCTAAAACAGTCCAAATATAGCCCCAAAGTAGATGAAGGATATGCAACAACAATTCCCAATTACCAGTTGACAAGTTCCTACTAAGAGCACAATTAAGATATCATACAAGAACTCATTTTCGCAGAAGATAAAAGTGGTGCAGCAGCCTTCTTACATCACTACAGAACTAAATATTGTGAAAAGAATAAACTTTACTTCATAATTCATCCAATCAAGAAGAGAAAACCTCTTAATATACAAGAAAAGTGTACAACAATATTTGGAACACATGTTGTCCAAAATTCCAACACAAGTTTAATCAACATACTCCTCTTATTTTTCATGGAAAAATTATACTAAACCAAAGGTATTTCTATTTAACTTAGTCTTCAAGGATCAGGTCCTCTCAAAGAATGCTAAAGGTGTGCTTTGGCTGCCTTGCAAAGTCAAGAGATAGCAAGGAGAAAAACTTTGAAAAATCTGATTTTTGGTCTATGTTAAATGACTTGAAGTTGTTGTTTTTAACCCCTTTTAAAGGGCCACTCTTGGAAGACTTTCTCTTGTCCTTTAATCCACATTCAAGAAAAGGTGGTGATGCACCTGCTTTGCCCTTTCACTTGGGCCTTATTGGCTCCAATTTTATGGGCCTTGGCTGCCCATTTTTCTCTTTAACCATCACATAGTTTGGGCCCAAATCGACAATTGGGTTGTGAATGTACTTTGGCCTTTTTTCTATTCATCTTGAGCTGAACATATTGTACCTTTATAATGTAAAAAATGGGCTAAACTTACACCTTTAACTTGGGATTTACTCATTATTGGACTTGAACATATTCGGTGTTTGGCCTCGTCTCCATCCACCTAACCTTTTTAAGCTAAGTACATAGGTGACTCACCTGTTAGCTTCCTAAGTCCTACAAGCACCTCACTTTTTTTCACTTTGTTTTAAAGGTTGCGATCTCCTCAATTTCGCTTAAACTTGTATACACTCACTCATCTTAAGCATTAAACATAAATATAGCCCTCCAATCTAAAAGTTAGTCCCTTTTAAAGTTGGTGCTTCTTCTACCAAATCATATCATGTTCCGTATGCATAGGAATAGTAAACCTAAGATGTGGGGTGTGAAAATTCCTCCTTACTATATGGCCCCTTCGATGTTTAAAGAATTAAAGGACCTATTGGAGAAAGGCTTCATTAAACCTGGCAACTCACCTTGGGGTGCACCATTGTTATTTGTGAGGAAGAAGGATTGCTCCCTTAGACTGTGGATTGACTACTAATAACACAACCAAGTTGGATGAATGTGAGTTTTGGTTGAAGGAGGTTGCATTTCTTGGGCATGTGGTGTGAGGTGAAGAGAGCAAAGTGGATCCTAAGAAAATGAAAGTGGTGAGAAATTGGCCTGGGCTCTTGACTCCAATGGATAGTAGGAGTTTCTTAGGCCTAGCAAGGTACTGTCAGAGATTTGTTGAGGGTTTTCTTCAATTGATTCCCCTTTGATAAAGTTGACACAAAAGAAGGCAAAATTTATTTGGAGTAATGAATGTGAGAAGAGTTTCTAATATTGAAAGATAAGCTTACATCCGGTCGTATTTTGACTTTACTGGAAGGTCAGAAGGATTTGTTCTCTATTATGATTCTTCAGGAGTCGAATTGGGGTGTGTATTGATGCAAGGTGGCATGGCATTACCTATGCTTCTAAGCGACTAAAAGTGCATGAGCGCAATTATACTACTCATGACCTTGAACTAGCGTCCATAGTGTTTGCTTTAAAATATGGCACCATTATGTGTATGGGGTTCATGTGGATGTATTCACTGTTCACAAGATTCTTCAATATGTGTTCACCCAAAGAGATCTTAATTTAAGGCAAATACGGTGGTTAGAACTCATTAAAGATTATGACATGAGTGTTCATTATCTTTTGAACAAGGATAATGTTGTGGCCGACACCCTAAGGAGGGTATCTATGGAGAGTGTAGCTCATATTAATAAGGGAAAGGAGGAGTTAGCAAAGGAAATTCATCGATTGGCTTGGTTGGGCATTAGGTTGGATGAGGCCAAAAATAGGGGTATGACGGTCTTAGATTGTTCTAAATCTTCCTTGGTTGAAGAAGTCAAATCCAAGCAAGACCTTGATCACGCATTGGTTGAATCGAGGACCTTGGTGAAAAAAGGCAAAGTATGTTTTCTTCTAAGGGGGAGATAGTGTTCTTAGATACCAAGGTAGGTTGTGTGTGTCAAATGTTGGTGGGTTGAGAGACTAGATATTGAAGGAGGCCAATAATTCATCCTGGTTTATACACCTTCGCTCTACAAATATGTAGAGGTATCTGAGAGAAGTATATTGGTGGCGTGGCATGAACAAAGACATTGCAAGATTTATAGTTAAATGTCATAATTGCCAACAACTCAAAGCAGAACATCAAAGGTCGGGTGGCCTATCCCAAGGCATCAAGATCCACACTTGGAAATAGGAAGAGGTCACTATTGATTTTGTGGTAGGATTGCCTAAGACTAAAAGGCATTTTTATCCCATATAGATTATTATTGATAGGATAACGAAATCGCCACATTTCCTTCCGATTAGTAAAATATATAGTGTCAAAGGATATGTTATATTGTACATCCATGAGTTGGTTAGATTCCATAGGGTACCATTATCTATCATCTCAGAAAGTGATGCCCAATTCACTTCTCATTTTTAGAGATTGTTCCAAAATGGCCTTGGAACTAAAGTCAAGTTTGGCACAACATTTTATCCACAAACACAAGGTCAAGCCAAGAAGATTATTTAAGCCCTTGAGGATAGGCTTAGGGCTTGTGAGTTGGGATGAGCATCTCCCACTCATTGAGTTCGCTTACAACAATAGTTACCACTCTAGCATGGGAATGGCAATGCTTGAGGCCTTGTATTAGAGGAAATGTAGATCCCCAATTGGGTGGTTGGAAGTTGGGAAAATGGCTTTCATAGGTCTAGACTTGCTTTTGGAAGCTCTGGAGAAGCTAAGGTTGATAAGCGAAGGATTGAAGATGCTCAAAGTCGGCAAAAGTCATATGCCCATACTAGGAGGAGCTACAATGGATTTAAAATTGATGTGTATTTGAAGGTTTCTCCAATAAAGGGCTGGTTCATTTTGGAAAGAAAGGAACGTTATGACCTAGATATGTAAGGCCTTACTAGATCATATGATAGGTTGGTGAAGTTGCGTACGAATTGGAATTGTCTATGGAGATAAGTATGGTGCATCTTGTCTTTTACGTTGCATGTTAAGGTAGTGTGTTAGTTACCCAAGTTCCATTGTTCCCTTAGAGAAGTGGTGAATGTTGAAGAGAATTTGACTTACAAAAAATTCCTAATTGAAATTTTGGATAGGCCAGTCAGGGGTTTAAGGAATAAGGATGTGGTGTCAATTAAAATCCTTTGGAGGAATCAATAAATTGAAAGTGTCACATGGGAAGCAAAATCAGATATGAAAAAATGATATCCCAACCACTTCCACTCTAATTAAGCTTAAGGTACTAAGTTTTCCTACTTAAAAACCTCTCCTTCATTGCATTTCATTTTCAAGTCATCCATGTATGTTTACAAGTTCATAGGATCACATTATAATTGTTATTTGAAGCATTAGTTTGAAAAATTTCATGAGAAAATGTTTAAGTTACATTTTTTCATGAATAATAGGTGGAAATTTCTTCTTACTCTTTAGAGCTTGTGTTTAGCACATTCGGGGACGAATATTTTCAAGGGCAATAAGTTGAAAGGCCCTATATGTTAGAAGGTATGAAGTGCATGTGAAATGGAATTTTGAGATTTTTTCCAAGTGTAGGTGGGGTTCACGACTGAGACTTATGGTCTGCAGAAGGGACTACGAGTTGTACCATAGGTTCGTGGTCCAAGGGCGCAAATTCTAGTCACCTATGTTTGGGTACCTTCAATGTTCGAAGGGTGATTTATGAGTTGTGGATGTGATGATGAGTCGTGGACTGTGCTCAGGGATTAGCGACCAAACATAGTGGGAAATATTATTCTAATGTCAAAGTAAGAACAACAGGATAGTCTGTGGATTCTTTTACAGGTCGTGAATTGATCCTTGGATTGAGTTTCAAAGAAGGTTTTAGAAGGGGTCAAAAACAAACAGGACGACAACCCCTTCTACGACCCATGAACCGAATCACGACCCGTGATTGGGGTTTCATGGTCTAGTTTGGCAGATTCTTATAAGGGGTATTTTCGATAATTCCTAGATTTATATGTATATTCTACGTCATTTAAGCTCTAAAATTATCCCTTTCCAGCTTATATTATCTAGACCTATCTCATTTTAGCTCATTCTCAAATAAGCTAAGTCTAAACTCCTCCAAAACACTCTCAAGTTCATCCAAGGCATCAAGTGAAAGGTACAAGCTAGTGTTTCAAATTCTTTCACTTTCAAATGATATTTTTTCTTCTGAAATCATACCAAGATATGCAGATTTTGATTTGTGGAGACCTTTCCTCCAAAAAGCTCAATCCTTCCTCTTCTCTATTTATTTTCAAGTTGTGGGTGATTTATTAAATTGCATTAACTCTTTCATATGTTGACATCGTGAGGTATTTTTATGATATTCTACCTTAATATGTTATTTTTACATTGAAATGCCATGAGAAACAAATGATTTAAGAGATGGTTTCCTGATTCCCTAAGTAAGGCTTTCCCTTGATTATGGTGGGTTGTTTGAAATGATTTCCAGTGGTCACCATCTATCTCATATATGCATCCTACTCATAAATTTCATATTTGCAATTTTTCATGCTTGAACCCACCTTGATTTTAACTAAATCTACATGATGAAGTTTGATGGAAGATTATATCCTATGATATGTATGATAATGAATAATATGAATGTTGAGGGCTAACAAGTGTGTTATGATTCCATAGAAATATTATGAATATTATACAAGACTATAAAGCCCCTCTTATAGTATTATGGTTTTTAATGAGCTACTCTTGTCATGGTGTTATGATTTATGAGCTTATGCATGTTATATCTATGTTTATAGTTAGCTATATCCGTTGGACTAGACTTAGCACCAAGAGGGCCTTGGTAGATTCCCACTGTCCCTTAATTATGTGCCACCGTAGAATTTATGTATTAGCTAGTGGATCCACATCTAGCTCCATATTCATGTTTAATCACCAAAATAGATTTGATCCCATAAGTTTCATGTCAAGTACTCTCTGAAATGTGTAGGATCTTATAAAGTGACGTATAGTCTACCTTGAGAAGTAAACTTCTCCTTCTTTAGTATGAAGGAAACATCAAAATTTTATGTAGTAGATCACATGGTATTATGTGTCGGTTTAGGGTGCTTCCATATACGTATGTGCTATAATTAAGATTATGCTTTTCCTCGATGCATGTTTTAACTAAGGCAGTGCCCATTCATGTCACATTGTGCTTATCTCCTTTGTTTATGATTATACATCTTGTTTACTAGGCCTTACGATTTGTGTGATGCATTGCATTCCTCACACTTGTATATTCAAAGTACTAACGCATACTTTTAGCATACATGATCTAACCATGTAGGAACCCAAGCTCTTCTCCGTCCACCTCCTTATGGCTAGACAGTTAGTGAAAATCCTTGTCATCAGTGAGTCCTTTAGTTCAAGGGTGATACACATTATCTATCTAGCCTGTTATGTTGATATATTATTATTTTACTTTTTATTTTGAGGATGAGCCTGGGACATATCTTGGCTCTCGTCCCATTCATGAATAGAGGTATTGTTAGATACTAATGTTATGTACATATTATGTGATGGTTACACTTCTATGGTGACATTTTCCTCAGTCTCTATCCGATGTATGTTGATGCATGTGATGTTTCTAGTATGAAGGTGAAGTTCCCTAAGTCCCTACTCCCCGTAGAATGCATCACATGTCCACCTTCTTCTTAGCGTTATTTGATGGGATTGAATGATGTGAAATTCCATATCCATTTTTCCCATAACTTGTGTCTTGTGTACCATATCCCTTGAGTTTTACTAATTGGTGCTTGAATTAATTTACGCAATGAAGGATGTGCTTAAATATTTTTTAAGTCTTGTTTGGGGCACCTTTGGATTTCCATTCACCATGTCACACCTAGGCCATACGTTTTGGTCCTGACAATTTACAAGTTGTTTTTATGTCAAGCTACGTTAGATTTTGAAACTTCATGGTGTGTTTCTTTATGTTCCATTTCAAATTGATAAAATTTATTGTGTTCGTGTGTCATCTCATTAAAATGTATGATATAAAGATGGTTTGACTTGAACCTACCTAGTTTTACTATACATTCAAAGGACTGTGTGACTTGAAAGTTATGGGCTCTAATGAAAAGTTTGAAAGCTATTGCATTATGAATAATTTAGGGTGGAGGATCTCCCATCTAATGAATAATTTAGGAGCTATCGTGTGATTACAATTGTTTTGGTGATGGTTAAGGGATTGGAAATTTGATACATTACCCTAATATATGACAAGATACCATGACTTATTATTTTCTACTTTGGTGACAACACTATCTAGCACTGAGTTAGACTAGCGGCGATTACCCATGTCCAAAACTACATGCTACCATAAGATAATGAGATTAGAGGCAAATACCCATGTTGCGAGATTAGAGGCAAATACCTAAATACCTAGATTCAAGAGAATACCCAGTATAAGGAACTAGAGGTGAGTACCCGATTCACATAGGTTTTTAATGGATCCACCTAGGCATTTTGAGGTTCACCTTGGCAAGTAAATTTCCTCTTTCTCTGGTGTAGGAGTAACATCATTACTCCATGGATTGGCTCACATGGTTTCATTTCAATTATGATCTCTCTCACTATGTTTTGTGCACCTTATTAATGTACAAAACAAATGTGTTCTTTATTTATAAGTTTTTCATTGGTCATGCGCCATGGCATAAATGATGTTTCAAATGATTGCATTAGTTAGTTCCCTCATAGGACTACAACATAATATCATGATATATATTGATATAAGTTGTATTGCATACCCGTATACTTAGTACATTCCAAGTACTAACGCATACTTTTGCCTACATGATTTTTTCCAGTAAGGACTAGTAAATCTTCTTTCTCCTACGCATGACTAGCTATCGAATTGATTGGCGATTAATTTTTGTGAGTCCTATAGTTCGGGCAAAATAACCTATTTCTTTCCATTGGAATTGTTATGAAATATTACTTCTTCTGTTGTACTTTCTTTGCTACCTTTGTGGAGGGTGAGCTAGAGACATGTTTTAGCCCCCACACAAGTCTAAAGTTAGAGATATTATTAGACATGTATGAGATAATTGTGATATAGTATTTGATATTATGATTAATTCTCGCTTAGTCTCGTTTCCCCTTTGTTTCTGCTTTTCGATTATGTTCATTAAGTATGAAATGCTTGAATGAATATAAAGGGTCTTGGGTGAGGTATATTAGGGCTCCTCATTCGTCGTATCACGACTAGGCCTTAGGGATGGTTTGTGATAAATTCTTTATTTCAATTATCATTTATTATTTTAGTAGTTCTTTTGAGATAGTTTTGGGATTATCTAGGAACCCTTTTATGGATGTGTTAGATGCTTGATAGACAGAGTAAAATGGAGTGACATATTCCTTTCAGAGTCTGCATTAAAACCATGCTTTCATTATTGAGTTATGACATTTGAGACATATTTTATTTTATGTACTTTAACATCATTATTTAACTATTAATGATAATGGTTGAGTTGCCCACATGAGATAATCTTTTGATATTTGAGTCTTTTGCTAAGTGATTTATACAGGCAAAGAGTTTGTTTGGGAAGTCGTAGTAGTTTTCAAAGTGTTAGTCAAGTCTAGGATATACACTGAAAGCGTGGCAAATTAGCCCTAGAACTATGTCCTTATAATTATGAAGGATGCAAATATGACTGCTAGGTTAGAGGAAGAGGACAAATTGAAAAATCTGCATTAATTGATTTAGTTATTGGGGATACTCTCTATAAAATTAGATGCATGATTTTGTGACTAAAGTCTCTGATTTTTATTGCTAAACTTATGATTTTTTTCATGTTGATAAGTTCTATATCTTCAAATTTCAAATTGTAAAAGACAAAGAGAAGATGCTTCAACCAGGAACTTGCTTGTACAAACAATAAACCAACTATCCTAAAAAAATAAATGGGTTTTTATCTATAACTACCTATATCTATATTATCTTTAAACGCATGAATTTCCCAACTTAAAAGTTAAATTACTTTAATACCCCCAGCCAAAAATACTCCCTAACTTTAATATTAAAAAACTATAATACCCATAATAAAACTCTCACACTTTGAACAGACACCAATCTCAATTTAATCCTGAACAATTGCACTTTATGGCTTTACAAAGTCAAGTAGCACTTTAGAGTTCACGCTATTTCGACAAGAATTAATTTACCCAGTGAAAAGATGCTACCTTTTTTGTCGTGCATAACAAATTCTTCTATGTATCTAATGTGTATAAATATTTTACAATAATCAATATATTGTATCAAGGGCAAACGCCTATGAACAGATCCCTTTAATTTAAGAAAATGTCGCTTTTTAAATATTGAAGATTAATTTTTAAAGGGTTTCAATGAAAATAATGTCTGAAACTTTTTTTTTTATTGGAAAGCATCTCAAATTAAAATCAGTTCCATATTTAATTTAAATGAAATCATGCTACCGATTCAATATAGCGAAAGTACAATCATGCAATAACACTACGTTCACTATGAAGATGACATCAAAGTGCAGCGGGTTCATGATAGAAAGAGGCAAAGAAATCAGGTTCAACTTTTTAATTTTATTCCTTGTGATTTCTGTAGAATTTGTATAAGTGATAGAATAAATGGTCATGGTGAGATGATCTCAAAAAGAAATGTTTGTTATGCTGAGAAATGAATTAGTTAATGTTAAAAATTGTCTTTATTGCTTCATTTCTAAATTGAAATTTATTAGTGTGTACTTTTATTGTCCTACTTTGTGTGAAACTATTCGTACATTGAAAGTCAATTTAAAAAATCAAAGTAGATTATATCAATTTAACTTTTTAAAAATTAAAATATAAATATTCAAAAATTATATAAAAATCGTAGTTGTAGTTCTTCTCATGTAAATATGAAGAAAAATATTTCTGAATATATCAATAAAAGTATATATCATCTTGATCTCAAAATATTGTATAAAGTAAGATGAAATAGTAACATTTTATGAATATATGCATGAGACCGTGTGGAACTTTACTCTGAAAGTGGTGCATGATATGTGATATATCCATTATTTGGGATAATCATGTTTATACCTTTAAAACGTTTCATCATTCTTGAATTATATGAATATGTAATATTTTTATATATCTATTGTTTAAGGGTTGATAATGATATAAAGCAATAAGGATTAGAATTAGAGGTGTCAAACGAGCAGGTTGGATCGAAATTGAGAATGACAAAATAAGTTGAAATAGAAATTGCATTGGATTAATGACTCGCCCAGATTTATTTTGAACTCAAATAGGTTGGACTCAGATGTGCTAAAATTTGTGTTGGGTTATGATCCGCCCAACTTAACCCGCTCAATCTCAATAGTTTTAACCTATTATTATTTATTTTTTATAACCACAGTTTAAATTTCAACTCAAGAAAGTTAAAATAAAAAGTTACAAATAAATCGATAAATCATACAAAATATAAAATAAATAGAAAACATACATTACATCAATGTAAGTAAAGAGGCGTAGAAAAGGTTGAAATTTGAAATTAAATTGCGCTCAATTGAATATTCTTCCAGAATGGGTTAAGGGTTTAATAGGTTGATAATGAGCCAAACTCAAATTATCTTGAGCTTAACCCAAAAACATTGGATAGATTACCTATATTTGGGTTTATTTGGGCATCCTTAATTAGAACGTTCAATCCTAATGTGGATACATATACAGATTGGAAGACCCATAATAACATAGTTAATACGTATGTAGATTGGTGACATTATGATGAAGATACTATCATCAAAGATTGTGGTAAATAAAAAAGAAGAACAAAACGTCAATCGTAAATTTATATTATGGGAATAAAAAGATATCTTAGTGATAAGCCTACTAAAACTATGACCGAAGATTCATGGATCCTTATAATTGGTTATAATTTTGCCAAACAAATTTTAGTGTCTTGAGAGAAATTATCTAAAAGCTAGCAAGGATAAGAAATTTCAATTGAAGCAATAAATTCAGAATTAGACGGGATCAAACTATATAGATGAATATATGATATAATTCATGAGAATTTTACATAGTTTACCTCTATACACAAATCGTCGGATAAAGAGAGAAAGAATATGAAATATTTTCAAAGGTAGCATTAATATGTTTATAATTGATTATTTCTAATGTAAAATGTACACATCCAAAAAAAATAATACATTATTATTGTTCTTTATGCATAATAAATCAAGAAAATAATTCCCCTAAATTTGACTGCAAAACGTAATTTAGCATTTAAACTATATGGTCCTTTATATACCCCCTCCCCCTCCCACCCCACCCCACCTCCCCCCCCCAAAAAAAAAATTCAAGTGATTTAACTACTCTCTAAAAGGTAAAACAGTAGAGAGAGTGAGTACACTCTACTAAAAGCACGTGAAAAAAGAGAAAAATGTGTCTCAATTTGTAAAATGATACACATGATTAAGCGTATATCTTAGAGTAAAAATTCAAAGGTTTGTAATATCTTCTAAGATTGTTTACATTAATACCATAACAATCTCGTAAGGAAGAAGGAAAATTTGCTTTTAGAAAAGTGTTTAATATGTATTTCAAGACTTCATCTTAATCTGTGGTTTCTTTATATGTACAACTTTTGGAAAAGTGAAATAAAAGGTGAGATATGATTTACTACCGGCTTAAACCTTATTTACCAAATGAAGTAAAAAATTATTATTTTTAATTAAACTTTAAATGTTCATCTAAATAGATTTAACATGTTACTTTTTATAAAATTGATATCATTTAATTACATTATATATTACATAGCTCTACACATACGTGCACATATCAAGAATCTAGTTTTAAAAAAAATATATTGAGCCAAATGGTAACATTTCCTCGATTGTATATGGGATATTGATCGATCGATACGGCAAAGCTGGTAGTGCACTTGCCAGTTCTTGGCACACATTAGCTTCATTGCTAATGATGAAAACATTTTCTGCTGTAGAATTCTCAATGAGGTTCATGTTTTCTAGCTATCTATTAATATTGAGACCCCTTCTGAACCTTGGTTCCAACAAATTAAATATGAGTGGAGACCTAAGTTATGTAATGAATGCATCAAACTAGTCCATGATGCAGGAGATGTTGGTAGAAACAAAAATCCCATGAGAGTTTTGAAGAATATAGTGGAACCACTAGTCCATAAGAAGAAAAGGACTAGAAGAAACAAAAATTATAAACAACAATGGATTATTGTTCCATCAAACGAGGAGACTGATATGCTTGATACTAGCTTATTTGGTGACAATGTATTCTCATCGGAGGTTGCATGCTCTATTCTAGTTGATTTAAATAACATATCTTTTGCTCAGAGATGAGAGAGGCAGGCCATGAATGAGTGCAATATTGGGTTCTCTACTAAAATAAGGAGGAAGTTGGAATAATACATGGAGGAGAAATACTGATGGACATTGTTATCCCTTTGTATTGAAACAGTAACACGAAATTATAAAACAAAAATATATTCCACAATCTGGTTCCACAGAATTAACTGTGTCCTTTAGAAATTTAATCCCCTCATTGTACCCGAGGTTTGCAGATTATTTCTTCTAGGATAAAACATATTAACAATTATAGAGTAGTGGTACCTCAAACTCTTGTAATTTTCAGTGAATTCAAAATATTAGCAATGGATTCACACAGACTCGAATCTTTGTTCTGTAAGAAAATATTTGCAGAAATAGAGAAAATTTTGTGTCTGAAAAATGCAGAAGAGGTCTGTATTTATAGCCAACATTAGGCACCTACTGAGACTAATATCATCTATTCAGAACAGGCATAGTGACCTTTGGGAAGGAAGGTATTTGTTCAACAAGTTTATGCACAAATTTTAAAGGCAATTAAACTAACTAGTTCACATATTTAATAAATAAATAATTCATAAATTAACTAATAATTCACAAAAGAAAATATCATAAAAAGAAAATTTTAAGATTGGTTAAATAAATTTAGTCCAAAAAATTTATCAATCAATCACATTATTTGCTGAATCTAAAGTCGTAGCCGTGGTTGTAGCCAAGCCGAGAAAGCGACAACGACGACGATAGTGTGAGGGAGTCCCCTCTGCTTGACTCTTTAAGAGTTAGAGGAAGTGTTTTCTAATATAAGGACAAAACTTTCCCTCAACTTTACCGAGAGGAAGAAATTACTCTTAAATTTCCCTTTACTTGGTTACCCCGTCATTTTTCTTATTCTTTCAACCTTCCTTTAACCTTTATTTCTCAATTCACACTAACTACTTAGACCTAACAATCACTCACATGAATGGGGAATGACTAATTAAAAATATATGCATGAAAATATTTCTGTGATCCATAAATAAGGATCAATTACATCTAGATTTGTAGATTTCCCTTGGAATATTTCATAGTGAACATATATCGAATATACTCGGTCAATCGGTAGATGTGACATCTTTGAACTGTCACTCTTTGTCGTACACCTAAACACCATGGGTCACACAACTAGCACTTTAGCTGGTTTTTGGTTCTCATTATTTTGTTTTTTTAGCCATGAACACATCCTGGTTGATAAGTGCATAGAGAACTAGCCTCACCAGATTCTCCTTCAAGCGGCTTACACTTCACACTTATATAGGTGATTTCTAAATGTGTTACTATATAGATACACTATTTGGTAAACCATGTATCAAACTTAGAAACCATTAAAAGGTCATATTACCTTATCCTTGTTACTGAACAGTGTCTCATCATGAGAATGGACCTTATCGTAGTCTTGACAATGTTGAACCATCATAAATGACTTTGTTTGATCTCCTTGAACCTAGATCTTGTGATCTTAGTCTCCTACGTAGAGTTAACACCATGATGATTTGTCCTCAGCCATAGTCTCATTCTCTTTGATGATCTCTCAACTCTCTCTCCAATTAGACCTTTTGTAAGTGGATCCGACACATTATCCTTTATTTTTACATAATAAATTGTTATAATTCCACTAGAGAGTAGTTGACTAATGGCACTATATCATCGTCATATGTGACGAGACTTACCATTATACATAACACTCCCAACTCTTCCTATTTCTGCTTGACTATAACAATGTTTGCATATAGGAGCCATTGGTTTGTGTGAAACCCCGTATTCCTCGTCTTCCATATATATATATAGAGTGGCATGTCATATAAGATATATATGTTTTTGGATAGAACCTAAGGATAATAAGGTTTCCAATAAGTGGTAACGTCAAGGACCTAAAGTTTTAAGCCAAAGGAATATCCTAAACACACATTCGGGATTAAAGAAATGACCCGAGTGGCACCTCGCCCTTTTCGGAAGGTTTAAATTTGGTTTCACTTTTCGGATGGGACTAAACATGTATACTTTGCTAATAATGGATTTTTAACTTATTTTAACAGCACAAAGGTCATACATTATGTTTTGGAATCAAGAAATTTGCAAGATAAATGTTGGCTAAAGTTACTGTATCTTTTTTTAAGAAATCCTTCATAAATTTGGGTCAAATGTATCAGGCCATATCTCCGAAAATATAAAGAGTTAGAATGTCCATGACCTATCAAATTGAAGATCTACGAATCTAGTTTTCAAAGCATAAAACCGCGCATCAAACCGACCTCAGAATAAAATGTTATGACCATTTTACCGAGACTGCACGAGCTGGAAACTAGGTTATGGGTCGGGTCGGGTCGACCCACCTTAATGTCAGCTAATTTGAGCTTTTTAAATCTCAAATCAGTGCCATTTCGTCCCCAAATAGCTTGTAAACTGAAGGAAAAGTTCCCTCAAGGTGCCAAAGAGATTTGAGTAAGTTCTTCGCATTTTTACCATTAAAATTTATCCATGTGCCTAGAAATGCGTGTCTTATGATTTGCAATTGTTTTCCTCGTGTTAACTATGTTTGCGGCCGTAAAAAAAGTAGTGTTCTTGCTGGTATTGTTGGTTTGCAGCTAGTATGTTTAGGTAATAATTATTGGGCTCTTTTACAGTCATTTTTACGAAGTTTTACGGACATTTCCTCGCGTAAATGCTCCTTGCCAAATCTGGTCATTAATGCTAAATTGTTGACTGTTTATAGGTGTCTTTAAGCTTCATATCGTTGCGAAGCTCAGGACGTAAGGAACAATCTTTGTGAAAAAACTTTTGGCAAGTGGACGTTCGTTGGAGAGGTGTGTTAAGGCTAAGCTCTGTCTCTCCTTTTAGCACGAAATCTGAGAAGTTTCCCAAAATGTCAAATGCGATATCATACTATTCTGTTTCTAGAAGGACCTTCTATGAAAGGCATTGGGATTGCAGCTGAGTTATTTTCATGATGGTATTAGGTTGAAATTCCTTTCTTTAGCCTAAACTGGACATTCAATATCTACATATCATTTTGTCGGTTTTCCTGGGTACCTGTTCAAATGTTTGAGGTGTTTCTCTTCTCTGTGTAGAGCCATTAAAATAAATGTAAATTACGAAGGGAATGTAGTATTCATAATCAGTCCTTCTTCTGTACAAAAGTATAATTGAAGCATTTAACAAGTAACGAGTTGGTTTCGAATACTCTCCAGTGAAATGCTCCTATTTAAATTAGTAAGGCACTTGATCCTGTTTAAATACTTTCTTTTACTAATTAACATGGGACCAAGTAGAAGCATTATGTAAAGCACCTTTATGAACATTTTCAAAGTTAAGGCTTCACTCTAAATATTGGGTTAAGTTTCCAAACTTGTTAATCATACATATAAGATCCCATGAGTCATGTGTATATGCTATGACAACAATTGTGGTGTTATGAGAATACAATGAGCCAAGATTGGCTAAATGACAATGATTATGATGTTATGAGAATAAGTGTAGTAATGAGCCAAGATTGGCTAAGTTCTTGCAATGGCCTACTATGTACATTCAACGTTCATATCATACATTGCACGTTATGCATGGAGTTCGAGCTATAATCGAAGGTATGGGCCTATTTGCCTAATTGATTATATATATGTATATGGTATAGATGGCCATAGGTTGGCAGATATGATGTCGGTTAGCTACTTGAAAGGACCACATTGCTAGCATTAGGTTGGGTATGTCATGCATTTGCATATATATATATATATATATATATATATATATATATATATATATATATATATATATATATATATATATATATATATATATATATATATATATATATATATATATATATATATATATATATATGTATTTACGACTTGCGATACTCGAGCATACCATGCATATATGATCATTACTAGGTTGCTTATTGGCGATTAAGGCTACTAGTGTTTTGTTACAGGTGGTATTTTTATTAACCTTTTTACTACGGTTTTCTATGATTTTACTTCCTGCCTTACATACCAGTACATGTTTATTTGTACTAACATCCCATTGCCTGTGGACACTGTATTTTATTTCGTGCGTATAGGTTAAGGTAGGGACTCTGATTGACCCCTCCACTGGGAGCCCAGGTCAGCTGCGAGTTGGTAAGCTCCACCTTTTCCTGGAGCTTTCACAGGATACTTAGTTTTTGTTGTAAAGTTGGGTATAGTCGGGGCCCTGTCCCAGCAGTGTTAGTGATTCTCTTAGAGGCTATTGTGGACATGTTATTATGTGTTGGTTCTTTTATGCCTTTCAATCTCCAATCATCAGATTGGCATGTATATATAGTATGTGCCTGTACCTCTATTTTTGCAGCCTTGTCGGCTAACTAGTACTCTATCATTTTGGTTTACCTATCGTGATGTACATGATTTACTATTGGCTAGGTCGTGACCTAAAATGTCCAGGCTTAGTCTTTCAGACGTTATGCTGCCTAATTTTCTTCTGGTCCCTAGTTTTGTTAACTAGAATATTTAGTGGCTTATCCGACCAATAATGGTATCAAGTGCCAGTTGCGCCTCCCCCCTCTTAGGGGCGTGACAAGCATGGTATCAGAGCAAGTCGTGTCCCAAGGAGTCTACAATGCCGTGTCTAGTAGAGTTTTGCTTATTGTGCACCACATTTATAATCTGGAGGCTATGAGGCATTTAGGAGTAGTTACCATTCTTTTACTTAATAGATCGTGCTATAGAACAATGTTATAGGGACATATGAAATCTTACTCTTGCTTTGTGGTTTGTTTTATTTGTTAGGCTGTCTATATTCAGGGGATGGAACAACGTGGAGTAGATATGGATCCAAGAGAAGGTACCAGTTGTCCTTTACCAGGTTAGGCAGATACACTCCCTGTTGAGGCACGCGGAGAGCCTCCAGTATCCATAGTAAAGATTCACCAGCACCTGTTGAGGGCTAAAGAGGTCCAGTATCCCCAATCGTACTAGAGATTGGGGGAGCAAGATATGAGAGAGGTTGTTCAGCTACTGACTAGGATGGTTTCTATTCATGAGAGACAACTAGAGGCGAGAGCAGACATCAAAGGGAACAAACAGAAAGCTCAAAGGTATAAGTGTTTCTTCACTTGGCCCCTTCAGTATTCACAGGGTCCATTCCCACTGAGGATCCACAGGACTTTATAGACCATATGTATAGAGTATTGAGAGTGATGCATACCTCTGTCACCGAGGCAGTAAAGTTGGCTTCTTTTCGACTACGCGATGTCGCCATCTTGTGGTACAAAGCGTGGGAGAGATCCAGAGGGCCTGATGATCCGACAGAAGAGTGGGAGGACTTCTCTGAGGCATTTTTAGCCCATTACTTACCACGAGAGGTGTGGGAGGCTTGTCTTGACCAGTTTATCAGTTGGAGGGCAGGGGGATATGAGTGTAAGGGAGTATAGCCTTAGGTTTAATTTTTTTGCTAGGTATGCACCAGATATTGTACGTACCGCGGGTGCTAGAGTTTATCATTATGTGGATGGTTTGGGGGATCATTTGATTAGAGACTGCAGGATATCTTCTTTAAAGGATGGTGTAGATGTTTCCCGTATTCAAGCTTTTGCTCAGACTACAGAGGATCTTTCTCTTCGGATTCAGGATACTCATAGAGATAGGGAGAAAAATAAGAGGGCTCGAACTATGGGGTCTTATAGGGAAGCACGGGGTGACTGTAGCCCTCTTTTTCAACTATATCCACCACTGTCAGTGGATAGTTCCCTGCCATAGGTACAGGGCCAGCGGTTTGATCGTTATATTCAGTTAGGTCCAAGGCAGAGTTCACGCCAGCCTGAGAGCCATTGACAGGAACGCTTCGCACCAATGAGATAGCCTACTCCTCCATGTGCAAAATGCGGTAATATTCATTGTGGGCAATGTAAAAAGGGTTTAGGTGCATGTCACCATTATGGAAAGATAGGACATTGTATTAGCCAGTGACTGGGGTTAGGTAGAGGTACAACAACTCATCTATCAAGATCCACTGCAACCTTTTCATCCCAATACATGCTCCTTGACCAGATCTACAGCTTACTCAGGGTCATGGTAGGGGGAGAGCTACAAGAGACAGTTCAGGTTCTACTATTGGACAAAATTGCTTTTATGCACTCACAGGCTGACAGGATTCAGAGGCATCTCCAGATGTGATCACAAGTATATTGATGGTACATTCTCATGCTGTTTATGCACTGATAGATCTTGGCTCTACATTTTCATATGTTTCTCCATTTATTGCTGGTAAGCTTGATATGAGACCTGAATTATTGCCGGGGTCAGTCAGGGTATCTACGCCAATCAGTGACTTAATTATAGCAAGTCATGTCTATCGATGTTGTACAGTGTTAATTAATGAGTGTCCAACGACTGTTGATTTAATTGAATTGATTATGCTAGATTTTGATGTTATTATGGGTATGGATTGGTTGGCAGCTTGTTATGCTAATATTGACTGTCGATCAAAGCAAGTCAACTTCCACTTTCCAGGTGAGCCGGTCATCGAATGGAAAGGCAATGTTGCCTCACCCAAAGGTTAGTTTAGTTCATACCATAGGGCTCGGAAGCTGATTGCTAAAGGTTGTATATACCATTTAATTCATACTAGGGATATTTATAAGGAGTCGATGACCCTCCAGTCAGTCTATATTGTGAATGAATTCCCGCTGGTATTCCTTGATGAGCTTCCTGGATTTCCCCCGAAAGGGAAATTAATTTTGCTACAGATTTGTTCCCGAACACACAACCTATATCCATTCCTCCTTATAGAATGGATCCTGCAGAGCTAAGGGAATTGAAGGAACAACTGAAGGACTTACTTGATAAAGGCTTTATTAGGACAAGTACATCTCTATGGGGTTCTCTAGTGCTCTTTGTTCTAATGGCTCCTTACGGATGTGTATTGATTACAGGCAACTAAATAAAGTCACTATCAAGAATAAGTATCCTCTTCTGCGGATTGATGACTTATTCAACTAGTTGCAGGGTGCCAAATGTTTTTCAAAGATTGACTTGAGATCCGGGTAACACCAGTTATGAGTCAGGGATGTTGATATTCCAAAGACAACATTTAGGACGAGGTATGGACATTTTGACTTCCTTGTCATGTCTTTTGGGCTTACAAATGCCCTAGTAGCTTTTATGGACCTGATGAATTGAGTCTTTAAACCATTCTTGGATGAATTTGTGATCGTGTTTATTGATGACATCTTGATATATTCACGATCCAAAGTTGAGCATGCAGATCACTTGCGAACTATATTACAAACTCTCCGAGACAATATATGCTAAATTCTCTAAATGTGAGTTTTGGTTAACTTCTGTAGCTTTTCTTGGCCAGGTTAACAGCTGATGGTATCAAGGCCGATGCCAGAAGATTGAAGCAGTAATGGCCTGGCCGAGACCATTGAATCTGATCGAGATCCGTAGCTTTTTAGGCTTGGCAGGATATTATAGGAGGTTTGTTGACGGATTCTTCTCTATATCTGCACCACTAACGACATTGACATATAAAGCAGCTAAGTTTCAATGGACTGAAGTATGTGAGCAGAGTTTTCAAGAGTTAAAGAAAAGGCTTACCACCGCACCTATCTTGGCTCTTCCGAATGGACCCGAAGGCTACGTTGTATATTCTGATGCCTCGAGAATTGGCTTGGGTTGTTTTCTTATGCAGCATGGTAGAGTTATTGCATATGCTTTTAGACAGTTGCGAAAGCATGATCAAAATTATCCTACCCATGATCTTGAGCTCGCTGCGGTTTTATTTGCCCTAAAGATTTGGCGGCATCAACTAGACGGAGTTCATGTTGATATTTTTACCGACCACCAGAGCCTTCAATATTTATTTAAGCAGAAGGAGTTGAACCTACGACAAAGGAGGTGGATAGAATTACTAAAAGATTATGGCGTTGACATTTTATACCATCCTGGTAAAGCTAATGTTTTTGCTTATGCACTTAGCCGAAAGTCCATGGGAAGTCTAAGCCATGTTGAAGCGGATAAGGTTGAAATGACAAAAGACCTTTGCCAGCTAGCTAGTTTGCAGGTGCGATTGGTAAATATAGAGAATGGAGGTGTAATTGTTCAAAATACAGCAGAATCTTCCATTATTAATGAAGTAAAAGAGCGGCAGCGCGAGGATCCTGAGCTTAGGACACTGAGGGAGAGCATTTCACAACAACAACATCCTTTGTTTGAGCTAACCGGGGAAGGAGTCCTTAGGTACCAAGGCCGCTTATGTGTGCGAGATATCAGAGGACTCCGTGCCAGGATTCTTTTTAAGGCCCATTACCCTAGATATTCAACCAACCCTAGAGCAACAAAAATGTATAGGGACCTTCGACAAATCTATTGGTGGAATGGTATGAAAAAGGATATTGCAGAGATGGTAGCCCGATGTCCCTATTGTCAGCAAGTTAAAGCTGAACATTAGAGGCCTAGAAGTCTAGCTCTATATATTGAGTTTTCGCTATGGAAATGGGACATGATAAATATGGACTTCATCACTAGTTTGCCTCGTACTCCACACAGGTATGATTCTAATTGGGTAATCATTGATAGGTTGACAAAATCTGCTCATTTCTTGCCAGTAAGAATGACATATTCAGCGGAGGATTATGCTAAGCTTTACATTCAGGAGATTGTTCGCCTTCATGGAGGTCCATTATCTATTATATCTAATCGAGGGACTCAATTTAGTGCTCATTTTTTGAAGTCTTTTCAAAAGGTTCTAGGCACTTAGGTAAATCTCAGCACCACTTTTCATCTATAAACTAATGGGAAAGCAGAGCGTACCATGCAGACCGTCGAGGATATGTTACGTGCCTATGTGCTCAACTTTAAAGGAAGCTGGAATGACCATCTACCTCTTATTGAGTTTGCTTATAATAATAACTTCCAATCTAGTATTCGAATGGCGCCTTATGAAGCACTAGGGGCGAAGATGTAGGTCGCCGATTGGTTGGTTTGAGGTTGGGGAGGCAAAATTGCTAGGCCCTAATCTAGTTCAGCAAGCGATGGACAAAGTTTGACTTATTAGAGACTGATGGCAAATGGCCTAGAGTTGGCAAAAGTCTTATACATATATTTGACGATGAGACTTAGAATTTGATGTGGATGATTTGGTCTTCTTGAAGGTATCACCTATGAAGGGAATCATGTGGTTTTGAAAGGAAGGAAACCTTAGTCCTAGATATGTTGGACCGTATAAGATTATTCGAAAGATTGGCAAGGTTGCATACGAGCTTGATTTGCCTTTAGGATTGGGGGCAGTCCATCCGGTGTTTCATGTATCGATGTTGCAGAAGTGCATTGGAGATCCTTCGCATATTACTCACATTGAAGATATCCACATTGATGAAGACTTATCCTATGATGAGGTGCCAGGGGCTATTTTAAACCGATAATTAAGAGAGCTTCAGAATAAAGAAGTGGCCTTCGTGAAAGTATTGTGGCGGAACATCAATATTGAGGAAATGACTTGGGAAGCAGAAGAGGAAATGAAGAAGAAGCACCCCCAGCTATTTACAAATTAAGGTGAGTCATATTTTAAATGTTGGCAGTCATCATTCTACAGTAACTTAAATTTTAAATGAGTTAGGAGCATATTTATATGGATCGTCAGGAGATAGCTATACAAAGCTTATAATTAGAATTTTTTTTCAAAGTTGGTTTATGGATTGGAGGAATAAAAGGTATATCCTCAAAAGTCACAATTCAAGAGTTAATAGTGCAACCAAGATGTTGTCTAGATACATTCGCGGACAAATATTCTTGAGGGGGGAGACAGTGATACCCCGTGTTCCTCGTCTTCCATATATATAGGTTGGTGTGTCATATAAGATATATATGACATTGGATAGAACCTTAGGATAATAAGGCTACCAATAGGTGGTAACGTCAAGGACCTAATGTTTAAGCCAAAGGAATGCCCTAAACCCACATTCGGGATTAAAGAAATGACCCGAGTGGCACCTCGTCCTTTTCGGAAGGTTTAAATTAGGTTTCACTTTTCAGATGGGACTAAAACTTTAAAATTTGCTAATAATGGATTTTTTAAGTTATTTTAATATCACAAAGGTCATACATGAAGTTTTACAGTCAAGAAATTTGCAAGATAAAGGTTGGCCAAAGTTACCGTAAGTTTTTTAAAGAAATCCCTTTTAAATTTTTGTCAAATGTATTAGGACATATCTCCCAAACTATAAAGAGTTAGAAGGTCCATGACCTATCAAATTGAAGATCTATGAGTGTAGTTTTCAGCGCATAAAACCACACATCAAACTGACCTTAGAATAAAATGTTATGACTATTTTACCGAGACTGCCCGAGCTAGAAACTGGGTTATGGGTCGGGTTGGGTTGACCCCATTAATGTCCGCTAATTTGAGCTTTTTAAAGCTCAAATCAGTGCCATTTCGTCCCCAAACAGCTTGTTAACTGAAGAAAAAGTTCCCTCAAGGTGCCAAATGGATTTGAGTAAGTTCTTCACATTTTTACCGTTAAAATTTATCCGTGTGCCTAGAAATATGTGCCTTACGCTTTGCAATTATTTTTCCCTAGTATTAGCTGTGTTTGGTGCTGTTTTTGGGCTGTATAAAAAGTAGTATTCTTGCAGGTATTGTTGGTTTTCAGCTGGTGTGTTCAGGTTATAACTTTGGGGCTCTTTTACGGTCATTTTTACGAAATTTTACGGATATTTCCTTGCGTAAATGCTCCTAGCCGAATCTGGACATTAATGGTAAATTTTTTACTATTTATTGGTATCTTTAAGCTGCGTATATACAGTCATTTTCGAAGCTAGGACGTAAGGAACAACTTTCATGAAGAAACTTTTGGCTATTGGACGTTCGTTGGAGAGGTATATTAAGGCTAAGCTCCGTCTCTCCTTTTAGCATGAAATCTCGGAAGTTTCCCAAAACGTCAAATACGATATCTTACTATTCCTTTGCTAGAAAGACCTTCTGTGAAAGGCATTGGAATTTCAGCTGAGTTATTTTCATGATGGTATTAGGTTGAAATTCCTTTCGTTAGCTTAAATTGGACATTCAATATCAATATATCATTTTGTCAGTTTTCATAGTTACTTGTTCATATGTTCGAGATGTTTCTCTTCTTTGTGTAGAGCCATTAAAATAAATGTAGATTACAAAGGGAATGTAGTATTCATAATTAGTCCTTCTTCTGTAAAAAAGTATAATTGAAGCATTTAACAAGTAACGAGTTGGTTTCCAATATTCTCCAGTGAAATGCTCCTATTTAAACTACTAAGGCACTTGATCCTGTTTAAATACTTTCTTTTACTAATTGACATGGGACCAAGTATAAGCATTACGTAAAGCACCTTAATGAACATTTTCAAAGTTAAGGCTTCACTCTAAATGTTGGGTTAATTTCCCAAACTTGTTAATAAGACATATATGATCCCATGAGTCATGTGTATATGATAGACAAGGATTGTGATATTATGAGAATACGATGAGCCAAGATTGGCTAAATGGCAATGATTATGATGTTATGAAAATAAGTGTACCAATGAGACAAGATTGGCTAAGTTCTTGCTATGGCCTACTATGTGTATTCAACAATCATATCATACATTACATGTTATGCATGGACTTCGAGCTATAATTGAAGGTATGGGGCCTATTTGCCCAAATGATTATATATATGTATATGGTACAGATGGCCACAAGTTGGCAGATATGATGTCGGTTAGCTACCGTAAAGGACCACCATTGCTAGAATTTGGTTTGGTATGTCATGCATTTGCATCAATATATATGTATTCACGACATGCGATATTCGAGCATACCATGCATATTTCATCACTAGGAAGTTGCTTATTGGCCACTAAGGCTACTAGATTTTAGTTACAAGTGGTATTTCTATTAACCTTTTTACTACGGTTATCTATGATTTTACTTTCTGCCTTACATACCAGTATATATTTATTTGTACTGACGTCCTGTTGCCTGAGCATGCTGCATTTTATTTTGTGTGTGCAGGTACAAGTAGGGACACTGATTGACCCCCTCTACTAGGACCCCAGGTCAGCTGTGAGTTGTTAAGCTCCACCTCTTCCCAGAACTTTCCCTGGATGCTTACTTTTTTTTGTACAGTTGGGTATAGTCAGGGCCCTGTCCCAGCAATGTTAGTGATTCTCTTAGAGGCTATTATGGATATGTTATTGTGGGTTGGTTCTTTTATGCCTTTCAATCTCCAGTTATCAGATTGACATGTATATATAGTGTGTGCCTGTAGCTCTATTGTTGCAGCCTTGTTGGCTAATGCTCTATCATTTTTGTTTACCTATCTCGATATACATGATTTACTGTTGACCAGGTCATGACCTAAAATGTCCAAGCTTAGTCTTTCAAACGTTATGCTGCCCAATTTTCTTCTGGACCCTAGTTTAGTTAACTAGCATGTTTAGTTGCTTACCCGACCAATAACGATATCAGGTGCCAGTCGCGCCTCCCCTCCCTTATGGGCGTGATAGTTTGGGCCATAATGGAATGTCTTTTTAAGAAATTTTGGAGCCATTCAACTTCTTTACCAGTCTTGTCTAACGCTATGAACTCAGCCTCCATTGTAGATTGAGTTATAAATGTTTATTTGGATGGTTTTCATGATCTTGCTCCTCCACTAATAGTAAAGACGTATCCACTTGTGGACTTAGTTTCAGTTGACCCTATAATCCATTTTGCATCACTATATCCTTCAACCACTATTGGATACTTGTTATTATTCAAAGCAAAGTTTTGAGTATGTTCTAAATACCCCAAAACTTGTTCATTGCTATTAATGATTTTTGTTGGGATTACTCCTGTACTGACTGAATTGTTTTAGAGCACAAGCTATATTTAGTCGTCTACAGTTCATGATGCACATCAAACTTTCCAACACTTTGGCATAATCCAATTTAGACTGACTTTCACCTTTATTTTTAGCAAGATCAAGGTTAAGATCAATTGGGATTTTTTCACTTTTATAGTTTCAGTAGTTGAAATTTTCTAGTGCCATTTTGATATAATAAGATCGAGATAGTGCTAGACCTTGAGTTGTTTTGTGAATCTTAGTTCCTAATATCAAGTCAGGAACTCCTAGGTCTTTTATATAAAACTTACTAGTAAGCATATGCTTAGTAGCATTTATGTTAGCAATCTTATTACTCATCATGTAAGCAGTCTATCAAAACTTTATTTGTAGTCTTCTTAATCTAAACACATTTTCACACTCATTAATTTTAAAACCATTTGACAACACTGTCTGGTCAAATTTTGCATGCCATTGTTTAGGTGCTTTTTTTAGTCCATACAAAGACTTAACAAGTCTGCATACCTTTTTTTTTATTTCTAGGAACTATGAACCCTTCTGGTTCTTCCGTATAGATTTCTTCCTCCAAATCTCTACTTAAGAAAGCTGTTTGAACATCCATTTGATGAATTTTTAGACCATACACCACGACTAACACTATTATAGTTCGAATTGACGTGATTCTACTTACCGGTGAGTACGTTCCAAAATAGTCAAGACCTTCACATTGTCTAAATTCTTTAATAACGAGCCTCACTTTATATTTATCAATAGTGGCATCAACTTTTATTATTTTTCTTTTAATAATCCATTTGGACCCTAAGGGTTTATTTCCAAGAGGAAAATCAATCGATTCCCACGTATGATTATTCATTATGGCTTTAATCTCACTATTGATTGCATCTCTCTAAAATTTTACTTTTGAAGAAGTCATAGGTTCTTTGAAAGTTTGGGGTTCATTTTCTAACAAAAATGTTACAAAATATGATCCAAAGGAAGTAGAGTTTCTTTGATATTTGCTACACCTTGAATTTTCCTCATTATAATCAATTTTCTTTGTTTCTTCTCGAGGTCATTTAATTCCGTCATTAGATGGTTGATATTCTTTCTGATACGGGTATATTGTTTCAAAGAATTTAATATCATCTGATTCAATTACCGTATTAATATGATTGTTAGGATTTTGCGATCTATGCACTAGAAATTGATATGCTTTACTATTCATAACATATCCTATGAACATACAATCAATCGTCTTTTGTCCTATTTTCATCTTTTTAGATTTAGGAATTTGGACCTTATCCAAATACCCCCTCACTTTTAAGTATTCAAGGTTAGGCTTTCTCCCTTTCCATTTTTCATATGGAATAGATTATGTTTTACTATGGTGAACTCAATTTAGTATATGACTACTCGTAAAGATTGCTTTCCCCTGTAAGTTCTCGTTTCTAAAACTAATTAACATGACATTTAACATCTCTTTAGGTGTTCTATTTTTTTTGCAATTCCATTGGAAAATGGTGAGTAAGGGGCTATTGTTTGATGAATGATACCATATTTCAAACATATTTTCTCAAAAGGAGATTCATATTCACCACTCTTATCACTCCTTATCATTTTAATTTTGTTGTTCTGTAGTTGTGTTTCAACTTCACTTTTATACTGTTTGAATATTTCAATTGCCTCATCTTTACTACCAAGTAAATAAATATAGTAGTATCATATATAGTTGTCAATAAATATTATGAAATACTTCTTTCAACTAGCCGATGGTATTGACTTCATGCGATAAATATCTATGTGAATTAAGTCCAAGGGATTTGAATTCCTTTCAACTGACTTATAGGAATGTTTAACATACTTAGATTTCACACATACTCGATATTTTGAATATTTGTTTTCAAACTTTTGCAATGGATTCAAATTCCTCACTTTTCACAAGGTTTTATAATTGAAATGTCGTAAACGTGATTGCCATAGATCATTTGACTCAAGTAAATAAAAAGAAGTATGAACTTTTTTACTTTCAACAACTATTACATTTAGTTTGAAAAGGCCTTCAATAAAGTAGCCTTTCCCTACGTACATCTCTTTTTTGTTGATTCCAACTTTATAAGAAAAAAGAATACATTTAAATCCATTTTTGACAAAGAGACTAGTCAAAACACAGTTTGTCCCCATTTTTGAAACATACAAAACTCTGTTTAGAGTCACCACCTTGCAAGATGTTATCTTTAAACATTCTTTGCCATAACCTTTAACTTTTGTTGTGGTAGAATTTCCCATGTAAATGGTTTCATTAGGTGCATATGTTGCAAAAGATTCTTTAACTGTAAAATATATGAAATGGCTCTAGAATCAAGCCATCACTCCTCAGGATTTTCTACCAAGTTGCATTGAATCAACATGGCACATAGTTCTCCACCTCTTCATCCTTTACAGTCATATTTGTTTGATTCTTTTTCGTTTGCTTCTTTGATGAGTGGCAATAAATGGCTTTATGTACAATCTTTCCATAGTTATGACAATTGCCAATAAATCTCTTTTTAGGTGGATTGCGTTTTGGTTCAAATGGCTTCTTTCTCTTTATGACATTTGGCCCTTCTTAAAAAATATTTGCCCCTGCTATTGTTGAATTTGTTTGTAACTTCTTTTCTACTGCCTTATTGTCCTCTTCAATTCTCAAGCATATGATGAGATCTTCAATATTCATCTCCTTGCACTTATTGATGTGCTGCCAAAATACAGCACTTTTGATGCTCAAAACATGGAATTTTATGTGTTGTCAAAGAGATATTAATTGGTTTTATGTGTTTATATTTGCAAGATTACTGGTTGGCCTTGATTTTGGGAAAAAGTGCAGAAGTTGCTAAGTTTTGTCGTTATATGAGACCCTTTATGGGCCATAGCTCATTCTACGGGTCATAGGGTGGTTTCCTGATTGATTTCTGTGAGGGGCTGTTTTCTGATGTTTATTCTATGAACATGTAGACGAGCCGTAGAAGGTTTTACAAGTTGTAGAAGATGGTTCATACCTTGAGGATCAGAGATTGGGACCCTTTACGGATTATAAACCACTTTACGAGTTGTAGAATGGTATCGTAGAGTTGAAGTCCGAAATTCCAGTAATGGAGTACAAGACCCAAACTACGAGTCATGGAATGCAATACGGCCCATAAACCCTTTTTGTATGGCGTGTCGATCTGTTCTCATACTTCCTTTAGGACTTGTATTTTACTTATTACAAATAAGATTTTTAGGTTGTTTTTCAGAAGTTTTCTTCTAGTACTAAGAGAACTTAGTAATTAGAGAGAGAAAATTATGAAATCATATTGGAGAGTCTTTGAGAACACTTGTGTTTGAATTTCATCTTTAAGCTTGTGATTCTTATTGAAGTTGGATTTGCTTGTTCTTAATTCTATTGTGTAAATGTTCAATTATGTTTTCTCAATCCATAATTCTTTCATCTGTACAAATTATGAGTTGCTAAATCAAAAACTAGGGTTTTGGGAACCATAAAAAACTAATAAAGTAAAATCGGATAATTCATAATTCTTGAAAGGCGTATATGCATGCATTAATTAACTCTCTTCGTTTTGCATGTTTTCTGATGGTGGATAACATTAGAACCCCCTAGTGTTACTGACTGGACCAAGGTAGTAATGAATAGGGAAAAAGATTAATCAATAGGATTTGATTGATGTGTTCTCGTCTAATCATCAAAACTAGGCCAAAGGGACATTGTAATGGGACTAATAGGTAAGGGTTAGTGATGCACACTATGGAGATAGGTCAAGTCTCATAGTAAAATTCACCTCTTACCTTTGACGAAAGGGCTTGGCGAACATAACATACCGTCCTGCATGTGATACACTAAAAAGGGATTAGGTTATCTGGTGATATTGAGTTGGGGAATCATGAGGATCACAATACCCTAGTTTCTCTCCGTATGAACTTCTCTCTTGTGTTACATTAGTTATATTTTTCATTGATTATTGCAAGACCCCCCCCCTTGGGGAAATAAGTTGGTTAACCATTAGAATTGCGATCATTGAATTCTCTTGCGTCTACCTATTCCCTGTGAGTTCGACCCTAACCATTGTCAGGTTTTATTTCTTGACAACAACCACTTTATCCTCTAAATAACTTTGCCGACACCAAGATTTTGACATCGTTGCTAGGGAATACGGCTAGACATAGTTAATTCATAGTGATATGGGTATTAATCCTTATTTACCTCATAATTTTTCTTTTTCGTTTTTCTCTTTTGTATATGACACCCTCTATTTAAGAAATATTAAATGATTGGGGTATTGAGATGAGAGGGGTCGTAGATAAGTTTTTGAATCACAATGTGTACTTCTTGAAAATATTAGGAAATGTAAACCTAGATAACTATGTTCTTTTTTCAGATGTTCATCAGTTTGTCTTGGATGTCCACAATTTAAGTGTTGAGTTTAGTGTAAATGTTGATACGTCTGATGCTAGTTATGAATTGTGTAAAGAAAAAATGCTTATAAGCAATGTTGTAACACCCCACATCATAGGTGTACTAGTCCTATGCATATGGAACATGATATGATGTTGTAGGAAGAGCACCAATTTTAAAAGTGCCTAACTTTATAACTGGAGTGCGATAATTGCATCTAATGCTTAAGACGAGTGAGTGTATATAAGTGTTAAGCCAAATTGAGGAGAGTGCGTCCTTAAACAAAGTGAAGGGAGTGAGGTGCTTGTAAGACTTAGGAAGCTAATAGGTGAGTCACCTACGTGCTTAGCTTAAATAGGCTAGGTAGATGGAGACGAGGCCCAACACCGAATTTATTCAAGTCCGATAAAGAATAAACCCCGAGTTAAGGGTGTAATTTGGGCCCATGGTTTGGCATTGTAAATGGATAATATAAGCAGACCAAGATGAATAGGAAAAAGGTCAAATAACATTCACAACTCACTTCACAAATAGGGCCCAAACTAAGTGAAAGTAGAAGGAAACAATTAGCTGCAAAGTACATCAAATTGAAGCCTATTAAGGCCCAAGTGAAAGGGTCAAGATGCTGCATCACCACCTTGATAAAATAAGGCTTCAAATGTAAATGAAAGTCAGCCAAAAGTGACCCTTTAAAAGGGATTAAAATCCAACAACTTTAAGTCATTTTCACGTAGCCAAAAATCAGATTTATTTCAAAGTTTCTCCTTGCTCTCTCTTTCCATTACAAAGCAGCCACAACAAGACTTTAGGAGTCTTGGAGTAGCTGGACATATTGGAGGTTAAGGTAAGTAAGAATACCTATGTATTTAGTGCAATGTTTCCATTAAAAACATGAAGAGTATGCTGGTTATACTTGTGCAGGAATTTTGGGCATCATGTGTTCCAAAGATTGTTGTACACTTTTCTTATTTATTCACAGGATTTTCTCTTGTTGGTTGGCTGAATTATGAATTAAGATTTGTGTTTTTAACAAGGATTAGTTCTTTAGTGATGAGAGAAGGTTGCTGCACCAATTTTATCTTTCGCAAAAATGGTTTCTTATACGATATCGTAATTGCGCTCTTAAGAGGAATTTGTGGACCAATAATTGGGAATGGTTGTTGCACGTCCTCCATCTACTTGGGGACTGTTTTTTGGACTTTTTTAGTGTGTAAATATGTTGACAGTTTTGTTAAGGATGAAATAGATGGGGAATGGTTGACACCGAAATGTAGCGAAATGACGTAATGTTATGTTTCTTACTTGCGTGTTGTGTAGAGTTGTTGTATGTTATACTTTGTGAGCTCTTGTAACACTGTTATGGGACTAAAACAAGCTGAATATGGCATGTATATGAGCATGTGTATTAGATTATATGATTAGGAGTGGAAAGGTTGCAAGAATACTCTTTGGTTGATAATTACGAGCTTGCTGCGCGGATATTATTTTTGGGTGGAATTGGACTACTAAGATATGTTTATTAGCTGCTAACACTAGTTTTATCACCTACTCTATTGTAGATAAATATTTGGGGGAAAATGAGGTTACTTCGAGGTAATAACAAAGTTGCACAATGAGGTATGTAAGACTACTCATTTACATATTATTTGGCATGAATCTAGGTTCTTCTACGGCACATAGAGGCACTTACAGACTCCGACATAGATAATAACTGTGTCTCCACTCTTTAAAATATTCATATGCTCCCATACATGGCGATTGTGAATTCTGCATACATACTTTGGATGCAAAAATACATGAGTTCCTTTTATTGCGAATAAAATCCACGTGTTATTTCATCTCCTACGTAATTCATTAGTCATGTAACTTACTCTTTTTGTGATGGTACTGTCTTGTATGATTGTTACATGTCACATGTTATGTCTATAGTCCTACAACTCTAAATGTCATGGCCAATAAAAAAATCATCTTAAATGTAAATAAAAGATTAATTGAAGTTGCTTATTGATGGATGGTATCCTTGGGGTGGAAGAATCACCTAGCATGGGTCGATCCCGATATTGATTTACCACTGATCAGCTGGTCATTTACATGATATAATGTACACAGATTATATAGTAAAGGAAGGTAAAGTAATAAAAAGGACATAAAGGACATTATTCCACAGTATGACTAAAGGTGTTCTCTTATCCGTACAGACTAGTTTATGATTTTATTTGAGTTCGTATTTCATATACAGTACTTCCTGCCTTACATATTCAATACATTATCTCATACTGATGTCCCCTATGGGACACCTGCATTTCATGCTGCAGGTACAGGAGCTAGTAGATCTCCCCAGTAGGAGTATAAGACATCCAGCTGTTGTTATTGAGCTCCAGGTTGCTTCGGGGCTTTGTGTGTCTAGAGCTTATATTTTTGTATTGTATAGTTGGTGATGAGGCGGGCTTGTCCCGATCCATTTAGATATTGTTCCTTATCTGGAGGCTTTGTATACTATGTAAAGTAAAGTGCGGTCAAATATCGTACTTTAGACATCGTGGCTCCAACGGCCTAATCATATGCATTTCCTTTTTGGCTTGTTAATATTTTCTACCTTTTTTGGAAAGCATGTTGAATATGGAGACCTCTTATGTGTTCATAGCAAATGCATAGGTATATGTGGGTTCTCTCGAGCGTTGTTGGCAACGGGTGCTAGTCCGCCTTAACGGGAGTTTGGGCGTGACAAATGTGAAGAGCTGAAATTGGAGGGTCAACGGCTTGACGAGACAATTTTTAATGTTTTCACTGTTGAGAAAAGTACACGAGAGTTATATGAAGATGTAGATAATAGTATCTTTAAAATCTCTAGGGTGTGTGAAGATAATGATGTAAACAATAATATAATTCATGAATTAGGACACATTGAACTTCATGCCAATCATTTTTTTAATTGCATTTAAATAATGAGATATTTATCGAATCATCAGATCACATGGAATAATTCAAGGAGAAGGAAACGTATGTTTATATTCTTTAATTTGTTGGGATCAAAAATAAAACTTATATTCCTCATTTAACGGCCAAAAAGTATAACACGCGATCTCTGTTATTTTTTCTTCTTATTTTTATTTCACCACCATGTAAGCATAATAGAAAATTAGGAAAGAAATTAGGGGTACGATTCATAAGTTCAAGGTGGATGAAAAAGTTGAAGCATGGACACTTGGTGAAGTCTAATTAACTATGTTTTCCAAGTCGTGCCTAACAATAAATCCGGCACTGCTTAAGAGGCAACCCAAGGTGTACATAGACACTTAGGCGCCCAGGTATGTTTTTTGACCCCTATATGTCTTAGTTTTCTTTGATTTTGTGCATTAGGGACAATGCACATCTTTTTTGATGGGATGTGGGTAGTTATGGTCCATAACTACCCTCATTTTGTATCCCGGGGTTTTCTTGCCTGTGTTCTTTTTCCTCATGGATATTTCATTTTTATTGAATCGACATGTTTAGGATGTTTAGATAGTATTTGTAGCATATAGTACCAATACTTGTGGCATAAAGCATGTTTGTTGTGTTTTCTAAAAAAAATGATACCCACCAAAAATTTATTTTGATTAGTAGTGAGATAGCAACCATGCATGTTTAGGTGTGTCACAATGTTTGTTATGATAAGTGAGGATAAATTGAGAAAAGAAGCATGATCTAAGAGTGTTTTGTTGATGATGTATGCAGTGCCATGTGAGTGTGAGCTTAATCTGCTAGATTCATGTGTGTCATTCTATCTCAGAACTTGCCCTTTTACTCTTAGTTAGATTGTGGATTAACTGGATTAGGAAAGGATAGTTAGATTGTAGATTAATTGGATTAGGAAAGAATCTTAGGCCATTGTTCTTAATAGTCCACTTAGCCTAAAATGACCAAGGAAAAGTATGATATATCTCTTGTTCCTAATGTTTGAGCCTAACATGTACCTATTCTTTGGAAAAACCTAATTGACCTTGGCTTGTTAGTTCTAAAATCATGACATTAGTCTTGGTCCTTCCTTGAACATTGTGCACCTTGACTGAGGCAAAAAGGCTAAGTTGAGGATGGCTACAAAAAGTGGCCCTGGTTTTGTGGATGAATATTGTGCACCTCAACACAAGATAAAAGCCTAAGTTGAGGGGTGGTTGATGAAAGGGTGAAACACAAAAATGAGAGGGTGAATTAGTGATATAGAGATATCATGTACTGGGTGCAAGAAAAACACGTGATGCCTTAGTTATGAGCTAAAAAGAAAAATGAAGTGTAGAAATAAACAAAAGGCTGAAAAATTAAAAGAAAGCACCTAAAAAAGCTTGAAAATAGGCAAAAGGGAGAATAAGGTGAAAACAACAGAGTTGGTAGGAAAAACGTGTAGAAAATTGCAGTATTAAGGAGGGACTTTAGTCACTATGTTCCCATAATTTCATACCAAAGCTCTCTGAGCATACATTACAAGCCTAGAAAGTCCTAAAGTGATCCTGGTCCAATTAGTTGAAGCTAATAATCATGAGTATAGGGGCAAGCCAATGGTATTAGGCATGATGCATAAATACCTTTTGTGAATGTGAGTGATTTTGCATAGTCCCAAGGTTATACATGAAAACATCATTGAGTGTCAGATATGGGACTTCTTGCTGTGAGGGCACTTGCATTGCATTGTTCGCACTAGACTTGTTCAGTGATTGTGGATCATTGATATGACCTCGCTTATCATAGTTGTGTTGTCACATGCACCAGTTTGTATTTGTTTGCTAGATCACTATCTGATCCTTTTTTGAAAAGTTGGTGTGGTAACTAAGTTAGAGATTTATATGATGTATGCCACGAGGTTAAGATCTTTGTGTTATTGTATTGTCTATAAAGATTGAGTTTGTCGCTCGAGGACAAGCAATCATTTAAAGTTAAGGGTGTTGATGTGCTACCAAAATACAACACTTTTGATGCTTAAACTTGGAATTGTTTGTGTTCTCAATGCGATGTTAGTTGATTTTATGTGTTTTTTTGTTTATATTTGTAGGTTCCAGGTTGGCTTTCATTTTGGGAAAAAGTGCAGAAGTTGCTGATTTTTGCTCTTATACTAGACCCTTTTATGGGTAGCACATTCTATGGGTTGTAGGGTGGTTTTGTGAACAATTTCAGTGAGGGGCTATTTTCTAAAGTTTATTCTACGAGCATGTAGAAGAGTCGTAGAAGGTTTTACGAGTCCTAAAAGATGGTTCGTGCCGTGAGGATCTGAGATCGGGACTTTCTAAAGTTCATTAAACAAAACCCCGTTTACCAGTCGTAAACACTTTACAAGTCATAGAGTTGAAGTCCAAAATTCTAGCAGCGGAATATGAGACCCCACCATGGGCAATGGGATGCAATATGACCCATACCCCTTTCGTATAGAGTGCTGACCAGTTCTCCTAATATATTTAGGACTTGTATTTTACTTATTATAAATAAGTTTTTTAGATTATTTTTCAGAAGTTTTCACCTAGTACTCGGAGAAATTAGTACTTAGAGAGAGAAAATTGTGATAGTTGGAGTTGCTTGTTCTCAATTCTGTTGTGCAAGTGTTCAATTATGTTTTCTCAATCCATAATTCTTGCATCTACACAAAGTATGAGTTTCTAAATCCACAATTAGGGATGTAGGAACCATGAAGAACTAAGAAAGTAAAATGAGATAATTCTTAATTCTTAGAAGGTGTATATGCATGTATTAATTAACTCTCTTCGTTTTGCATGTTTTATGATGGTGGACAACATTAGAACCCGCCTAGTGATACTGATTGGACAAAGGTAATAATGAATAGGAAAAGAGATATATTAAGAGGATTCGATTGATGTGTTCTCGTCTAACCAACCAAATTGGGCCAAGGGGAGATTGTACTGGCACTAATAGGTATGTGTTAGTAATGCACACTATGGAATACCGAGTTGGGGAATCATAGGAAACACAATACCCTATTTTCTCTCCATATTGACTCTCTCTTCTGTTAGTTCGTTTAGTTATATTTTTCATCAATTATTTCAAGAATGCCCCCCTCCCCCGCCCGGGGGAAGTAAGTCGGTTATCCATTTGAATTGTGATCACTAAAATCTCTTGAGTCTATATATTCCCTGTGGGTTTGACCCTAACCTTTGTTAGGTTCTATTTCTTTAAAGTGATCGCTTTATCCTCTAAAAAGGAGGTTTGACTTGGGCAACATCATTTATGCTTTAAAAAGTTCTTGAAGTCCTTCCAAAGTAGGGGTAACTCTCAATGGTGGCTTCCACTTGAAAAGCATCATTCGCAACCAATCCTACTTTAAACATTGTGTCAGTATTAGGAACAAATTTAATATGTTCAGACCAAGCATTAGATAAAATCATACATTCTGCAAGGAGATTATGTTTACTATGTACCATCTTGTAGTCCATGAACTTTGCCACATTAATTTTTTTCATTTCGGCATCTTCAGTTTAGTATTTCTTTTCCAAATAATTGTAGAGTTACTTGTAATTCATCATGTTACTGTACATACTGTAGAGATCATCTTGGAAGCAACTCAGAATGTAGTTCCTATATAGAAAATCTAAGTGCAAAGCTTCAGTTAATAAGAGTTGTTCATTATCTGAAATTCCTTCAATGAGTACAATAACATTCTTATCAATGTATCTTTCTATAATTTGGGTAGTCAAGTAGAAGAACATCTTCTGATGCCGCCTTTTGAAATCAACAACGGTAAGTTTTGTTGTTTTTTTGCTAGTGGAATTGTAGCGAAAACATTTGAACGATTTAAAGATGTTGAAGATAGTACTCTCGCATTTGTCATTTCATCATACACTTTATTTGAAATAGTAATTTTTCTGTCACAAACTATAAGGACCCGGACATTGTTAGTCCTTAATGGATCTTGGAGTTTGCTTTCCAAATTTTTTTGACCAATATGACACATCAAGGGCACCTCCACATTCCATATGGAGGATTCTTGAGATGGCCCTTGGCCTTTTGTGTAGAGTGCTGGCCTCAACTTTATAGTTCAAGATCAAGGATTGTAACACATAAACCCCACGTGGTACATGTGGCACTTTATGGGCCGTGTGGTGGCTTGTGTGAGTAGCCTTGGCCTTGAAAACCATATTTTGGCATAGGCACTTCACACATGAACTTCATATGGTCCGCATGATCCTTCACGGGTCGTATGGATCTCCGTATGGGTGTTGGTGTGAAAATTTTCTAAGTATGGAATCACCATCTCGGAATTTCAGCAGTGAAAATTTGTCTAAGTCAAGCTTCACGGAAGGCCACATGATGTGTGTTACACTTACATGGTTTGTGTGACCCTTGTACGGGGACCCTTGGCACTTTTCTAACATCCATTTCATCAATGGTGTACTTGTAATTTTGGCTATTTCTAAGGGTCGTTTATAACTTTCTATCCTACCCTAAGACTTTCAAATGACCTGTACTCTCTTCTCTCATTTAAATTCAATTTTACACTAAGAACTTATTCAAGCTATCACATAAAAACTCCACTCAGGTGAACTAGTGAAGACTTAGTTTGGGGATTAAGGAAAAGCTTTCTTCTTCATCAAATTCTTCTTGATACATCTTGGCTAGCTAATATATGTGGGATGGATTCATGGTCCCTTTCAACTCTGAAGACCCCAAATTCTTTTACACTTGATTTTATGAAATTGAGCGTACATTAACCATGGGTCTTTTCGATTATTATTTTATTTGATTCAATTGAGATATGCACTATGTTTAATTGTTGTTTTAAAGTGATTTAATCCCTAATATGTTGAATTGTTTCAATATTTTGAAAATTTGAATATGCATTGTCCCTTTAAACTTTGATCTAAGCATAGGTAATCTAAATTGTGATTTAAATGTGGATTTACTTATGGATTTACATGAAATTCTTATTGGATGGTTGATTTAAGTTGAATCTCTATTTCCCACGCTATTCTCACATCGTTCATGGCATATGCATTCATAAGCATTGGTTTTTTTTATGAAATGAGTTGGTGGGTTAAGCTCCCATATGTTTATTATTTGGTGAGTTAAGCTCACTTATGGTTATGACAAGAAGGTGATCACATAAATTTTTATGATAGGGCTCTTTGAGCATATGGGTGCTTACACTATCTTGATATGTGAATGAGTTATTCCTATGCATGAAAAGTACGATTCGAAATATGATTTGTCTTTTGAGCCCAAGTATAAATGATTATGAAGAATGTTTGGCTTTCAGATCCAAGTATGCATTGAAATGATTTGAAATGACTTGTACCTCTTCTAAAAGCAAGTATACGCATATGTATTCTCGTGGGATGATGAATTAGTATTGATGATATTGGAGGCGTCAGGGCTATCACCAAGTCTCCTCTTCCTCTCTCTTGAACTATATGCCAATATAGGTATTTGATATAGTAACCGTCACCGAAACAGGAGGCCCATAAGGTGCAGTTACAATTTTGATAAGATATGATATGAAAATCCTATTTGAAATGGGAGGCTCATAAGGAAGGTTACTTTTCAGAAATAGGAGGCCCATAAAGATAAGAATGGTTTACCTTTGGCAACACCTCTTATTCGGTTTAGGGATAACATCGAAATTCCAAATAATAGCTCGCTCAGTCTTATATGTAGGTTGAGGTCTCATCCCTTATAGATTAAAGCATTGTGCATTGCATACGTCATGGATTTCATGACATATTGATATATTATTCTTCATTGGCTATATACTTCTTTCTATATTATGTGCCCTTGTCATCTAACATTGAATGTAGGTTTAATAAGCTCATATGCTTTGCATGCCCGCATACTTAGTACATTCAAACATACTAACGCATCATTTTTACCTTTACGATCTAATCATGTAGGTACTGGAGACGATATTCATCCACCGTTTGATGACTAGTGCAGATTTAAGAAAGTTGTTGTGGTGAGTCCTATCTTCCAAGGACATGCCATAATCCATCTACCTTATTATACTTTTGCTTATGTTATATTTACTTTGAGGGTGACCCTAGGACATGTCTTGGCCCCGTCCTACTCTATGAATGGAGGACTTATTAAACATCTTGTAGACTCTTATACGGATATATATATTACAGTATGCTATTTGGAGATTATGGTTATGACTATCTATTGAATATCGTTAATATGATGTGTAGTTCTAATATGATGCGGAATTGTGGAAAATCCTAAGTCCCATTTCGCCCCCATTGAGTGAGTCACACTTACCTGCCTCTTAGTATTTATGTGCTATGTGTTGTGTGAGTACATGTAAATCCCTATCCCTATGATATCCCCATAACGTGATTCATGCTTTTGCATCCCTTAGAACTATGTATTATCTACTTTATTATGTTCTTCCGAACCGATATGTGAAATTACATACTTTGAGGCTTATATGGGGACTCTGGGGTTCCCATTCGCCATGTCACTCCTAGACCCTAGGTCTGGGTCGTGACAAGCTTGGCAAAAGAGTACTAGTTTAATAAATGGTACTCGGTGTCCAACATGCCGAGTCGAGTAGAGTCTTGTTCACGGGTGTCAAGTGTACCATACCTATGAGTGAGAGGCTATGATTGTGTTCAAGGGATTGTCTCACTTTTTCATGTCTTATGTAATGCTTTGGACAGTGTATTAAGGTTTCCTAACCCTGATAGGGTCCTTAGTACATCACATAAGATGTCTCCACAAAGAGATCCCCTACCAAAACAAGCCCCGATTAATGAGGACGAAGTTACTCAATGAACTATGGAAGAGCCGGTTACTAATGGAAAATTCTATACTGCTATTGCCATGTTGTCACGACTCGGGACTAGGGCGTAGATTTGACACAACAAATGGGGAACCTAGAGTCCCCAAACAAGCCCCAAGTATCTGAATGCACATCATCGATTCAGGAAGGACATACAAATAGCAACACATAGACCTATGGGCGGGAGAATAGGACTCACACTATGGGGCAACATGGGGCTAGGGACTTTCCACGTTAATATACCAAAACATACATATAGTCAAATAGGAATTTTCCCATAAATCACTCCAGCGATACGTAAGCAAGATACCAAGAATAAAAAATTAGATTTCATAAGAGTCTACATATTATCCAACAAATGCTTCTACTCAAACGGAACAGGGGTCGGGGCAAGTTTCGGGCACACCCTCAAATAAGGAAGAACATACTGAAATAATATAAAAGAAAGGCAGTTGGCTCATTCATGGAAAATGGGACTCATCACAGTATACTTCTGGATCAGACTATTCGTCAAACGAATGATACTCGATGTGCTTTGCCCCTACATGGTAAAATCATGTAGGCATAGAGTATGCTTTAGTTCATTTGAATGTACTAACTATGCTGGCATGCAATGCATATGACTTATCAAACCTGCATTTCGATGTTAGATGACAAGGGCACATAATATAGAAAGAATCATATATTCAGTGTAAATATATACAAGATGCCATGAAATTTATGATGCATGAAATGCAACAATGCTCATATATAGTGGGGATGGGCTATAACCGACCAATCAAATCCATGCAAGCTATTAAATGCATTAGTCTGATAAAGACCTCCCATCGGTAGGAGAAAATTACTTGCCAAAGGTAATTTATATCACACCTTACAGAACACACCATTTTGAAGGATGGTAAACCTTTCTTACAGAACTCACCATTTTGGAAGTATTTTCCAGAATCATACATAACATATCATAATCATGAAGGAATAGCCATTCCTTATGACCTGGTCATTTCGGTAATGGTTAACGTCCCTGTGGTGCACATAGTTCAAGGAACAGGAGAGGGCCCTTAGGTATACCCTAAAGCTGCCAATCCATCGGTGCTAAGTCAATAACATCCCACATGAATACTTATACATATACGTGCTTTCAAGAGATATAATGCTCATTTCAACCTGTTCAATACACATTTAGGCTCAAATGTAAAATCATGAATAATAATCATAATGCTTATGCTAGGAATAGCTCATGTACATATACGGAATGGTGCAAGCACCCAGAATGCTTGAAGAGCCATAATCATTGAAATGTATGTGATCACATTCTTGTCATAACCGATATCTTATCAAAATCATTTCATAAAACACAATTTGGCTTAACCCACTTCATAATTTTCATATTAATTAATGTCCATGAATGCAAATGCAATACATGATGTGAGAATAGCATGGATAATATAGATTCCAGCTAAAATCAACATTATAATATAAAATTGAAGTAAAACCATAATTAAATTCACATTTAAATTACAATATATATCACCCATGCATAATTCACATTTAAAGGGGACATACGTCTTCATAACTTCATAACCCCAATGTAAATCATCATAATAGGGCTTAAAATAACTTAAAATCATGAATAGTGTACAACCCATACATCAATTGAAATTAATAAAATCAAATAATGAATACCCACATTTAAAGTAGAGTAAAATTCATGAAATCAATTGAATTTCTTTTGGGTCTTCTTGGTTGAAAAGGACCAAGAATCAATCTCACATACCTTGATTGAGGAGCTGAATTTGAGGGAAGAACTTAGCTTGAATTGGACATCAATTGAACCCTACTCTTTAACCTATAAAAGGGGAGTGTAGAGAGGAATTGGGAGGTGGTCTTAGGAGGGGTAGAAGGTTTTAGGAGAATGATATAAGAGGGGAGGGGAATCAGCTGAATTAGGGGTTTAGGATAGGTTAAAGGTCATAATTCATAATTAAAATAAACCAGAATTACATAAACGCCATTAATGAAATGGGCCAAAATTGGAACCGTCAGGTCTATACAGACCGTGAATAGCGACCGTGAGCCATCACTTAGAAATTTCGTAGAGGGAATTTATTCGAAGCTATGGTGTAACACACGAATGACTGCAACGTCCGAGTGATTCCAAATGTCCCATCACATCGACCGTGTCATAGCACTTGAAATAATTTTCATATGATATGAGACAGTATTTCCATACTTAGAATTGTTTTTACATAGTGAGTTACACGGAGGATCACACAGCCCGTGACACATTCCACGGACCATGTGAGTGGATGTGTGCCCTCACTTAGTCCAAAATCTCCTCCGTCTCAGACTGCCCCTGTCGTGAACTGGACCAAGTGTCCCTCCATGGGAGGCCATATGGTCTGTGTGGCTTCACATGGCTCGTGTGGGCCCTCCATGGAGCGATATCTTACAATCCACTCTGGACAGTACCTAGAGATCCGGTAAAGCTGCTCGAAAATATGGGTCGTCACATCATCTCCCCCTTTGGGAACATTCGTCCCCAAATGTGCAATACAAGGCTTGAAAGTCTTGACTTAGAATACAAAACATCTGGACATAAGGTACAATGCACAGTTCATTATTTGAAAAAACATCATGAAGCCTCTAAACTCCTATGAAAATTGTATTCACGTCATTCAAAACAATATAAAAATCCTTTTACGTGCACATGTATGCATGTCATGCCATGAGACTCAAGAGGGCAAGAATTGGGACCATTAGAAAAAGGAGAACCTAGTACCTTAGGCTTGAGTAGATTTGAAAAGATGAGGGTATCGCTTCACCATGTCCAGCTCCGACTCCCAAGTAACACTCTCCACATGCTGATTTCTCCAAAGCACCTTCACCGAAGCCATGTCCTTCTAATGAAGCCGCTTTACTTGTCTATCCAAGATTTCCATTAGAATTTTCTCATAAGACAAGTTGTTTTCAACCTCAATCCCTTCCAAGGATGGAATAGTGCTAGGATCACCAATTATAGACACATGAAAGACCGGGTGAATGGAACTCAAGTCCGAAGGCAACTCCAACCTATAAGTCACGCCTTCAAGCCGATCAACTATCTCATAAGAGCCCACATATTGGGGGCTTAGCTTGCCCTTCTTACCAAAATGCATCACACCCTTCAAAGGAGAAACCTTCACATATACCAAATCACAAACACGAATTTCAAGATCCCTCCTCCTAACATCCGAATAAGACTTATGACGACATTGGGCCATTTTCAATCTTTCAGTAATCATTTTGACCATTTTCTTGGCCTCATTCACTAGATCCGGTCCAACTAGTGCCATCTATCCCAACTCAAACCACCCTACCGGTGACCTGTACCTTCTCCCATATAAGGCCTCAAACGGCGCCATACCAATGCTAGTATGGTAGCTATTATTATAAGTAAACTCAATGAGTGGAAGGTGGTCATCCGAGTTACCCTTAAACTCTAACACACAAGCCCTCAACATATCCTCCAAGTTTTAAATAGTCCTCTCCGCTTGGCCATCGGTTTGAGGATGAAAAGCGGTGCTCAACTTAATCTTAGTTCCAAGTCTATTCTGAGAAGATCTCCAAAAGTGGGAAGTGAATTGGGTACCACGGTTCGATATTACGGACCTAGGCACACATGCAACCGCACCAACTCTTGGATCTACAACCTGGCATAATCCTCGGTGCCGAAAGTAGTCTTTGACTGATAGGAAATGAGCTGACTTCGTCATCCGATCCACAATAACCCAAATGGAATTAAATTTCCTTTGGGTTGGAGGAAACCCAACAACAAAATCTATGTTTACATCTTCCCATTTCCATGTGGGAATCTTAATGTCATGGGCCAAACCACCGGGCCTTTGGTGTTCTACCTTTACTTATTGACAACTCAGCATTTGGATACGAACTTAGCAATGTCTTTATTCATACCATGCCACCAGTACACTCCTTTCAAATCCTGATACATTTTGGTAGACCTCGAGTAAATTGAATAATGAGAGTTGTGAGCCTCTCTCATAATCACCCTTCTAAGATCATCCACATCCGGAACACAAAGTCGATCTTGGTACCGGAGTACACCATCACCCCCTTAGGAGAACACCTCGATCTCTTTTTTGGAAACCAACTTCTTAAATTCAAGTAACGATGGGTCTAAATCTTGCTTAGTCTTTACATCACTCACCACGGAAGATTCTTCCCCGCATTGAGCACGGATACCACCATTGCTCAAATCAGCCAACCTGACACCCAACCTAGCTAACCGATGAACATCTCTTTCTAACTTCTTCCTTTCTTCCTCAATATGCGCAACACTTCCCATAGATAGCCTGCTGAGATCATCGGCCACAACATTGGCCTTGCCGGGATGATATAAAACACTCATGCTGTAATCCATTAGGAGCTCCAACCACCTCGTTTGTCTTAAATTGAGATCCCTTTGAGTGCACACATATTGCTAATTCTTGTGATCGGTGAACTCATCAACTTGAACCCAATACAAATAATGCCTTCAAATCTTCAAGGCGAAAACTACCGCCGCCAACTTGAGGTCGTGCGGTTAGTAATGACACTCATGCACCTTCAACTTCCTTGATACATACGCTAGTACCTTACCATGTTGCATAAGCACACGACCTAACCCAATTCGCAAGGCATCATAATGCACCATGAATCCCTCCAAGCCATTTTGTAAAGTCATGATGGGAGCCGATATATGTCGATCCTTTAATGTCTAGAAGCTCCGCTCGCATTCGTTCGACAATACATACTTAGCCTTATTCTTTGTCAACTTAGCCGACAAAGATGCAATAGATGAGAACCTTTAAAAACTTTTTTTAATATCTGGCCAACCCAAGAAAACTTCGAATATCTGAAAGAGTCAACGGTCTAGGAAAATTCTTCACGGCCTCGGTCTTCTTCTGATAAACCTTAATATCATCACCAGACACCACATGACCAAGGAAAGCCACTACACCCAACAAAAATTCACATTTGTTAAACTTGGCATACAACTTCTTCTCTCTCAAAGTTTGGAGGACCATCCTCAAGTAATCCCCGTGCTCCTGCTCACTTCAGGAGTAAATGAGAATGTCATCAATGAAGACCACCACAAAACTGTCAAGGAATGGCTTAAACACCCGATTCATTGGATCCATGAACACGGCCGGATCATTAGTTAGGCTGAATGACATTACCACAAACTCAAAGTGCCCATGCCTTTTCTGGAAGACTATTTTGGGGATGTCATACTCCCTAACCTTCAACTGATGATACTTGGAACGAAGATCAATCTTTGAGAAATGGGTAGCCCCCTGAAGCTGGTCAAACAAGTCATCAATTTTGGGCAATGGGTACTTATTCTTAACGGTCACCTTGTTCAGTTGCCTATAATCAATACACATCCGAAAAGACTCGTCCTTCTTTCATACAAACAACACTGGAGCACCCCACGGTGATATACTGGGCCGAATGAAATCCTTCTCCAACAAATCCTTTAACAGCTCTTTCAATTCTTTCAACTCTGCCGGCGTCATACGATTAGGAGAAATAGAGACAGGCTGAGTATCCGGAAAAAGATCTATGCTGAAGTCTACCTCTCTTTCAGGAGGAATGCCCGACAAGTCCTCGGGAAACACATCCGGAAACTCATTCACCATAGGGACCGACTCAAGAGTAGGCACTTCGGACTCTATATCCTTGACCCTTACAGTATGATAAATGCACCCCTCAGAGATCATTCTCAAAGCCTTGAGCTAGGAAATAAACTGATCTTTAACAGAGCAGTCACCACCCTTTCATTCAAGTACGGGCTCACCGGGAGGTTGGAACTAGACCTTTCGGGTTCTAAAATCTATAAAGGCATATGATGCATGCAACCAATCCATCCCAAGAATCAGGTCAAAGTTGAACATCTCAAGTTCCACACGATCACATGGAAAAGTTTTGTGCAACACAGAAACAGTGCAACCATTATAGACTCTATGTGCAACAATAGATTCACCCATAGGAGTAAAAATTGAGAAAGGGTCCCTAGAATCCTTGGGATTCAAACCAAATTTAACAGCCAATAGAGGAGTCACAAAAGATAAATTCCCACTCAGATCAAGCAAAACATAAGCATCAAAACTAAGGACTTTTAACATACCGGCCATGACATCCAGAGCTTCCTCGATATCTTGGTGAGCGAGGAGCACATAGAACTGGTTGTTCTTTGGGGAAACACCTTGGGGAGCTCCTTGTTGGCCTTTCCCGCCTTGAGCGACCTAACTATGGCCTCTATGGGCATTCTTAGAACAATCAGCAACCTTATGATTTTTACTACCACGGATGAAGCAAATACCCAAATCTCTCCAACGGACTCCCGTGTGGGGCTTTCTACACTTATCGCACACAGGATACCCCTGACCATCACCAACCGGTGCTCTAGGAGGAGGCACCCGATCATTATGAACATTTATACTAGAACCTTGGCCCTGTTGGAAGCGACCGAAACCACCACTCCAAGAGCCAGAGAATCCACCATCAAAATAGGTCCTCATGGGATCATAAACCCTTCTCTCCTTGAGTTTCTCCCCCTCGATCTATTCTTCATTCACCTTGAGTCTAGCCATATCCATGTCTCGTATAAGCATAGCAGTACAACATTCCTTTACAAGTAAATCAGAGATACCCAAAACAAACTTGTGCATCCTTGTAGGGGGTCCGCCACAAGTGACGGGGCATACTTGGAAAGCTTCATGAATTAGTGGGCATAGTCACTCACACTCATACCTCATTGCTTGATATTGATAAACTCAGTCATTTTGGCCTCCCTAAGCTCAAGTGGAAAGAAACAGTCAAGGAAAGAAAATTTAAACTCTTCCCAATTAACATCACCACCGTAAGCTCTTGCCATGGCCCATTGAGTATACCATACCTGGGCCACATCTTTCAGTTAATAGGCGTCCAATTCAGCCTTCTCTTCAAATGTGACACCCACGATGTTCGGTATCTTAGAAAGTCCATCAATGAACTCTGGGGAATCCTCATCATCCTTTGACCTATGAAACTCCAGAGGATTCATCCGAGTGAAATCCCTCACTATTGAAGAAGGCGTAGGATCTTGTGGCAAGTTAGCTTGCCTTGTCTGAGAAGTCACTACCTTGGCTAGCATGGCAAAGGCGCTATAGAACTCACCATTTGAGATAGGTTCATTCATAGGCTCGTGGGGAGCCTGGTCTTCATTAGCCGGAGACAACCTTGGTGGGAGGGGTATTCTTCGAGGCATCTTCGAAAATGGATCAACGACACCGTCAAGATAAGGGAAACAAATATACTAGTCATAGCATGACATAAGACATGAAGAAGTGAGGCAATTCCTAGAATGCCTTTGTAGCCTCCCACTCATAGGCACGGTGCACTTCACACCTATGAATAGGATTCTACTTGACGCGCCATGTTTGACTCCGAGGACTATTTATAAACCTATGGATCTAATACCATCTTTTGTCATGACCCGGGACTAGGTCCTAGATGTAACACGGCAAATAGAGACCCGAGAGTCCCCAAACAAGCCTCAAGTATCTGAATCCACATCATCTGTTCAGGAAGGACATACAAATTGCAACACATAGTCCTAAGGGAAGGAGAATAGGACTCATGCTATGGGGAAATACGGGGCTAGGGACTTTCCACATTTCCATACCAAAACGTACATATACTCAAATAGGAATATTCCCATAAATCACTGCAGTACTATATAAGCAAGATACAAGGCATAACAAACAAATTTCATAAGAGTCTATATATTGTCTAATGAAAGCCTATAGTCAAACGGAAAGAGGCAGGGACAAGTTTCAGGCTCACCCTAAAATAAGGAAGAATGTTATGAAATAACATAAAAGAATGGCAATTAGCTCGTTCTTGGAAAATGGGACTTACCATAGTATACTTCTAGAATAGATTATTCGTCACACAGATGATACTCGAAGTGCTCGGCCCCTACATGGTAAAATCATGTAGGCATAGAGCATATATTAGTACATTTGAATGTACTAAGTATGCGGGAATGCAATACATATGACTTATCAAATCTGCATTTCAATGTTAGATGACAAGGGCACATAATATAGAAAGAATCATATATTCAATGGAAATATATACAAGATGCCATGAAATTTATGAATCATGAAAAGCAACATTGCTTATATATAGTGGGGATGGACTATAAACAACATATCAAATCCATGTGAGTTATTACATGAATTAGTCCGATAAATACCTTAGTTCGAAGCTAATGGATACCACATGGATGACTACACGGTCCATGTGATTCAAAACGAGCCTTGACATCGATCGTGTGATAACACTTGAAATAATTTTCACACAAAAAATTATGACATGGTGCTTCTATACTTAAAAAAAAATTACTTAGCGACTTACATAAAGGGTCACACGACCCGTGACACATCACACGGACCGTGTGAGTGGTCGTGTGCCCTCACTAAGTCAAAAATCTCCTCCGTCTCAGACAGCCCCTGCCGTGAACTGCACCAAGTGTCCCACCATGAGAGGCCACACGGTTTGTGTGGTTTCACACGGCCCGTGTGGGCCCTCCATAGAGCGATGCCTGGTCATCCACTCAGGACAATACCAAAAAGATCCGGTAAAGCCACTCAAAAAATCTAGATCCTTACACATGCTTTCCCAAGTTGTGACCACTCAGGTATGATAGGACAATCTTCCTTCTCTAATCTCACTCCAGCAACTAAAGAGAGAGATTTTACCCAGATAAATCCTTGGAGTTCTATGGATTAAAAGTTGATGAGGATGCTTAGAAATTCATCAATGAACTCTCTATGGTGTTGATTGTCATGGGAGTAACTTTTGAGGAGAAGGTTGAGTTAGTTGTATATCAGCTGAATGATGTGGCTCAAGGATGGTACACTCAATGGTAATTCAGAGGGTGTGCAGTCATAGAGTTAACTGGGAAGAGTTCAAATATGCCTTTCTTGATCGCTTCTTTCCTCTTGAACTTAGGGAGGCAAAGATGACAAAATTTATCAACCTCAAATAGGGTGGTATGAGTGTGAGGGACTATACCCTCAAGCTCACAAAGCTCTCTAAGTATGCACCTATATTAGTCGTTGACTCTCATGCAAGGATATACAAATTTATTTCTGAGATGTCTCATTTAATTGTGAAAGAACGTCATATAATTATGCTTATTTTGGATATGGACATCTCAAGGCTCATGACAGAATGAAGGAGAAAAGCTCAAGGAGAAGAGGGTGCACGGTTCTAATAGAGGCCGTTATTATGGTGGGCTCTCCAACTCCAATGGTGGTGGTTATGGTCGCTTTCATCAGGCCAAGGTTCTAATGAAAGGTTTGCCAATGTTAGGGTTCCCCTCCTGGGGAACCTGTTAGGGGCGGACCATTACTTCCCATGTGTGGAAAGAATAACACGAGTGCTTGTTGTGGAGATGTGGATGCTGGCTATGGGTGTAGTAATAAGAGCCATAAGGTTGCTGACTATCCTAAGGCCACTTGGAAGGGTCAGGGTTAAGTGGCCCAAGGTAATCAATGACAGAATAAAGCTCTACGAGGTGGGGTCCCCGGACACGACAGATTTCATGTTTTGCATGCTCAACAGGAAGTTGAGGAGACTTAGGATGTTGTGACTGGTATGTTAAAAGTCTTTGATTTTGATGCTTATGCTTTGCTTTATCTGGGTGAAAATTTTATCTTTTGTGACTCCTCTTTTGGGTGTTAAGTATGGTTTGAGCCCTGAAATCTTGAGGGAGCCCTTTTTCAGTTTATACTCCCGTGGGTGAATCTATTGTTGCTCGAAGAGTCTATTGGGGTAGTCCTATCTCTATTTTGCATAAAGTCCTTCCATGCGATCTTATGGAACTTGAGAGGTTTTATTTTAATATTATTCTTAGGTTGGATTGGTTACATGCTTCTTCTGCCACTATATATTATAGATCCTGGAACGGGTGAACTCGTTCTTGAATGGAAGGGCAGTGACTCCACTATTAAAGGTCTGTTTTGTCACGCCCAAATTCCCATTAAGGCAGACTGGAACCCGTTGCCGACAAGGCCCAGGTTAACGAACATATAACTATGCACTTGCTATGAACACTATAGGAGGTTTCCATATTCAACATGCTTTCAAAAAAAGTAGACAATATTAATAAGCCAAAATGAAATGCATATGACTAGGACATTGGAGCGACGTGTCTAAAGTACGATACTTGACCACACTTTACTTTACATAGTTTACAAAGACTTTAGATAAGGAACAATATCTATTAAAGATCGGGACAAGCCCCACCTCATGACCAACCGGTACAAAAATATAAGCTTTAGACATACAAATCCCTGAAGCAACCTAGAGCTCAGTAACATCAGTTGAATATGTAAGGCAGGAAGTCATCTATATGAAATGAGAACTCAAATGAAATCATAAACTAGTATGTACAGATAAGAGACCACCTTTAATCATACTGTGGAATCATGTACTTTATGTTCTTTTTATTACTTTACCTTTCTTTACGGTATAATCTATGCGCAATATATATCATGTAAATGGCCAACAGATTAGTGGTAAATCAATATCGGGATCGACCCATGCTAGGCTTTCCGTTTACCTCTTGGATACCCTCCATAATATGGTATCGACCCATGCCAGGTGACTCTTCCACCCTTGGGGTACGACCCAATAATAAGCAACTTTGAGTTATCGTTTATTTAATTTTGAGATGATTCTCTTGGTGGTCATAACACTTAGAGCTGTAGGAATATAGACATGACATGTGACATATAAACAACCATGCAAGATAATACCACAATGAAAAGAGAGTTACACAACTAATGAAACGTGTAGGAGATTAAACAACACATGGGCTTTACTTAGTAAAAAAGAACTCATATATCTTTGGTATCCAAATATGTATGCAGAAATGATAATGGCCATGTATGGGAGCATTTTAACATGTTAAAGAGTGGAGACACGATAATTAGTTATGTCGGAGTGTGTAAGTTCCTTTATGTGCCAAGGAAGAACCTAGATTCATGCTAAATAATACGAAAATAAGTAGCCTTATATACCTCGTTGCATGACCTCGTTATCAACTCGAAGTAACATCCTTTCGCCCCAAATATTTATTTACAATAGAGTAGGTGATAAAACTAGTGCTAGTAGCTAATAGATACATCTTGATAGTCCAATTCCACCCAAAAATAATATTTGGGCAGCATGCTCGTGACTATCAACTAAACCGTATTCTTTTAACCTTTCCATTCCTAATCATAATTTCTAATACACATCCTCATATGCATGTCATATCCAGCTTGTTTTAGTCTGATAACATTGTTACAAGAGCTCATAAAATACAACATACAACAACTCTACACCACACGCAAGTAGGCAACGTAACATTACGTCATTTCGCTATATTTCGACGTCAACCATTCCAAATCTATTTCAACCTCAACCAAATTGTCCTCAACATATTTGCACACAAAAGTAGTCCTAAAACAGTGCAAAAACAGTCCCCAAGTAGATGGAGGACGTGCAACAACAATTCCCAATTATCAGTCCACAAATTCCTACTAAGAGCGCAATTAAAATATCATATAAGAACTCATTTTTTGAGTAAGACAAACATGGTGCAGCAACCTTACTACATCACTACAGAACCAAACCTTGTTAAAAACATAAATATTACTTCATAATCCAGCTAACTAACAAGAGAAAAGCCTCTTAATAAATAAGAAAATTGTACAACAATCTTTGGAACCATTGTCCAAAATTCCTGCGCAAGTATAACCAGCATACTCTTCATGTTTTTCATGGAAAAATTGCACTAAATACATAGGTATTCTTAATTACCTTAGCCTCAAAGATGTAGGGCTACTCCAAGAACCCTAAGGGTTTGTTGTGTCGGCTTTGTAATGGATAGAGAGAGCAAGGAGAAACTTTGAAAAAAATCTGATTTTTTGCTAGGTGAAAATGACTTAAAGTTGTTGGATTTTAATCCCTTTTAAAGGGAAACTTTTGGCCGACTTTCTCTTGTATTTTCAGCCATATGTTTTCACGGATGGTGATGCGCCTACTTGGCCTTTTCTCTTGGGCCATATTGGGTTTTAATTTGATTGGCTTTGTTGCAAATATTTCTCTTTTAAATCCATGTATTTTGGGCCCTATTTGTGAATTGGGTTGTGAATGTAATTTTGCCCTTTTCCGAACTATCTTGGGCTGAAAATATTGTCCCTTTATGTTTCTAAACAATGGGCCCACATTACACCATTAACTCGGGGTTTATTACTTATCAGACTTGAACAAATTTGGAGTTGGGCCTCGTCTCCGTCTACGTAGCCTATTTAAGCACTCACCTGCTAGCTTCCTAAGTCCCATAAGAACCTCACTTCATTTGAGGTCGTGATCTCCTCAGTTTGACTTAAAACTTATCTATACTTGGTCATCTTGGGCGTTAGACGTACATATAGTCCTCTAATGTGAAATTCAAGCACTTTTAAAAATGTGTGCTGATTTGACCCCGCCACATCATGTTTCATATGCATAGGACTAGTATACCTAAGATGTGGGGTGTTACATCCTCCCCCTAGGAATATTTATCTCCAAATGTAAGCGTAATTGGAATGGTCAAATAAGTTTAAACCTTCATTTAGACAAACTTTGGACAACATAACAAATATTCAAATATACATACCTCTCAATGCCCCAACTCTGCATCTTGGACTTCCATTTTAGCTTCAAATAAATAAGGGTACTTAGATCTCATTTATTCCTCGGCCTCCTACGTCATCTCTTCTACTTGTTAATTCCTCTAATGTACCTTTACTGAAGGTATTTCCTTATTCCTTAGCTTTCTAACTTGACGATCTAGGATAGCAATAGGTACCTCTTCATAGGTGAGATCTTCTATAACCTGCATATCTTCAATAGAGTGATACAATATGGGTCACCTATGCATTTTTATAGCATTGAGACATGAAAAACTTGATGAACCATTGAGAGCTCCTGGGGTAGCTCTAACTCATACTCAACATATCAAAACCTTTTATTAATCTTATATGACCCTATATAATGTGGGCTTAGTTTTTCCTTTCTTACCAAATCTCATAACTCCTTTAGTTGGGGAAACTTTTAAGAATATCTAATCTCCAATGGAGAATACCAATCCTCTCCTCCTAGCATCTGCATATGATTTGTGATGACTTTGGGTTGTTTCTAGCTGCTGTCAAATTACATTGACCTTTTCCATGGCTTATTGGACTAGATCTAGGCGAAGCAAGGCGGTTTCACCCACTTCAACCATCCTGTTAGTGATCTACATTTCCTTCCATACAAAGCTTTATAAGGTGCCATCCTGATGCTTGAATGGTAGCTATTACTATAGGAAAATTCAATAAGTGGCAAATGGTACACCTAACTACTTTTGAAGGCCAATGCACAAGCCAACAACATTTCTTCAAGTGTTTGAATGGTGCGTTCTGCTTGACCTTCTATTTGATGGTGGCAAGCTGTACTTAAATTAGCTTGTGTCCTTAAGCTCGTTTGGAAGGATTTTCAAAACATTCTAGTGAATTGAGCTCCCCGATCAGATATAATAGAGATTGGGACCCCATGTAGCCTAGCTATCTCTTTGAGGTATAACTTTGCATACTCTTCAGCTGTATAATCACTCTTAACTAGCAAGAAGTGTGCTGACTTTGTGAGTTTATCAAGTATCACCCATATGGAGTCAGACTTCTTAAATAAGCGAGGCAACCCAGTCACAAAATCCATAAAAATCATATCCCACTTCCACGTTGGAAGCTCTATGCATTGCACATAACGTCTAGGAGTTTGGTGCTCTACCTAAACATGTTTGCAATTCGGACATTGAGCCACAAATTCTTCAAGGTCCTTTTTCATGCCTCCCCACAAAAATATTCCCTTCAGGTAATGATACATCGTAGTTGATCTTGGATGGATGGAATATCTTGAATGATGGGCTTCTTCCATTATCCTCCTTCTTAGTCTATTAATATAAGGAACACATAATCTATTTTGGCAATAAAGTACTCCATTTTTTGTAAGTTCAAAGCCCTTCATCGTACCTTGACTCACCTTCTCCTTAACTCATCATAGAGCAGGATCCTTGAACTGCTTTTCTCTGGCCTCCATTACCAATGAAGACTCTGCACCATTATGCACAACAACCCCTTCTTTTAGATTTTCAATGAGGCGAACTCCCAAATTGGCTAGTTGACGTAGATCCTTAGCTACTCCTTGACTTACCATGATCTGCTCACCAATATTCATAATTGCCTTATGACTCAGAGCAGCGACTACCACATTTGCTTTCCCTAGATGGTACACTATATCAACATCGTAATCCTTTATTAGCTCCAGCCATCTCCACTGTCTTATATTTAGGTCTTTCTGTTTAAAGATGTATTGTAGGCTTTTATGATCAGTATATATATCTACATGAACTCCATACAAATAGTGGCACCATATTTTCAAGGCAAACACAACGACTGCTAGCTCAAGGTCATGTGTTGGGTAGTTTTTCTCATGCGGTCGCACTTGTCTAGAGACATAAGCAATTACCCTACCATGTTGTGTCAGTACACACCCTAAGCCAACTCCTAAAGCATCACAATACACCGCATACCCTTCCATGCCTTCTAGAAGCACTAGCACAGGTGCAAAAGTTAGCCTGCTTTTCAACTCTTGGAAACTACTTTCACATTCATCATTCCATTGAAACTTGGTCGCCTTATGTGTGAACTTTGTTAGAGGTGCAGAAATAGAAAAAAACCCTTCAGCAAACATTCTGTAATAACAAGCCAACCCTCGGATGTTTTGAACTTCTGTGGGTGTTGTTGGCCATGGCCAATCTTTCACTGCTTCTATATTTTGTGAATCAACCCTTATTCCTTCATCTGATAAAATATGAACAAAGAATGCCACTATTTTTAACCAAAATTCTCATTTGGAAAACATGGCGTACAATTTTCGATCACGAAGAACATGTAATACCCATCGTAAATGATTTACATGGTCCTCTTCTGATCTTGAATGTAAAAAAATATCATCTATAAATAATGTCACAAATACACCCAAGAATGGCTTGAATACTCTGTTCATTAAATCCATAAAAACAGCTGGTGCATTTGTCATCGCAAATGACATAAGAAGAAATTCAAAGTGGCCATAGCGTGTCCTAAAGGCTTTCTTGGGCATATCTTTCTCCTTCACCCTCACTTGGTGATAACTTGACCTCAAATCAATTTTCGAAAAGCATTTGACACCCTTTACCAGATTAAATAAATCATCAATCCTGGGGAGGGGGTATTTGTTCTTAATTGTCACCCTATTTAATGTTTGGTAGTTAATACACATTCTCAAGGTACCATCCTTTTTACGTACAAATAACACTGGTGCACCCCAAGGGGACACAATAGGTCTTATAAAACCCTTCTCTAGCAAATCTTTTAATTGCTCCTTTAATTCACGTAATTCTACCGGGGCCATTCTATATGAAGGGATAGAATTAGGTTGAGTGCCTGGAAGTAAGTCAATACAAAAATCTACTTCTCGTTCTGGAGGTTAACCTGGAAGCTCTTCAGGAAACACATCAAAAATTTCATTCACTATTGGAACATATTGAAGAGTTGGTAATTCTGCCTCCATATCCCTTACTTTAAGTGGATGACATATATATCCCTTTGACATGATCTTCCTTGCCTTAAAATAGGAAAAAAAACATACCCTTTGGTGCCGCAACATTGCCTTCCCATTCAAGGACTGCGTCATTTAGAATGTGGAAATACACTATCTTAGTTCGGAAATCCACAGTGGCATAGCAAGAAGCTAAACAATCCATACCTATCATAACATCAAATTCCACCATTTTTAACTCAACAAGGTCAGCCAACATGTCACCATCACAAACATTTACCACACAGTTATAATAGACCCTTTTAGCTATAACAAATTCACTAGTTGGTGTAGATAATTCAAATGGTTTGTTCAATAATTTAGGTGTTCTTTTAAGCTTCCCAGCAACTAGTGGAGTGATATATGATAAAGTAGAACCAGGGTAAATTAATGCATACACATTATGTGAAAAGATGGACAATATACCTGTGACTACATGAGGTGAAGCTTCCAAATTTTGCTGACTCCCTAGAGCGTAAGTGCGATTCTGAGCTGGCTAGAGCTAGCTGCCCCTCTACCACCTCTACCACGACCTGCAGGTGTTTGCTAACTCCTACCTAATGGAGGAACTGATGATGATGATGCAACAACTAACCCAGTAGGTTGTTCTATATCACCCATATGTCTTCTCGGGCAATCTCTGATCATATATCCTGGTACACCACACTAATAACAAGCATCTATCCCAACACGACATGTACCTAAATGACTCCTCCCACATTGTTGGCAAGGCTGCCTAGGACGACTTTGTTGGCTTGTCGAATATCCTGTTGTCCATGCACCTTGGCCCTCACTTCTTTGACTAAACTGATTGCCTTTAGACCTTTGATGTTGTGGTGGAGCACTAACTGCAAAGTGTTAGGATGATGGCATAGGCGTCCTATTAGAAAATCAAGGCCTTAACTCACCTTGGGACGGTACAAAACTGCCCTGTTGATCTTGCCCTCTTGGACTGCCCCCTTTCTAACTCTTATGTCCTTCTTCTTTGCCTCTAATCCTCGTGTTTTTGGGCAAATGCTTGCATCCTCGCAATATCCATGTCTTGATTTAAACAAGCAATGGTACAGTCTCTTGCAAGATATTAATCCAACCTATCCACATATCGATGAACTCTATCTGACGTAGTAGCAACTACATTAGGAGCATACCTGGCCAGGGAATTAAATTGAAGGGTATACTCCCTCACACATATATTCCCTTGGTGAAGATTGAGACACAAATTTCACGAGCCTCTCGGATCTCTAATTGCAACTAATGGTCAAGAAATGCCTCTTTGAAGTCCTTCTAGGTAGTTTGAGGTGCATCTATACCCTTAGATTGCTTACAAGATTCATACCAGAATATAGCCACACCTTTTAATCTAAATGTTGCAAGCTCCATAGGTTTTGTACCGCTTACGTGCATAACATCCAAATTGCATTGGATTTGATCAATAAAGTCTTGTGAATCTTCATTAGGATCGAACCTGGTAAAAGATGGAGGGTCCAAATTAAGGAAATCCCGTATTCTCGTGCTAGCTGCCCTATTCGCACCACCTACACCCATAACTGGCATTTTCGTCTTTGACCTTGGCCAGCAACTATACGACTCAATAATTGGACTGCATTCCTTAAATCCTGCTCAATAGCATTAATAGGAGGCTCTTGAGGTGCTCCTACCTTCCTTAGCTCCTCTGGAGGTAGAGGAGTTGGGCAACTTTGTGATAAGGACTCATCTGGAATCTCACTTTGGCTAGGCCTAGCTCGTGATTGACTTGTCCCTTCTCTAAAATCTATCTTCTTACCTGTACTTCTTCTCCTTGTGACAGGACACTTTTGCTATATATAAGCACAAAAAATTTAGGGGTTAGACATAATCCACCTACGATAATGGCTCTATGGCACGATCTAGGAAACAAAATAAAAGAGACAATTCCTAAATGCCATGTAGCCTCCTACTTATAAATGTGGTGCACAACACATCCATAAACAAGACTCTACATAGACACAGCTTTCTAGACTCCCTGGGACGACCCGCTCTGATACCACTTTTGTTACGCCCAAAGTCCCATTAAGGTGGACCAGCACCCACTGCGGACAAGGCCCGGGAGAACCATCATATAACTATGCACTTACTATGAACACTATAAGAGGTTTCCGTATTCAACATGCTTTCAAAAAACATATACATATTAACAAGCCAAAAGGAAATGCATATGACTAGGCCACTGGAGCCACAATGTCTACAGTACGATACTTGACCACACTTTACTTTACGTAGTTTACAAAGCCTCTAGACAAGGAACAATATCCATTGAGGATCTAGACAGGTCCCACCTCATGACCAAACATATAGTACAAAAATATAAGCTCTAGACACACAAAGACCCGAAGCAAACTAGAGCTTAGTAACAGCAGCTGGATATCCTGTACTTCTACTAGGGAGATCTACTAGCACCTGTAGCTGCAGCATGTAATGCAGGTCCCCCGTAAGGGACGTTAGTACGAGAAGATGCACTGAATATGTAAGGCAGGAAGTCCTGTATATGAAATGAGAACTCAAATGAAATCATAAACTAGTATGTATAGATAAGAAACCACCTTTGGTAATACTTTGGAATCATGTATTTTATGTCTTTTTATTACTTTACCTTTCTTTACTGTATAATTTATGCACAATATATATCATGTAAATAACCAGCTGATCAGTGGTAAATCAATATCGGGATCGACCCATGCTAGGCTTTCCTTTTACCCCTGGGATACCTCCCTTAATATGGAATTGACCCATGCAAGGTGATTCTTCCACCCTTGGGATACCACCCATTAATAAGAAACTTTGAGTTATCTTTTTTTTTACTTCTGAGATGATTCTTTTGGTGGCCATAACATTTAGAACTATAGGAATATAGACATAACATGTGACATATAAACAACCATGCAAGATAATACCACAATGAAAAGAGAGTTACACAACTAATGAAACGTGTAGGAGATTAAACCACACATGGGCTTTACTTAGTAAAAAGGAACTCATGTATCTTTGGTATCCAAATATGTATGCAGAATTGAAAATTTCCATATATGGGAGCATGGGAACATGTTAAAGAGTGGAGACACGGTAATTAGTTATGTCGGAGTGTGTAAGTGCCTTTATGTGCCAAGGAAGAACCTAGATTCCAAATAATACGAAAGTGAGTAGCCTTACATACCACATTGTACGACCTCATTATTACCTCGAAGTAACCTCCTTTTCCCCCAAATATTTATCTACTATAGAGTAGGTGATTAAACTAGTGTTAACAGCTAATAAACACATTTTGGTAATCCAATTCCACCCAAACATAATATCTGGGCAGCAAGCTCTTAATCATTAACCAAAGAGTATTCTTTCAACCTCTCCACTCCTAATCATATTTTCTAATACACGTTCTCATATACAAGTCATATCTAGCTTGTTTTAGTTGCATAATAGTGTTATAAGGGCTCATAAATTACAACATACAACAACTCTACATAACAAACAAATAGGCAACGTAACATTACGTCCTTTCGCTACATTTCGACGTCAACCATTCCAAATTTTATTCAGCCTCAAGCAAGCTGTCCTCAACATATTTCCACACAAAAAAGTCCTAAAATAGTGCAAAAATAGTCTCCAAGTAGATGGAGGACGTGCAATAACAATTCCCAATTATCAGTCCACAAATTACTACTAAGAGCGCAATTAAGATATCATATAAGAACTCATTATTTTGCGAAAGATAAAAATGGTGCAGCTGCCTTACTACATCACTACAGAACCAAACCTTGTTAAAAACATAAATACTACTTCATAATCTAGCCAATCAACAATAGAAAAGCCTCTTAATAAACAAGAAAAGTGTACAATAATCTTTGGAATACATGTTGTCCAAAATTTCTGCACAAGTATAACCAGCATACTCTTCATGTTTTTCATGGAAAAATTGCACTAAACACATAGGTATTCTTACTTACCTTAACGTCCAAGATGTAGGGCTACTCCAAGTACCCTAAGGTTTTATTTTGGCTTCTTTGTAATGGAAAGAGAGAGCAAGGAGAAACTTTGAAAAAAAATCTAAATTTTGGCTAGGTGAAAATGACTTAAAGTTGTTGCGTTTTAATCCCTTTCAAAGGGCCACTTTTGGTCAACTTGCTCTTGTATTTTCAGCCAAATTTTGTTTAGGTGGTGATGCACCTACTTAGCCCTTTCACTTGGTACTTATTGGGTACTTATTGGGTTTTAACTGGATGGGCTTTGCTGCAAGTATTTCTCTTTTACATCCACTTAGTTTGGGCCCAATTTGTGAATTGGGTTCTTAATGTAATTTTGCCTTTTTCCGAACTATCCTGGGCTGCAAATATTGTTTATTTATGATGCCAAAACATGGGCCCAAATTACACCCTTAACTCAGGATTTATTCTTTTTTGGACTTGAACAAATTTGATTTTGGGCCTCGTCTCCGTTTACCTAGCTTATTTAAGCTAAACATGTACGTGAATCACCTGCTAATTTTCTAAGCCCTACAAGCACCTCACTTCTTTCACTTTATTTGAGGCACAATCTCCTCAATTTGACTTAAAACTTATCTACACTCGGTCATCTTGAGCGTTAGACATACATATAGTCCTCTAATATGAAATTCAAGCAATTTCGAAAATGTGTGCTTATTTGACCCCACTATATCATGTTTCATATGCATAGGACTAGTACACCTAAGATGTGGGGTGTTAATGGTTTTTTCTACCTTGCGGCCCGAAATATAATTTCTAAGGTGTGTGTCTATCATATTTTGAGGGTTAAAGATGTGGAGACTGAGTCACCTACTCTTGAATCGATTCTGGTGGTTAATGAGTGCTTGGACATGTTCCCCGTAGATCTGCCTGGTAATTCTCTCTAAAGGGAAGAAGATTTGGCATATATCTCCTCTAAAATACTCAATATATCACCACTCCTCCTTATCATATAGCACCGACTGAGTTGAAGGAGTTGAAAGATCAATTGAAGGACTTGTTGGAGAAAGGCTTAATTAGGCCAAGCGTATCACCATGGGGTTATCCAGTATAATTCGTAAGAAAGAAAGATGGGTTTCTTCGGATGTACATTGATTATAGGCAACTAAATAATGGAACCATCAAGAATAAATACCCTTCTCCAAGGTTGGATGACTTGTTTGATCAACTTCAAGGGCCACCCATTTCATAAAGATTAACCTCTGTTCCGACTATCATCAATTGAAGGTTAGGGAGTATGAAATTCCCATAATGACTTTCTGGACTAGATATGGACACTTTGAATTTGTGGTGATGTTGCTTGCTTTGACTAATGCTCCAACCATATTTATGGATCTTATGAATCAGGTGTTCAAGCCATTCTTTGATAGTTTTTTGGTTATTTTCATTGATGATATCCTTATTTATTCCCGATGTGAGTAGGAGCATATGGATTATTTAAGAATAGTTCTTCAAACTTTGATGGAGAAGAAATTATAAGCTAAATTCAGCAAATGTGAGTTTTGGTTGGGTGAAGTAGCCTTTCTTCGTTATGTGGTGTCCGGTGATGGTATTAAGGTTGACCCAAAATAGATCAATGCTATGAAGAATCGGCCTAGACCATTGACTCCTTCAGATATTCAAAGTTTTCTTAGGTTGGCTTGTTATTATAGGAGATTTGTTGAAGGTTTCTCATCTATTGCATCTCCTTCACCAAGTTGACTCAAAAAAAGGCCAAGTTAGTTTGGTCAGATGAACGTGAGAAGAGTTTTTTCAGAATTTGAAAGATTGGCTTACATCGGCTCTTGTTTTGACTCTACCGGATGTCTCAGATGGGTTTGTGATATATTGTAATGCTTCTTGGATTAGATTGGGTTTTGTGCTTATGCAACATGGTAAGATGATAGATTATGCATCAAGGCAATTGAAGGTACATGAGCGTAATTACCCGACTCATGATCTTAAGCTAGTAGTTGTGGTGTTTGCTTTGATGATTTGGAGACATTATTTGTATGGTATGTATGTTCATGTTTTCCCTGATCACAAGAGGTTGCAATATGTGTTCACCTAAAGGGATCTTAACTTAAGGTAAAACTGGTGACTGAAACTCCTTAAGGACAATGACATGAGTGTGCAATATCATCCCAGCAAGGCAAGTGTTGTACCTGATACTCTTAATAGGCTATCTATGAGGAGTGTGGCTCATGTTGATGAAGGAAATAATGAGTTGGTAAAGGTTTTTCACCGTTTGGCTAGATTAGGTATTAGATTGGTTTACTCCAATGAGGGTGATATTCATGTTCAAAATGGGGTTGTATATTCTGTGGTGGTTGATTTCAAGGCTAATCAACATTTAGACCATCATTGGTTGAGTTGAAAATGTTTGTTATCGAAAGGAAGATAGAGGTTTTCTCCCAAGGGGGAGATAGTGTTCTTCAATATCAAGACCTATTGTGTGTTCCAAATATTGATGGTATTTGGGAGGTGATCATGAGTAAAATGCGTAACTTTCATTATTCTATTCACTCGGGATCTACCAAAATGTATCGAGATTTCAGAAGAAGTGTATTGGCGGCATGGTATGAAAACTGATATAGCCATGTTTGTGTGTGAATGCTCTAATTGTCAACAAATGAAGGTAGAGCATCAAAGGCCCAGTGGTTTGGCACAAGATATTGAGATTTCTACTTTGAAGTAGGAAGATGTGAACATGGCTATAGTGGTTGGGTTGCCTCGGACCTGAATGCAATTTAATTCGATTGAATTATTATTGATAGGATGACTAATTTTGCTCATCTCCGACCAGTTGAGACTACTTTCAATGCCGAAGATTATGCAAGGTTGTATTCTAAGAGTTGGTGAGGTTGTCTATCATATCGGATTGTGGCACCCAATTTACTTCTCACTTTTGGATATCATTTCAAAGAGGACTTGGCACTAAGGTGAAGTTAAGTACCATTTTTATCCTCAAACCAATGGATAAGCCGAAAGGCCAATTAAAACATTGGAGGACATGCTTAGGGCTTGTGTGTTGGAATCGAAGGGTAATTGGGATGATCATCTACCACTTAATGAGTTTGCTCATAACAATAGCTTTCATGCTAGCATTGGTATAACTTTATTTCATGCTTTGCATAATAGAAGGTTTAGATCTATGGTAGGGAGGTTTGAGTTTGGATAAATGGCTTTGATTGGCCCCAATTTGGTGTTGGATCCTATGGAAAAGGTGAAGTTCATTAGGGAGAGGTTGAAAACTGCTCAAAGTCGCCAAAAGTGTTATTTAGATGTTATGAAGAAGGATCTTGAGTTTCATGTGGGTGATTGGGTTTATGTGAAGGTCTCACCCATTAAAGGTGTAATGCATTTAAGAAAGACGGGAAAGTTATGTTCTTGATATGTGGGCCTTTATGAGATTCTTGAGCAGATTGGGAATGTGGCCTGTAGATTTTATTTGCCTTCGGATTTGAGTTCTATCCACTCAATTTTCCATGTGTCTATGTTGAGAAAATTGATTGGTGATCCTAATAAACTATGTCTTTGGAAAGTCTTGAGGTGGAGGAAACGTTATCTTATGAGGAAGTCTCGATTGAGATCTTGGATAGGCAAGCGAAGTGGCTTATAATGCTTGGAAATTTAGTTTCAGCAAACTTTTAACCAAAGTGACACCTCATGGGCACCTCCATAGGCCGTGTGACTCACCATGGGTCGTGTGACTCACCACAAGACGTGTAGAGGAGCCTTAAGATGGCCCTTCGCCTTGTATCTAGAGTGTTGTCCTCAACTTTGGAGTTCAAGACCAAGGCTTACACAACGAGAACCCCACACGGTCCGTGTGGCACTTTATGGGCTGTGTGGTGGCTTGTGTGAGTAGCCTTGACCTTGAAAACTACATTTTGTTCAAGGCACTTCACACACGAACCTCATATGGTCCATATGATCCTTCACAGGTCGTATGGTCCTCTTTATGGGTGTTGGTTTTAAAATTGTCTAAGTATGGAATTACCATCTCGAAACTTAGTGAAATATTTTCCAACTGAAGCTTCACGGAAGTCCACACGGTCCGTGTGACACCTACACGGTCCGTGTGAGCCTTGTACGTTTTCATTAATGGAGTACTTTCAATTTTGGCTATTCCTAAGGGTCGTTTGTGACTTTCTATCCTATCCTAAGACTTTGAAATGACCTATACTCTCTTCTCTCATTCAAATTCAATTCAACACTTAGAATTTATTCAAGCTCTTTCATATGAACTCCTCTCAAAACTTAACCAGTGAACACTCTCTTCTTCATCAAATTCTTCTTGTTTCTTGTTCGTTAGATATGGTATGTGGGATAGATTCATGGTCCCTTTTAACCATGAAGACCCCAAACTCTTTTGCACTTGATTTTATTAAATTGAGCTTATTTTAAATGTGGGTCTTTTAGCTTAGTATTTATTTGATTCAATTGAAATATGGGCTATGTTGAATTTTTGTTTGTGAAGTGATTTAAGCATTAATATTTTGAATTGCTTGAATATATTGAAGATTTAAATGTGCATTGTCCCTTTAAAGTTTGATTTAAGCATGAGTAATCTAAATTGTGATTTAAACATGGATTTACTTGAAATTCTGATTATATGGTTGATTTAAGTTAAATCTCTATTGCCTAGGCTATTCTTGCATCATTCATTGAATATGCATTCATGAGCATTGGTTTTTTTGATGAAATGATTCGGTGGGTTAAGCTCACATATGTTTATTATTAAGCGAGTTAAGCTCATAGATGGTTATGACAAGAATGTGATCATATAAATATCTATGATATGGCTCTTTGAGCATTTTGGTTGTGTACACCATATTGATTATGTGAATGAGCTATTCCTATGCATGAAAAGTATGATTTCAAATGTGATTTGTCTTTTGAGCCCATGTATGAATGATTATGAAGAATGTATGACTTCTAGGACCAAGTGTGCATTGAAATGATTTATAATGACTTGTACCTCTTTTGAGACTATGTATACGTATATGTATTCTTGTGGGATGATGAATGAGTACCGATAAGATTGGAGGGGTCAAGGCTATCCCCAAGGTTCCTCTTCTTCTCTCTTGAACTATGTTTCAAGACCCCACCAATGAGGGATATGAATGGAATGGAAGGAAAGCCTTGGGAAAATTTTAAACTCTGCAATTTTACAAAGGGGATTACAGACCATAAGTTGAAGTACAACCAATAAAATGAGTTTGTGACACCTGGCAGACTTGGTGATATTTTGGATCCTCTGAAGTTTAATCTACGACTTATCAGACGAGCCATACACTTATCCACGAGTCATAGTTCATATTGTAGAATGAGAATCAGAGAAGGGGTCTCTAAAATAGGGAATAATCTAGGGTCTTGGTTTTCTCCATTAAGTCAGGTATTCTCTCAATTATGTCAACAAGGTATGTCGGGTTTCATTGTGGGAACCGTTCTCTCGCAAGCTCAACCATTTTCTTTCTAAGATTCTTTTCCAAGATATGGGTTCTATGAAGATTTCATGAACTATTTGCATGACATGACTATAAAGAAAACTATGATGAGTATTATGTTATTTGTATTCGTATAATATTTTGCAATGACAAGTCATGAGAAAAGTGCGATCCAAGATGAGGGTTTATGATTCCCTAACTATGATTTGCTATGATAAAATGGGTTATTTTGGATGATTTGAAAAAAGGTTTTTCTACTCTCCTCATGTCTAAAGATGATGTTCTTGCATGGTTTGAGCATAAATGCATACGCACCATGTTTTACTAAATAATAAATCAAGCTTCTTATGTTGAAAAAAACTTTATGGAAAGATATGTAATTTATGAATTATATAAATTGTGAATGGCTATTATGTATGATATGAATTATGAAATGTTGTGAAAGCTATGCAAAGTTACAAATCCCTATCTTTGATATGATGAAGCCTTGGTTTTTGTGAACTACTTCATGAACTATGAAGATACTAAAATACTTTGCATATTATGATAATTAAGATAATTTGAGTGTTCCTTGGGATTCTGACCTAGCACCTAGAAGACCTCGGTAAATAACCATTGTCCCATAATTATGTTGCCACAATAGGATTGAAAACTAGGTAATAGATCCATATAGCTTAAGTTGCATGATTGACCAACATGGGTGATGTTTCTGTACGGTACATATGACTGATATACCAAAATGAGAGATATTCTCGTAAGGTTAATAAATTACATATACCAAAATAGAAAATGTCCCTGTAAGGTTAATAAAATACATATACCAAAATGGGCAATATTCCTGTAAGGTTGATACTACATGAGTTTCGAAATGGGAGATGTTCTCGTAAGGTAACCATGAGGTACTTTCCGAAATAGGTGATGTTATCGTAAGGTGAGTGTTTGTTTTACCCTGACACGGTAGACCACCCCATTACTCGGTATGGGGTGAACACTGGGTTTCCAAGTATAGCTCGCTTGGTCTAATTTGTCTGTTATGGTCTTTTCCCATCTATGTATGATATGATTTATGGTATGGAAATCCGTATCCATGTTTTCGCGTACGTTCCTTCTTCATTTGTACCCCGCATACTTTGTACATTCCAAGTATTAACAAATTTTTCGTGCATGATCTAACCATCAAGGACTCAGAACACCATACCATCCTCTTTCTCATGTAGCTAGACATTCTGATTGGAGATTTGCTTAGTGATTCCTCCACATCCGCGGACAAGATTACACTTAATTTTGTGCCTTGCTTAGACTCTGTTAATTTTTAATACTATCTTTTTAGGGTGAGCCTCGAAGATATCTTAGTCCATTATTTTTGGATACTATCTTTTGAGGGTGAGCCCGGGAGATGTCTTGTCCCCCGACCTATTCTAAATTTAGAGGTGTTGCTGGATATTGTGATAGTTATGTAATATTGAGCGTGACTCCTTATATTTTGTGTTACGAAGAACATCCCTTGGTCCCATATTTCCATTTGTGTTAAATGCTTGTTAATGGTGTTGAGATGAAAGTCCTAAGTCCCTAGTCACCCCATAGCATGTGCCATACTTACCCTCCCCTAAGAAATTATTTTCTATGTGAATCACTGTCACGCCCTAAGACTAGGGTCTAGATGTGACACGACGAATGGGAACTCGAGAGTCCCCAAACAGGCCTCGAAGTATCCAAATTCACATTATCTGTTCGGAAGCAGAATCAAATAATAATCACATAATACTAAGGGATAGGTAAGTAGGACTCACGCTATGGGGACATTGAGGGGAAAGGGATTCACATGGATTCATGTAGCACCTAGCATACAAGAACCAAGGGGCGGGTAAGTAGGACTCATGCTGGGGGCAAACGGGACTTAAGACCTTCCATATTTCCACACCGAATATGCAAACGTGATATATGCATAAAATTGACCCATAATAGCCATTTCAAAAAGGTAACCAATAAGATAAGCTCCGAATACATCACATCGCATATATCTATAAGAATCTACAGGAGTCTACAGGAGTCTATAAGATGGAACGGGTGCCAAGATATATCCCTAGATCACCCTCAAATAAGAATGTAGACATAGGATAACATAGATAAAGGAAGGTGGATTATCCTTGGAAGATGGGACTCACCACAAGTTCAACCTTCAAAATTCGAGTTACTCGTCAAATGGTGGATAATCGTAGTGCTCGGCCCCTACATGGTAAAATCATGTAGGCATAGAATATACATTAGTATGTTTGAATGTACTAAGTATGCGGGCATCAATGCATATGACTTATCAAACCTGCATATCAATGTTAGATGACAAGGGCACATAATATATGAAGAAGTATATATTCGAGGAAATAGTATACAATATGCCGTGAAATTCATGTTGCATGAATGCAATGATGTTCATACTTAGCGGGGATGTGACCTCAACCAACATGTGTTAGACCAAGTAAGCTAGTACTTGGAATCCCGATGAAACCCCCTCACCGGTACAGAGGTGGTCTACTTGCCAAATGTAAACCATACTTCACCTTACGAAAACATATTCCATTGCGTATGAAGCAACCCCCTTATGTGAACATATCCCATTTCAGAAAGGATTTTTTATATCATATCATAATACTTCACCTTACGAGAACATATCCCATTTCGTATAAAGCAACCTTCCTTACGGGAAGAGATCCCATTTTGGATAGGATTCTCATAACATATGTTAAGCACATAGTTCAAGGAAAAGGAGAGGATCTGTGGGGATAGCCCTGACACAACCAATCCATCGGTGCTAAATCAACATCTCACGAGAATACATATAGTTTATATATATATAGACACATGCTTTCAAAAGATACGACATTCATTTCAGAATCGTTCAATGCACATTTAGGCTTAAATGCCAAATCAAAGCTCATAGTTACAACATTCATGTGCAGGACTAGCTCGATTACAAATACAGAATGGTACAAGCACCCAAAATGCTCAAAAGCTATAATCATTGACATATATGTGATCACATTCTTGTCATAACCAATATCATATCAAAATCATTTCATAGAGCATAATTAGGCTTAACCCACTTCATAATTTCCATAGAGATCAATGTTCATGAATGCAAACGCAATGAATGATGTGAGAATAGCATGGGTAACATAGATTCAAGCTAAAGTAAACATTATAATATAAAATTGAAGTAAAACCATAACTAAATCTACATTTAAAACACAATATAAATCACCCATGCATAATTCAAGCTTTAAAGGGGGAGATGCATGTTCATAACTTCATAACTCAGTGTAAATCATCATACGAGGGATTGAAGTAAATTAAAATCATAGATAAAGTACATCACATACATCAATTAGACTTGATAAGATCAAACAATGAAAACCCACTTTTAAAGTAAGCTAAAATTCATGAGAATCAATTAAAAGATTTTTGGGTCTTCTTAGTTAAAAGGGACAAAGAATCAATCCCACATACCTTGATTAGGAAGATGAATTTGAGGAGAATTTAGCTTGAAGTTGAATCCCCAATTGAATCCCTAGCTTGAGTCTGGAGAGAAGAACTTAAAGAGGATCTTAGGAATTGACTATAGTGTGAGAGTATTTCTAATGAGAATGAATTATAATATTAGGGTATCAGCTGATATAGGGGGTTCAGGGTAGGCAAAAGGTCATAAAACACAATTAAAATGAAACATAATTACCTAAATGCCATTAATGAAACAGATGAAAAAGTGGGTCGTCAAGGCTACACGGGCACCTACACGGTCCATGAGATACTTCACGTCCCGTGAATAGTGACCATAAGGTCACTTAAACTAATATCGAGGTGCTCAACACTTAGAATTCTGAAGCAAAGGGGTTTCATACGGATGGCTACATAACCATTGTGACGCTATACGGGTCATGTCAAGAGCCATGTGACAACATTTGGAAAAATCTTGGATGAAAAAATTACGATACGGTAATTTTGTACTTAACAAAATTTCACGTTGTGAGCTATACGGTGGGCCACACGGCCCATGACATACCACACTGACCGTGTGGGTGGATGTATGCCTTTACTTAGTCCGAAATTCTCTATCAAATTCTTGTAATCAAAATTATAGCCAAGTATCTCTCCACTGAAGGCCACACGGTCTGTGTGGCGTCATACTGGTCGTGTGGGCCTCCCATGGAGCAACAATTGGTCAAATTCTTTCCTAGGCCAACGTTATAAGATTCGATAAAGTCATTCAAAAACTCAGGTACTTATAATCACGTATATCCTCTTCCCCATATCATCCCCATAGCGTCAGTCCAAAGTCCCATTTTCCCTAGATATTATGTGCTATGCGTTTTGTTGCTTTTCATGCTTCCACAAACTAAGGATGTGTGTACATGCTTATGAGGCATGTTTGGGATCCCACTCAGGTTCCCATTCTCCATTTCGCGTCTAGGCCCCAGGCTTAGGTTGTGACAAGCTTGGTATTAGAGCACTAGGTCTGTAAATGGTCCTCAAAAATCCAACATACCATGTCAAAGGTCTTGTTCATGGTTGTAAATCGCGCCACAACTATGAGCAAGAAGCTATAAGGATTTTTAGGAAATGGTTTGCTTTTTCATACACTACTTCGTGCTCTGGATTTGACATAAGATTTCCTACCTTTAACGAGCGACCTTTTTGCTCTTTTAGATTATGCCACTGAGATGAATGGCAGGAAGAACTACCACTCTTGAGGATGAGCCGGCCCCTCCAGCCCCATAAGTTCCTCATGTTGAAGCAAAAAGAATTACCCATGCTGAATATCGGAATGTGGTCACCCTCTTGGCAAGGTCCATGGACAATCAAGGGGCTCAAGCTCCTCATGCTCCTATACCAAATTCTTGGGTTAAGGATTTCACCAGGATGAATCCCCTAGAATTCCATGGCTCAAAGGTGGAGGAAGACCCCCAAGAGTTTATTGATGAAGCATATAAGGTCTTGGCTGTCATGGGCATAAATTTGGAGGAGAAAGCAAAGCTATCATCCTACCAACTCAAGGGTCTTTCTCTAATATGTTATAACCAATGGAAGATGGAGAGAATGGATGATGCGCCTGTTCCATGGGAAGAATTCAAATGTCTTCCTTGATCGCTTCTTCCCAATTAAACTACGAGAAGCAAAGTTAATGGAGTTTATGAATCTTAGGAAGGGATCTATGGGTGTGTGGGAGTATTCCCTTAAGTTCAACAACGTGTCCAAGTTTGCTCATCACTTGGTTGCCAACCCTCGAGAAAGGATGCACAAGTTTCTGTAAGGTGTATCTAACTTGATTAATGAAGATTGCCATGCTTCCATTCTTTTTGGGGATATGGATATATCACATCTCATGGCCTACGCCAAAAAACATGAAGGGGTAAAACTTAGAAAGATCAGAATGGAGGAGCTCAAGAGGGCTTGACTTGATGGTGGACTCCAAAGTACTAAAGGTGGTTGTTTCAAACAAGGCTTCAAATTTCAAGGCCAAGGGTCTTCTAATCCCCAATGGCAAAGGCTTACAAATGATAGGGTTCCCAACCTAAGATCTCAAGGTGGTAACGGTGGTCAAATTTCTCCTAGATGTGGAAAGTGTTGTAAGAACCATGGAGGTAAATGCTACGCAGATATTGATGTGTGCTTTGGGTGTGGCAAAGTGGGCCATAAGGTTGCGAATTGTTCGAACAAGAGTAGGAATGGCCGTCCTCAAGGATAATGTGCCCATGGTGATCAAAGAGCACAAGATGTCCACAAGAAGGTGCTTCTCGATACAACTGGTTCTATGCTCTTCAAGGGTGACAAGAGGTCGATGAGGCGCTCAATGTTTTCAACGGTATGTTAAAGATTTGCAATCTTGATTTTTATGCTTTATTTGATCCGGGTGCCATTCTTTCTTTCATAACTCCATTTATTGCTTACCGGCTTCATATGTGTCCCGAGTTGTTATGTGAACCTTTTGAGGTGTCTACCCATATCGATGAGTCCATTCCTGCTGAAAGAGTCTATAACGGTTGTCCCATGTCTTTGTTTCATATAGGTTTTCCTTGTGACTTTGTTGAACTCGATATGGCAGATTTTGATGTCATTCTGTGAATGAATTAGTTACACGCATATCAGGCTACTATTGATCGTAGGATATGTAGGGTTAACTTCCAAGTCCCTAGTGAACCCGTCTTTGAATGGGAAGATCATGATTTGGTGGTCAAGGGTAGATTCATCGCTTATCTTAAGACACATAAATTGATTTATAAGGGCTATGTCCATCATCTTGTATGGGTAAGGTATGTCGATTTTATAGTTCCTCATATTAAGTCGGTCCCCATTTTCAATGAGTTTATTGATGTCTTCCCCCATGAATTTCCCGGTGTGCCATTCGTAAGGGAGATAGACTTTGGTACAGATATCCTCCCCGATACTCAACCTATTTCCATCCCTCCCCATCGAATGTCCCCCGTAGAGTTAAAAGAGCTAAATGAGAAACTCAAGGATTTGTTAGAGAAAGGGTTCATAAAGCCAAGCAAGTCATCTCGGGGTGCATCAATATTGTTTGTGAGAAAGAAGGATGGTTCGCTTAGGATGTGCATCGACTATCAGCAACTTAAAAAGGTCATCATAAAGAAAAAAGTACCCATTGCCGAGGATCGATGACTTATTTGATCAACTGCAAGGAGACGCTCACTTCTCAAAAATTGACCGTCGTTCTAGGTATCATTAATTGAAAGTAAGGGAGTGCAATATTCCCAAGATGACTTTCTGAATGAGATATGGGAATTTTGAGTTCATGGTGATGTCCTTCGACCTAACTAATGTCTGGCTATATTTATGGATCTCATGAATAGGGTCTTTAAAACCTACCTTAATATGTTTGTTGTGGTATTTATTGATGACATCCTGATTTATTCCTAGACAAAGGAGGATCATGCAAAACATTTGAAGATGGTGTTGCAAAAATTGAGGGAGGAAAGGCCCTTTGCTAAATTCTACAAATGTGAGTTCTGGTTGAAGTAAGTACATTCTTCGATCATGCGGTGTTGGGTGATGGGATTAAGGTGGATCTAAAAAAGAAAAAGGAAACAAGGAATTGGCCCAGACCCATGACTCTGACGGATATTAGGATTTTCTTGGGTTTTGCCAGGTACTATTGGATATTTATGAATGGGTTCTCCTCAATTGCTTCTCCTATGCCCAAATTGAACCAAAAGAAGACAAATTTTGTATGGACCGATGAATATAAAAGAAATTTCCAGATCTTGAAGGATAAGCTTATGTCCAATCCTGCTTTTGGCTCTAACGAAAGGGCTAAAGGGGTTCGTGGTGTATTGAGATGCTTCAAGAATCGGATTGGGGTTTGTACTTATGCAAAATGGCAAAGTCATTGCCTATGCTTCGCGGAAACTTATGGTGCACAAGCGTAATAATCCCACCCACGATCTTGAACAAGCGGATATGGAATTTGCCTTAAGAAATGGCTTGACTACTTGTATGGGGTTCATGTGGATGTGTTAACCGACCATAAGAGTCTCCAATATGTATTCACCCAAAGAGATTTAAATTTGAGACAAAAGATGTGGCTAGAGATCCTTAAAGACTACGACATAAGTGTACATTACCATCTGGGCAAAGCTAATGTGGTGCCCGACGACTTACGTTGGGTGTCCATGGATGGTGTGACTCACCTTGAAGATAGTAAGAGGGAATTGGCAAAAGAGGTCCATCAGTTGGCTAGGTTGGGAGTTAGATTCAATGAAGTTGAAAATGGCGGTGTGCTATTTGTTAATGGTTCCAAATTTTCCTTGGTTGAAGAGGTCAACTCCAAACAAGATCTTGACGCCGCATTGGTGGAGATGAAGTAATTGGTAAGAGATGACAAGGTGGAGGCTTTTTCCCAAGGGGGAGATAGCATTCTTCAATACTAATATAGGTTATGGGTTCCTGACATTAATGACTTGAAAGAGTTGATTTTGAAATAAGCCCATAAATTATCTTACTTTATTCATTCCGGTTCTACCAAAATGTATAAAGACTTCAGGAAAATGTATTGGTGGAGTGTCATTAAGAGAGACATTACCAAATTGGTAGTCGGTTGCCATAATTGCCAATAAGTAAAGCTCGAACATCAAAGGCTGGGTGGTTTGACCTAAGACATAGAGATTCCTACTTAGAAGTGGGAAGAGATCAACATGGACTTTGTAATTGGATTGTTAAAGACTAGAAGGCATTTCGGTTCCATTTGGATTGTGTTTGATAGGATGACGAAGTTGGCTCACTTCCTACAAGATAAACCACCTATAGTGCCAAAGATTATGCCATGTTGTAAATTCATAAATTGGTAAGATTTCATGGGGTTCCATTGGCCATTATTTTGGATCACGGTGCTCAATTCACGTTGCATTTCTCGAGTTCCTTCCAAAAGGGCCTTGACACTAAAGTAAAGCTTAGCACGGCCTTTCACCGCAAATGGATGGCCAAGCCGAAAGGATTATTCAAACTCTTGGGGACATGCTTAGGGATTATGTCTTAGAATTTAAGGGTAGTTGGGATGAGCACCTTCCTCTCATCAAGTTTGCTTACAACAATAGGTATCACTCGAGTATCAGGATGGATCCTTTTGAAGCCCTTTATGGGAGGCGTTATAGGTCCCCGGATGGTTGATTTGAAGTGGGAGAGATAGTTTTGTTGGGTTTGGATCTAGTTATGGACGTATTGGAGAAGGTGAGGATGATAAGAGAAAGATTGAATTCAACTCAAAGTCGATAAAAGTCCTACGCCGACACTAGAAGGAGAGACCTTGAGTTCGAGGTTGATGATTGGGTGTATTTGGCAGTTTTTCTAGTGAAGGGTATGGTTCATTTTGGCAAGAAGAGAAAGTTAAGCCCTAGGTACATAGGACCTTACCGGATATCGAGGCGTATCGGTAAAGCTGCATATGAAATAGAATTTTCCATGGAAATGAATATGGTTCACCAGGTGTTTAATGTCTCCATGTTAAGCAAGTGTATTGGGGACCCCAATTCCATTCTGCCCATAGAGACGATGCATGTTGAATAGAACTTGACTTATGAGGAGGGCCCGGTGGAAATATTAGATAGGCAAGTTAAGCTGTTGAGAAACAAAGAGATACCCTCTGTCAAAGTCCTTTGGAGGAACCAACATGTAGAAAGTGCCACATGGGAAGCCGAGACCGAAATTAAAAACAATATCCTCATCACTTCTATTCTGATCAAGCTTCAGGTAATATGATCTTCCTACCTTAGGATCTCTTTTCCTTGCATACCATTCTCATGACATTTATGCATGTTTATGTGGTTTTCAAATTTGCAATATTAGTATTATTTAAAACATGGTTTTTAGATTTAAATGTTGCATGTGTTGAGTTTTGTATATGGTGCTTTGGCATGTGGTGTATAAATCCATTCTTTAGAGCTTGCCTTAGCACATTCGAGGATGAATGTTCCCAAATGGAGATATCGTAAGACCCCACCTATAAAGAGTATGGAAGGTCCGGAAGGAAAGCCTTGGAAAATTTTTAAACTGTGAGATTTTATGAAGGGGTTTATGGCCCATAAGACGAGGTACGACCCGTAAAGTAGGTTCGTGAAACCTGCCAAACATGGTAAAATTTGAGATCCTATGAAGTTCAACCTACGAATCATCAGATGACCCATAAAGTCATTTATGAGTCATAGATCATATTTGTAGAATGAGAATCAGAGAAGGAGTCTTTGAAAATCTATCAGATGAAACACCATCTACGACCAGTTTATTGATATATGAGTCATAGATCATGTCGTAGAGGGAGGATCAGAGAAAGAGAGGTCTCTGATGTTTGGAAGAGGGTCGTTAGACAAAACCCCATCTATGGCCCTAGAATGATATGACCCATAAACGGGGTCTTGTAGACTGGTCTGACTAATCTCATCCTTTTTCCTCCTCACTCTCATTTTCTAAGTCCCAAACCTCTCTCTGAAGTGCTCAATCTCTCAAGAAGAAGGAACAAGCTAGGGTTTTGATTTTCCCCTACAGGTCGGGTATTCTGCCCATTAAGATAATAAGGTTTGTGGATTTTGTCTTTGGGAACCTTTCTCTCACAAGCTCAACCATTTTCTCTCTAAGACTCTTTTCTATGTTATGGATTTTATGAAGATTTCATGAAATATTTGCATGAAATGACTATGAAGAAAACTATGATGAGTATTATGTTATTTGTCTTCGTATAATATCATGAAAGGACAAGTCATGAGAAAAAAGTGATTTAAGATGAGGGTTTATGATGTCCTGACTATGCTTTGCTATGATAAAGTGGGTTATTTTGCATGAATTGAAAAAGGGGTTTTGCTACTCTCCTCTTGTCTAAAGATGATGTTCTTGCATAGTTTGAGTATAAATGCATAACCACCATGTTTTACTATGTCATGAATAAATCTTCTTATGTAGAAAAAAGCTTTATGGCAAGATATGTGATTTATGAATGATATAAATTGTGAAGGGCTATTATATATGCTATGATTTATGAAATGCTATGAAAGCTATGCAAAGACATGAATCTCTCTCTTTGATATGATGAAGTCTTGATTTTTATGAGCTACTCCATGAACTATGAAGAAACTAAAATACTTTGTATATTTTGATAATAAGGATAATTTGAGTAATCCTTGGGATTGTGACCTAGCACCGAGCTGACCATGGTAAATAATTATCCCATAACTATGTTGCCACCATAGGATTGTAAACTACCTAATGGGTCCATATAGCTTAAGTTGCATGATTGACCAAAATGGGTGATGTTCTCGTACGTCACGTGTGACTGATATACCGAAATAAGAGATGTTCTCGTTAGGTTAATAAAATACATATACCGAAATGGGAGTTGTTCCTGTCAAGTTAATAAAATACATATACCAAAATGATAGATGTTACTATAAGGTTGATAAAACCTAGGTGCCGAAATGGGAGATGTTACCTTAAGGTAACTATGAGGCACTTTCCAAAATGGTGATATTCCCATAAAGTGAGTGTTTGGTTTACCCAAGCATGGTAGACCACCCCTTTATTTAGTGTGGAGTGAACACCGGGATTTCAAGTAATAGCTCGCTTGGTCTTATTTGTTGGGCATGGTCTTTTTCCATCTATGTATGATATGTTTTATGGTATGGCAATACGCATGCATGTTTTGACTAAGGCATTAAGCATTTATCTCATATTGAGCTTATATCCATTGATAATGATTATGAATACTGCTTAATTATGGCTTACATTCCTTGTTGCATTTGCACCCCTCATACTTAGTAAATTCCAAGTACTAACACATACGTTTTGCCTGCATGATCTAACCATGTAAAAACTGGAGCATTGTACCATCCTCCTCCTCCATATGGCTAGAGGTTCTGATCGGAGATTTGCTTAGTGAGTCCTTCACATCTATGGACAAGATTCCTCTTACTTTTATGCGTTGTTTAGATTCCATTATTTTTTGATACCATATTTTGAGGGTGAGCCCGGGAGATGTCTTAGCCCCTAACCTATTCAAAATTTAGAGGTGTTGTTGGATATTGTGATGGTTATGTAATATTGAGTGTGACTTCTTATATTTTGTGTTACGCGGAACATCCCTTGGTCCAATGTTTCCCATTTGTGTTAAATGCTTGTTGATGGTGTTGAGATGAAAGTCTTAAGTCCCTAAACACCTCGTAGCGTGAGTCACATTGACCCACCCAATAGAAATTATTTGCTATGGGAATCCTGTACATCCTCTTTTCCATATCATACCCATAGCATGATTCCAAAATCACAATTCCCTAGATATTATGTGCTATGTGTTTTGTTGCTTTTCATGCTTCTACAAACCAAGGATGTGCTTACAAGCTTATGAGGCTTGTTTGTGATCTTGCTCAGGTTCCCATTCACCGTGCTGCGTCTAGGCCTTAGGCTTGAGTAGTGAGATATGTGCCAACATAGGTACTTGATATGGTAACCCTCACTGAAATAGAAGGCCCATAAGGTGCGGTTACCACTTTGATATGATGTGATATGAAAATCCTATCCAACATGAGAGGTTCATAAGGAAGGTTAATTCTCCGAAATGGTACGCCCGCAAGGAGAAGTATGGTTTACCTTTGGCAAGTAGACCACCTCTTTTCCGATATGGAGATAATATCAAAATTCCAAGTAATAGCTCGCTTGGTCTTATATATCGACTTAAGTCTCATCCCCTCTATATTAATGCATTTTGCATTTCATGCATCATGGATTTCATCGAATATTATATGTTATTATTCTTTCGCTACATACTTCTTTCTATATTATGTGCCCTTGTCATCTAACATTGAATGCAGGTTTAATAAGCTTATATGCATTGAATGCTCGCATACTTAGTACATTCAAATGTACTAACACATACTTTTTACTTAACATGATATAACCTTGTAAGGACCCGACATTATATTCATGCACCGTTTGACGGTGAGTTCGGATTTGAGAAAGTTGTTGTGGTGAGTCCTATCTTCCAAGGACAAGCCATCATCCATATATCTTATGATAGTTTCGTTTATGTAATAATTACTTTGAGGGTGAGCCTGGGACATGTTTTGGCCCCCGTCCTATTCTATGACTAAAGGGAATATTGGACATCTTATAGACTCTTGTACGAAATTATGTTATGTTGTAGTATTTTGGAGTTTATGGTTATGGTTATCTATCGAATATAGTTGTTAATGTGTATTTATTATATCATGTGGAATTGTGGAAGATCCTAATTTTTATTTTGCCCCTATAGAGTGAGTCACACTTACCTGCCCCTTAGTCCTTATGTGCTATGTGTTATGTTAATCGATGTAAATTCTTATCCCTATAATATCCCCATAGCATGAATTATACTTTCCCGTCCCTAGAACTATGTGGTTACTACTTTTATTATGCAGTTCTGAACTGATGATGTTGAATTTGATACTTTGAGGCTTGTTTGACGACTATCGGGTTCCCATTCGCCATGTCACTCCTGGACCCTAGGTCCTGGTCGTGACACAAACAGATAAACAACATAGTATGTACGATATCAATAACAAATATATATTCTATTATCAGCAAAATAAATTTGAATAATGATGTTTTTATGACTTCAAATGAATTCTGAACCCCACTGGAGTAGTAGCACAAAAGGCTTCAATATCCCAAATTAAAAGTCAGAAGATGAAAATACAGGGGGGAAATTAAATTCAATAAGCTTGTTATCCCTTTGTCTTCTAAATTTAACATGAAATTATAAAACAAAAATACGTTCAACAATCTGAGTCAACAGAATTCACTATGTGTTCTTAAGAAATTTATTCGCCTCACTGTACCCAAAGTTTGTGGATTATTTTCTTCTAATATAAAACAGATTAACAATTATAAAGCAGCGGTACGTCAAACTTTTGTCATTTTCAGCGAACTCAAAAAACCAGCAATGGATACACAGACTTATATCTTTGTTGTGTAAGAAAATATATGCAGAGAAAGAGAAAATGTCATATCTAGAAAATGTGGAAAAGGTCTGTATTTATAGCTAGCATTAGGAACTTGTTCAGAATTATCTCATCTATTCAGAACAAGCATGGCGACCTTTGGAAAGGAAGATACTTATTCAAAGGAATAGTTTTATGTGCGAACTTTAACAGGTAGCTAAACTAAGTAATTTAGCATGTTTAATTAATAAATAACTTGTAAATTAATTTAATTAATAAATAATTTATGAATTAAATAATTAATTAATAATTCACAAAAGAAAATATCAGAAAAAGAAAATTTGAGATTGGTTAAATATTTTTTGTCCAAAAAATTTATCTATCAATAACATCATTTGCCGAAGCCGAAGCTGTCGCCATAGCCGAAGCCGAGCCGAGCGAGCAATGATGATAATGACTGTGCGAATGGGTCCTCTTTACTTGCCTCTTTAACAGTTAGAGGAAGTGTTTTCTAATATAAGGACAAAACGTTTCTTCTATTTTACCGATGAGGGAGACATGACTCTTCATTTCCCTTTACTTATCATTTGTCGAAGCTGAAGTTGCAGCCTTAGCTAACGCCGAGATAAAGCGTGAGGGGGTCTCCTCTGCTTGAATCTGTGGGAGTTAGAGGAAGTGTTTCGTAATATAAGGACAAGACTTTTCTTCTATTTTATCGATGAGGCAGAAATGACTCCTCATTTCCCTTTACTTGGTTACCCGCACATTTTCCTTATTCTTTCAACCATTATTTGACCTTCATTTCCTAATTCACACTAACTACTTAAACCCAATAGACACTTCATGCCATTCTCTCCCCCATGATAATTGGTACTTCAAAAATAAAGGGTCTTAATCATTTCCACAAACGTAGAAACTAAAGGTCTTTATTTTTAAGAATAAATTTGAAATTTTTGGTTGTTAAAAAGTTAAGTGAAGGAATCTACACAACAGAACATTTTGAGGAAGGTGCATTAGGGTTGTATTTCTTGTTATAAACTTATATCCTAATGGTAGGAGTAGAATGATTTAAAAATCACATCTAGAAGTCTGCATCATTGAGGTTAAAGAAAAGTATGTTCATTATTTAATTGAGAACTCTGAGGTACAGTAAAATCGAGAACAATTAAGCAGGCTACAAAGGACAAAGCATATAACATTAATCAATAACTAACCATTCTCGTATCCTGGTCAATATTCTTGGCACATACTGTAATGACCCCCTAGGTCGTTTCTGTGTTTTTGTGATTTTATCAGTTTCTGTATGTGCATAGAGACCTCGAAGCATTTTTGACTTGATAGTACTATTTGTGTGGGTGTTGGAGGAGTTGTTTGTGAGTTATGCAGCTTTTCTAGTTTAAAAGAAAAATTATAGCTATACAATAAGTTTTTTGTAAAGTCCTAGTCAATGACATCGGAGTAGTATTCTGATAGTTTGATCAACACCGGACTAGCCAAATTAGGCTTGGAGCTTGATTTGCTAGAGTCTTGGGGGTTTCGGTATGAGTTTAACTGTGAAATTGTAAAATCAATTTAGAAATGTGCAAAAAAGTGAATCTAAATAATAACCTAGGAAAATGGGCTTAAAAGAGAGTTTTTATAACGCGATCAGCTCAGAAACAGACAACAATGACCTTTAGTTGGATGGCGGGATACCCCCTCAGCTATTTTAGTTAAAATTGTTCGAAAAGATATGGGACCCTCATTTTATTGTAATGACCTATATTAGAAATTATAACTGCGACGTTGGATCTAATAGATCAAAATCAATGTGGTTACACAGTTAGTTTGCAAAAAAAGACATCCAATAGGCTCGAAACACCCTTACGAAGCTTTGGAAATTGGTTGGTGCAGCACAATGCAGGAGGACCTCCAAATGCACGGAGGCCTGTTCACGTTCGCGACATGGAAGGAGAACCAAGGCCCGTGTCAGTATGGCCAAGGCCCACATCCATGGAATTCTGGCAAGCCAATGCCCCACGTTCATGTTGCCTTACCCCCGTTCGAGAGGTCATTTTCTAGACAAAGGAAAAGCCTTAAAAGGTTGTCTCGCGATGAAAAGTGAAACAAAACTTGACAAACTGGGACTTGCATATCAGATTTAAGATATTCAAAAAGCTATGTTGTATGAAATTTAATGAGGAACACCGTGGGGATGTCGAGTTTCACCTTTGGCATATTTTTTGAGGTAACAATTATTGTTTTTGCTGAGTATATTACCATTAATTATCAAAAACTTTGTGTTGTTATATCTCGACCATTTCTTATCGAAATAAGTAAAATTAGGGTCTGCACTACTACTTTTTAAGGTGCACGGTATGGTATGTTCGGGTTCTATAAATTTCGTTGTATTTTTGAGTTATTTCAGTGGAAAGTTGTTATAGTAATTGTGCTTCCGATAAGAAATGTCATTCCGTTTTTAGGCAATTTCTTGTTATTCTGAGTCTCATTTTGAGATGAATTTTGAGCTATAGACTCGAGGTGACATAACGGTCATTTTATAAGGGTTGGTTTTGTATTTCGAGCGTAAGCCCCATTTTCCCCCCTTTTAGTCCAATTGACGTGTTTTCCCTCATTCTGGAGATATTAAAACATAAAACACTATGGTTATATTGTGATTCGTGATTTTATAGTTCAGTGGTATTTGGAGGACATCAAGAAGTAAAAAACTCATATGGACAGATCAAGAGCACGTGGATTCTGATGTGTTGTCAAAATACAATATTATGATGCTTAAAACATTGAATTTAGTGTATTTTAATGCGATGTTAGTTGGGTTTATGTGTTTTTGTGTTATATTTGCATCATTCCAGGGTTTGCCTTGATTTTGGGAAGAAATGTAGAAGTTGCTAATTTTTGGTGCAATACGAAACCCTTCACGAGCCGTAGACCACTCTACGGGTAGTGCAGTCGATTTCATGGAAGATTCTAGTGAGGGGCTGATTTTTTTATGTTGGTTCTACAAACATGCAAAAGAATCATAGATTGATGTAAAAGTCATAGACCTTGGTTCGTGCCCTGAGGATCAAAGAATGGGACTTTCTGAAGATTCATCAGATGAAAACCCCCTACGGGTCGTAAACCACATTCCAGGTCATAGAGGGAGTGTCGTAGACTTGAAGCCAAGTTCTACAACAGCTTTGTATGAGACCCGATTAAGAGTCGTGGAATGCTATACGGCCCGTAAACCCTTTCATGAGGCGTGCCAACCAAAATATCCTAATGTGTTTTAGAAATTATCTTTTTAGTATTATAAATAGGTTTTTTAGGTTAGTTTTCATAAGTTTTTGTATAGTATTCAGAAAACACAGTAATTAGAGAGAGAAAAGTGTGAGATAACATTCAAGAGTTTTGAGAACACTTGTATGTTGATTTCATCTTTAATCTTGTGATGCTCTTTGAAGTTGGATTTTCTTGTTCTTAATTCAATTGTGTAAGTTCTTTATTATGTTATTCCAATTCATAAGTTTTGCATCTACACAAATCATGACTAACTAAATCCATAACTTGAGTTGTGAGAACCATGAAGAACTAATGAAGTAAAATAGGATAATTCATAATTCTTGGAAAGTGTGCATGCATGTATTAATTAACTCTCTTCGTTTTACATGTTTTCTAGTTGTGGCCAACATTAGAATCTGCCTAGTGTTACTGACTGGACCAAGAATGTTATGAATATGAAAAGAGATTAATTAACAAGAGGAGATTATACTGGGACTAATAGGTAAGGGTTAGTCATGCACACTATGGAGATAGTGAAAGTCCCATAGAGAAATTCGCCTCTCACCTTTGACCAAAGGGCTTGGTGAACATAACTTACCATTCTACATGCCACACAGTAGAAGATAATTAGAATATCCGGTGATACTAAGTTATGGAATCATGGGGAATACATCACCCTAGTTTCTCTCCATATTAATTTCACTCTTGTATTAGTGAGGTTTATTTTCCATTGATTATTTCAACCCCTTCCCTCCCTATTTGGGGATGTAAGTTTGTTGAATACTCAAATTGTAGTTATTAAATTCTCTTGTGTTTATGTATTCCTTTGGATTTGACCCTAATTTTGGTTAGATTCTATTTCTTGACAATAACCGCTTTATCCTTGAAAAGAAGGTGTAACTTGGGTGACATCATGATTTTGGTATTGTTACCATGGAATGTTGCTAGAGTTATTTAATTCATAAGTGATTTGGGTGTTAATCCTTATTTCGCACATTTTACGTTAGTGTATGCCCAACACATGAAGTTGAGGAAATCTCTTGACTTTGTTTAACCCAGAGATCCTAAATACTTTAAGGATAATGGCCCAAGATAATGTCAATAATGTGGCTAATGCATCCTTGAACAAGAACGCGAATAAGAATGCTGATAATGAGAACCCACCTCCTCATGAGGACATTGCCCCACAGTCTCAGGACTTCGATACCAACGCCTATCAGTGGAATCAATAGAGGCTTAATCCTATGCCTATGGAGGTCACTGGAGCTATTGTGTTGCCACCACAACAAGTTGACACAATGTTTGTAGTCTCGAGTGGGTTGCTTCAGATGTTAAAGAACCATGGGCTATTTCTAGGCTTACCATCGGAGGATCCACATAGCCATCTACATAATGTTGCATTTTTCTGCAAGAGTGTGATGGGAACACAAAATCTTTCTATGGATACTATATGACTTTGTGTCTTCCCATTATCGTTTACAAGCAATGGTGCATTATGGCTCTATGAGCTCCCACAAAGTTCGATCACCAATTGGGTAGAATTTTGGAAGGCCTTTTTGGAGAGGTACTTCCTTAGATCGAAGAAGCTCAAGTTGAAGGACTAGATCAATAAGCTTGAGCAACTTCCTGGTGATTCAATCAACACTACTTGGGAGTGGTTCACCAAATGCTTGAGGAGTGTCCCATACCATAAGATAGTTGATGATGCCTTGGTGGAGATCTTCTACAGTGCCCTTGATGAGAACAGTAAGGCTTGTGCTAACACTATCATAGGGGTCATGTTCTTAGATCATCCATTCGCAAGGATAACAGAATGAATGGATAGAGTGGTCAAGACCAATCGTGCATGGGGGAAGAGAGACAGAGCATCTACCAAAATTTTATGTGATATTAGTGTTGGTTTGGAGTGACCAACGATCAACGATGAAATTATGCAAGAGCTTGCCCAAATCGACAAATTATGGAGGTAATAATGAAGCAGAACTAGGAGCGAGTCAATGCAGTGGTTCATCAACCTCCACGTACTCCCATGTATGATGAACCTAATTATAAGGAGGACACTTATTTTATTACTGATCAATCGGGGGGTTTTCGGACCAACAGCAAAGGGTCTCATCAAGACTATTGGCGCCAAGGTCTAGGAAACCAAGGTCAGAACTTCAATTGAGATAGAGCTTTCAGGGAAAACCACGGAGGGTATTATAATCAGAAGAAGGGCCCAGAGAGAGATTCAGATTGGGATCATACAGACGGTTTCAGAAATGGTCCGTATGTGACACCACATAACCGCAACGTTGGTGCTATTACAAGGCATTTGATCGCATGTTGAAGAAAGCTCTGACATAAGATGAGACTTTCAAGGGAATGAAATTTGAGATTTCCTGGATCAGCAAAAATATTCAGTCACATTCTGTGGCTATCAAATAGCTTGAGCAACAGATTGTTCAAGTGTTGACTCAACTCAATCAATGTCAGTGGGGTACACTACCTATCAATAGAGTTTAGAACCCTAAGAATGAAATATAGTGTATGGCCTTTACTACTTGGGAGAGCAAGAACACCATTGATCCTCATATGCCAGTTGATGAGGATGATGTTCGAGAGGAGACAGTTGCAGCTAAGAATGCAGATGTAGGAGATGACCATTGCAAGGATGGGGTGAGTGAAGCTGCTGACGCACCACAAAAGTTAAAGCCTATTCCTAGGCCGCCTCCTCCCTTCCCTCAAGGAATAAAAAAGAGGGAGGAGCAAGGAAAGTTTTAGAACTTTCTCTCTATGCTAAAACAATTCTCCATCAACATCTCTCTCATCGAAGCATTGGAGAAGATGTCAGGTATGTGCAATACATAAAGGACCTGGTTACTACGAAGTGCACTGTTAGTCAAGAGCTCTCCCAAGAGCGTCAGCATTGTAGTTCTATTGCTACGAGTACCTTAGTTTAGAAACAAGAAGATCTTGGTGCTTTCACCACACCCTGCACTATTAGAGATGTGGAGTTCACAAGGGTGCCATTTGATCTAGGTGCTAGTATTAATCTGATGCCTTTTACCATCTTCAAGAAGCTAAGAATGGGACCCCCTACTCCGATGAACATGCAGTTATTGATGGCAGATCACACATTTAAGAAGCCTATGGGGATACTATATGCTGTGTTGGTCAAAGTTGAAAAGTTCATATTCCTTGTAGACTTTGTGATACTACATTGCGAGGTTGATTTTGTGGTCCCTATTATCTTGCGCTGGACATTCACAGCCACCGGACACACTTTGGTGGACATAGAGAAAGGCCAACACAAGTTCAAATTTTGGAAAGACAAGGTCGTGTTCAATATCTATCAGCAGACAAAGAATAAAAATGATTTGAGGGTGGTATGATGAGGTTGAACCAGAAGTTCCAAAAGAAGTGAGATTGGGTATTGACCCTTGACAAGCAGCACTGATGAACTTTGATAATGATGGCATCCTAGATTTTGAGGAGACGGTGAATTCTCTAGGGGCATCTTATGGTCTTAGGTGCCAGACCAAGCTAGAGATAGACTTCCAGAATAGGGAATCACAGCCTACTAAGATGAACCAGCGATACTAGAGTTGAAGGCTCTTCTATCACATTTGATATTTGCATTCTTGGGAGCCAACAACACTTTGCCAGTGATAGTTGCTGCAGATCTGGTTGATGAGCAGGTCAAACATCCTTGTCATGGTGCTCAAATAGTTTAAGAAGGCCATTGGATGGAAGATTGCAAACATCATTGGTATCCTCCCGGGATATGTACACACAAAATCAAGTTGGTTAAGGATTACAAGAAGTATTGTACACCAGAGGCATCTCAAACCCCCTATGCAAGAGGTTGTACGCAAGGATATCATCAAATGATTGGAGGTAGGAGTGATGTATCTGATTACTTACAGTGAATGGGTGAGTCTGATTCAGTGTGTTCCAAAGAAAAATGGCATCACAGTGTACCAAATGCCAACAACGAGTTGATCCCAATATGGCCTGTTATGGGATGAAGGGTGTGCATGGATTAGAGAAAACTCAATGCTTAAATCAAAAAGAACCACTTCCCTATGCCATTTATGGATCAGATATCAGATTGACTAGTTAGAAACGGTTGGTATTGCTTCCGGGATAGATACTCAGGCTATAACTAGATTATAATTTCTCTAGAAGATAAGGAGAAAATGACATTTACATGCCTCTATGGCAACTTCGCATTTAAGAGGATCCATTTGGGTTGTCTAATGCCCCAGCAACATTCCAGATATGCAAGATGTGTATCTTCTCAGACACGATGGAGGATACTGGCAATGTCTTCATAGACAACTTTACTGTGGTTGGGGACTCATTTGAGGACTACTTGAGGCACTTGCATATTGTTTTGCTGAGATGTGAGGAGATCCATCTAGTGCTAAATTGGGAAAAGTGTCACTTCATGGTAAAGGAAGGTAATGTGCTGGGGCACAAGATATCCAACTAAGGGATCGAGGTTAATAGGGCTAAAGTATAGGTGATCGAGAAACTTCTCCCACCCATCTCCGTTAAGGGTGTGAGAAGCTTCCTGGAGTATGCAGGATTTTATCCAAGGTTCCAAAAAGATTTCTCTAAAATTGCACACCCCTTTTGCAAGTTGCTTGAGAAGGATGCTAAGTTCGTATTTGATGAAGCATGCCTCAAAGCCTTTAAAGAACTGAAGAGAAGGTTGCTTTAAGCCCCAAACATTGTAGCTCCAGACTGGTCCAAGCCATTTGAAATCATGTATAATGCAAGTGGGGTTACGCAAGGTGTAGTGTTAGGGATGCACCAAGATAAGATACTACATCCCATCTACTATGCCAGCAAAGTCCTAAATGCAGCCCAAAAAAATTACACTTTCACTGAGCAAGAACTACTTGCAATGGTATTTGAATTTGAGAAATTCAGGTTATATCTACTGAGGGCCAAAGTGATTGTGTGCACAAACAACACAACACTAAGATACTTGATGGCAAAGAAAAATGTGAAACCAAGGTTGATGAGATGGGTACTTGTCCTGCAAGAATTCAACATCAATGTGACAAACAGAAAGGGGACAGAAAATCAGGTTGCAGATCACCTGTTCAGGTTGTAAGATGAGGCAATGGAACAATTTGAAAATAGATTGGAGATTAATGATTTTTTCCATAAGAGAAGGTATTAGCAGCATCCTAGACTTAATACCATAGTTTGTAGACTATGCAAACTATTTGGTAAGTGACATTGTACCACCCGATCTAAAGACACATTAGCATCGAACGTTCATCTCTGATGTTAGGAAGTTCTTTTGGGATGATCCATACTTGTTTCATATATATGCAAATGAGATTATTCATCTATTCCTGAGATTGAGATGATGAGCATCCTTGAGGCATGTCACTCATCATTGATAGGCGGGCACCATAGTAGAGTTCAGAAAATACACAAAATCATACAATATGGGTATTACTGGCCCACTATCCACCAGGATACCCATGACTATGCCAAGGCTTGTGATAGATGCTAAAGAGAAGGTGGCGCTTCTCGCAAACATGAGCTCCCTGTAATCCCCATTGTGGTGATTGCGTTATTCATTGTATAGGGGATAGATTTTATAGGCCCTTTTGATATCTAACATGGAAACAAGTACATCTTAATCATTGTAGATTATGTATGGAAGTGGGTTAAGGTAGTGGCTCTACCGAACAATCAGGGCAAAATTGTCACAACATTTCTGAAAAAGAATATCTTCTCAAGGTTTGGCAGTGTTTTGGCAATCTTAAGCGATGGAGGTTCTCACTTCTGCAATAGGCTTTTCATGAAAAGTATGGGATGAAACATCGGGTCGCTACACCTTATCATCCTTAGATGAACGGGCAAGTGGAGGTGTCTAATAGGGAAATTAAATGGATTCTATCCAAGACTGTGAATGCAAACCAAATAGATTGGTCGCGGAAGCAGGATGACGCATTATGGGAATACCAGACAACACTCAAGACCCCTATAGGCATGTCTCCCTACCAACTTGTCTTTGGGAAGATATGTGATCTACTAGTTGAACTTGAGCATAAAGCAATGTGTGCACAGAAAAAGTTGAATCTGGATTGGAATGATGCAGAAAACTCTAGGCTGAGCCAAGTTAATGAGCTTAATGAGTTTCTCTTGAAGGCGTATGAGAGCTCAGCCTTGTACAAACAAAGAATGAAGCTGCAACATGATCGCCGCATAGAGAATCGTCAATTCGCACCGGGGGAGTTGGTACAATTATATAATTCAAGATTAAAATTGTTCCTTGGGAAGCTCATGTCGAGATGGATGGACCCTTTCAAGTATCATGTGTCTTTGATCATGGGGCTATTGAATTGGAGAGGAGAATTGGAGGATATTTCAAGGTAAATGGCCAAAGAGTCAAGCCATACCTTGGAAATGGGGAAGAAATCAAAATTTTGAAAGAATGGATCTTAAGGAAGTCTGAGTACTCAAGCCATCTATGTCGTACTGTGAAAATAAATCAGGTGCTACTTGGGAGGAAACACAAGGTGAATACCAGCGCTTAGGCACCAGTATGATTTTTGACCCTTTCTACTATATTTTTCTTCGGTTATGTGCATTGGGACAATGCACATCTTTTTTGATAAGGTGCGGATAGTTGTGCCTCAGTGAAGCCTGAGTAGATTGGGTCCATAACTATACCAAATTTTTATCTTGGGATTTTCTTGCCTGTGTTCTTATTCCCCATTAACATTTACTTTCTGTTGAACCGACACGTTAAGGATGTTTAGATAATATTTGCAGCATATAATACTAATACATGTGGCCTATATATCATGTTTTGTGTTTTCTTTTGAAAAATTATACCCACCAAAAAATTTGATTAGTTAGCTGGTTCTAAGGATGGATATTGTGCACCTCAAATCAAGCAAAAAGCCTAAGTTGAGGGTGGCTGATGTAAGGGTGAAACACTAAAATAAGGGGAAAGTTAGTGATGCGGAGAAAAAGGGGAAATCATGTACTCGGTGCAAGAAAAATAAGTGATGCCTTAGTTGTGTGCTAAAAAGAAAAATGAAGTGTAAAAGAAAGGCAAAAGGCTAAAAAATGAAAAAAAGCACCCAGAAAAGGCTTGAAATTGGATTAAGGGAGAATGAGGTGAAAATAACAGAGGTGGTAGGGCAAAAGAGTAGGAAAATGCAATGTCAAAGAGGGTTGTTAGTCACTATGTTTCACAAGTACCATACTGAAGCCCCTCTAGGCTACGTTATAAGCCTAGAAAAGTGATCCTAGTCCAAGTAGTTGAAGGTCTTATTCATGAGTATAGGGGAAATCCTATGGTATTAGCCATGATGCCTAAATATCTTTTGTGAGAGTGAGTGATTTTGCATAAACCTAAGATGTCGAATAAGCACGTTTAGGATGTTTAGGTAATATTTTAGCATATAGTACTAATACTTCTAGCATATAGCATGTTTTGTGTTTTGTTGTCAAAAATGATACCAACCAAAAATGTTGATTAGTTAATTAGTAGTAACCATGATTTTTTATGTGATGACAATATTTGTTCTGATGAGTGAGGATAAAGTGAGATAAAACGCATGATGTGAGAGTCTTTTCTTGATAATGTAGTCAGTGCCATATGAGTCTGAGCCTGAAATTTCTAAATTCAGGTGTTCTGTGCTAATTCGGAATTCGCCCTAGTACTCTAAGTTGCACTGTAGATTAATTTGATTAGGAAAGGATCTTAGGCCATTGTTCTTAAAAGCCCACTTAGCCTAAATGACCAACGAAAATTGTAATGCATCTCATGTTACTAATGTTTGAGCCTAATATGTACCTATTCTTTGTCAAAACCTAATTAGCCTATCCTTACTAGTTGTTAAATCCTTATTTTGGACCTTGTCCTTCCTTGAACATTGAGCACCTTAACTGAGGAAAAAACCTAAGTTAAGGGTGGCTACCAAAAGTAGCCCTAGTCCTGAGGATGGATATTGTGCCCCTAAACTCAGACCAAAAGCCTAAGTTAAGGGTGGTTGGTGTAAGGGTGAAACACAGAAATAAGGGGGAAGTTAGTGATGCAAAGAAAAAGGGAAAATCATGTACTGGGTGCAAGAAAAATTAGTGATGCCTTAGTTGTATGCTAAAAAGAAAAATGAAGTGTAAAAGCAAGGAAAAGCTGAAAAATGAAAAGAAAGCACCCAAAAAAGGCTTGAAATAGGATAAAGGAAGAATGAGATGAAAATAACAGAGTTGGTATGACAAAAATGTAGGAAATCGCAGCGTCAAGGAGGGTCATTAGTCACTATGTTTCAAATGTACCACACAAAAGCCCCTTGAGCCTACGTTACAAGCTTAGAAAGTCCTAAAGTGATCATAGTCCGAGTAGTTGAAGGTCTTAGTCATACATATAGGGGCAAGCCTATGGTATAAGGAATGATGCCTGAATATCTTTTGTGAGAGTGAGTGATTTTGCATAGTCCCAAGGTTATACATGAAAACATCATTGAGTGTCTGATAAGGGACTGCTTTTCTGTGAGGGAACATGCATTGCATTGTAAGCATTAGACTAATTCAATAATTGTGGATTGTTGATAGTACCTCACTTGTCATAGTTGTATGTTTTCACATACACTAGTTTGTATGGGTTCCCTAGATGGCTATATGATTTTGTTTTGAAAAGCTGGTGTGGGAGTCTGAGTTTGAGATTGATGTGATGTATGCCATTGGGTTGAGGTCTGTGTGTACTATATTATATACATAGATTGAGTCCATCGCTTGAGGACAAGCAATAATTTTAAGTTGAGGGTATTGATGTGCTATCAAAATACATCACTTTTGACACTTAAAACTTGGATAGTTTAAGAGTGTAACTGACTTTTTTCTACAAGTTTTTGTGGGAATTTATGTCTTTTCTAATTTTTGTTTTGAGCCTATAATAACTTTGTATAGGTGGCTTTCACATTCTGGGTAGGCCGTGATTGGCTCATTTTGTGTTTCTAGTATCATTGTGATTAGTTATTCATGATAGGTATTGCGGGTATTTCCTTGGCTTGCCTATAAGTTCTAACAAGAACCATCATGACCTCAAAGGTTGGATCGTGACAAGTTGGTATCAAGGCCTTACGTTATATATACAGAGCTACCATCGAGTAGAGTCCTATGGATGGAGGCGAAGTCCTCTATGACTCATCTTTAGGAGGCTAAGTAATTCTTGGAGAACTCAGTTGTTATTGATTCTATTCGTGTGTATTGCTAATGGTCCATCAAATTCCATGTTTTCATTCTTTCACAAATGTCTCACAGAGGTCGGACACTGGGGTAGAGCTAGGGTTGTGCCATTAGCCCCTAATAAGGAGCAACCCCAAGACTCCCCTGGAGCATAGACAGGATACCCCAACTCCCCCATAACAAGAGGCACCAATTTCTGGGGCCGAAGTTGCCCTAAAGGTAAAGGCGACTATTGGCTAGTTATTAGCTGTATTTGGGGGCTTTCAATAGGGCCCGACACTAGCCCCAATCTCTTAAGCACAAGTTCTAGCAAAGAACTATACTCTAAAAGCTCTAATTCCACAGCCAGAGGGAGCCATAACCTTCCAGGATTAGCTATTGCTCGGATATTTTATGAGATTGACTCCATTAAGGTATTCATGGACAGCTGGAGAGGATGCTCAAGTGTTCTTTGCAGCATGTACAGAGAGGTTGCAGGCTTTGTGATTATTGGAGTCTAGAGGTATAAAGTTTACATCCTACCTGTTAAATGGGGTAGCTAGATAGTGGTGGTTGACCTTTAAGGATACTAGACAAGATGATGCACTCCCTACGACATTGAAAGAGTTCTCTAAGGCACTCATGACCAGGTTTGTTCCTACGAGCTTCAGGGATAAGAGCCCTGATCAGTTTTTTCATTTGAACTACGGGTACATGACAGCGACTCAGTATGATGTGAGGTTTCAGGTTCTCTCTACATATGTTATAACTATCCTACAGATAGAGAAAGAGTGGATCAATTATTTTGTACGTGGCCTAAGACCACAACTGAGGATGGTTACACATGCATCAGTGACTTTGGGTCGATCTTATCTATTTATTGCTGATCACTCCTATTCTCTCGAATAGTGTATTCATGAGGCCCAAGGGGCAGCGACAAATGTGCTTGAAGTGAGGTGGACTTTAAGGGTTTTTTATCTTGTTTGTGGGGATGGAGTGGCAGACCACCGAGAGGATTTTAGCTTGGCCAATCAAGTCATTCGTATCAAGCATCATTGTAGGCTTTTCAGGGTGCCCATTAGGGTCCATATACTTCAAATTAGGGTGGTCCTTTCTATCCTTCCAGTCGTAGAAAGAGGGACAATGATACCACTATATCAAGACCGACTAGGTCATCTTTTCTGTTAGTAAGAGTTCTAGGCTTTTGGGTCAGGTAAGGGTGGTTGAGATAGCAGAGATCGAGCCGCTCAGGGTCTTTTTTAGTATGCAACACTAGACCACTGGCTTAGAGATTGTAAAAATGTAGGACAACATGTGTAGCTTCATAGGCTGCCAGATCAGCTTCTTTACCTTATTTTAGGGGTAGAGACCAGGACTAGGGTCGAAGAGGAGACCAGTATGAGCACCATGAATATCAACAGAGAAATTAGAAAGGTTCCAATGCACTTGTTAGAGGAGGTAGGGCTAGTGGTAGAGATGTTGCCATGGGCAAAGGCTGTCTTAGCTATTTTTATACAGCTCTAGCCCGAGTAGAGGCTGAGGCTCTAAATAAGGCTATTACAAGTATTATTACAGTGTGCCAGCAGTTGTTTTCAACTTTATGTGATCCAGGTAATACATAGTCATATGTATCTTGTTTACTTCTCGCTTGGGTGTGAGCCCTAAGCCTCTTTCGTACCGGGTCCGCATGTTGACTCTAGTGGGAGATTTGTTAGTGGTAGATCAGGTGTGAAGATCATTTATAGTTACTCTTTAAGGTTTTGATACTTGGGAACATTTGATATTACTAGATATACTTGATTTTTACATTATTCTAAGTATGGAATGGTCAACTCTACATCATGTTGTGTCAGTCTGTGATGCCAATACTGCTACCTTGGAGATACCGGAGATACCTCCCATAGTATGGCAGAGATTGGTTTGTCATGTATCGACCAGTATTATTTCATATATTTAGTGTCCCAACAAAGACTAGGGCCTAGATGTGACACAACGAATGTTAACCTGAGAGGATCTCAAACAAGCCACTTAAGTATGCATAGAAGGGGATAAGTGACTAAGGGGAATCTTCACACTTACAGAAATATAATAGTAGTCAAGCTCAATACATAACCATCCATATCAAACAACACCTCTAGAACGAATAGAACGGGGGCCAAGATAACTATCTGGCTCACCCTCAAATGATAGAAAATCTGAGATAGACAAGTCTTAACAAAATCATGAAAGTAACATGGATGTTGTCCTCGAAACCGAGTACTCTCCAATAGTAGTCTTCAACGAACCAAACTAGCCATGTGGAGAAGGAGAATGAATAGGAGCTCTAGTGCCTATATGGACAAATCATTTAGGCAAAAGTATGCGTTAGTACTTGGAATATACTAAGCATGCGGGGTGTAATGCAGTGAAGGACATAAGCCATAATTAAACCATATTCCTAATCATAGCCATTGTATATAAGCTCATTATGAAATAGATGTATAATGCATTAGTCAAGACGTGCATGAAGTAGGTCATCCACTCTCCTTACGATATAACCTTTTTGGAGTGTGTTACAAATATCCCTACATTATGACATATCCTTTTCGGGAGATCATATAAGATATCCTTACCTTACGATACAATCTTTTTGATAGGACTTGAGATTTATCCCACCATACAACATGACCTTTTTGGTAGGCATTATGAGGTCTGCTTACCTTACGATACAATTTTTTCGGTCGGAGGTGTGAATTATCCTACCTTACGGCGTGCCCCCTTTTCGATAGGAGTCGTGAATTGTCCTACCTTACGGTATAACTTTTTTGATAGGCTTCATAAGAGTAGCTCATCAAATCATTACATCACAATATCAAGAAGGAGCCCCATACTAGCATATACTTGTAATGTTCTCATGAGCTTACTGTATGCTTAATAGCCCTTTTTAACATATATGTTATTCATAATTCACATGCCTTACAATAAGATTCTCATCAACATAGAATCTAGTCAAATACTTTGGTCAACACATGGTGGGTAATGTACCATTAAGCTTGAACATCATGCTAGCCAAGGGTATAGAACTTGAGAGGAGTAAAATCAATTCACTCTAAAGGCATTTAAATCCATCCACCATCATGTAGCAAAAACCTCATTATTTCGAAATTATATTACAAAGCACATACTGAAAAATAATAAGTTTTAACTATCCTTAATCAACCCATCTTAATCATGTACATCATCTTCCAAAAACATGGACATGGGAACATAAAACTCATCTTATCAAGTAAAACCTAGCTAAGACTTTCTTAATGCTCATATGAATCCATGAAATTTTACATGATCTTTTACTTCATGAAAATAGGAAAAATAAACCATCATAGAATGCATAATAGTAACATCATATGCAACAGTTCATAAATACCCATAAAGATCCATAAATTTCATGTAATTGGAGAAGAAGAATGATTGGACTTGTGGGAAGGAAGGTTTCCACTATCAAACCCACATACCTTAGTGATTGTGATGGAGGAAACCTGATTTTGAGGGGGAAGATTTGAAACCCTAGCTTGCACCCTTTACTTGAAAGTCTTGAAGAGCTTGAGGGAGTGTTGAAACTTAGAGTGTTTTTGGAATGAGGAGGAATAAGGTTAATTAGGGATGTATACACAGATATAGGGCATAGATGGCATCATAGCTTAGACTTGAAAGAAAGAGGAAAGGTAAAATTTACCCCTATTAAAATCTTTGTCGAACAGTTCTACGAGACCCTGTCTACCCCACCGGTGACCTACACCTTCTCCCATATAAAGCCTGAAACGGCGCCATACCAATGCTAATATGGAAGCTATTATTATAAGAAAACTCAATGAGTGGAAGGTGGTCGTCCCAACTGCCTTTAAATTCCAGCACATAAGCCCTCAACATATCCTCCAAGGATTGAATAGTCCTCTCCGCTTGGCCATCAGGTTGAAGATGAAAAGCGGTGCTCAACTTAATCTTAGTTCCATGTCCCTTCTAAAATGACCTCCATAAGTAGGAAGTGAATTGGGTACCACGATCCGATATAATGGACCTAGGCACAACATTCAACCTAACCAACCCTTGGATATACAACCTTGCGTAATCGTCGGCGCCGAAGGTAGTCTTCACTGGTAAGAAAAGAGCCAACTTCATCATCCTGTCCACGACAACCCAAATGGAATCAAATTGCCTTCGGGTCCGAAGAACCCAACAACAAAATCCATGGTTACATATTCCCATTTCCATGTGGAAATGTCAATGTCTTGGGCCAAGCTACCAGGCCTTTAGTGTTCTACCTTTACTTGTTGACAACTCGGGCATTCATATACGAATTTAGCGATGTCTTTCTTCATACAATCCCACCAATATACTTCTTTAAAATCCCAATATATTTTGGTAGACCTGGATTAAAAAAATAGTGAGAGTTGTGAGCCTCACTCATAATCACCCTTTTAAGACCATCCACATCCAGAACACAAAGCCGGTCTTGGTTCCGAAATACTCCATCTCCCCCTTGGGAGAACCACTCGATCTCCTTTTTCAGCAACCAACTTCTTTAATTCAAGTAACGATGGGTCTAAATCTTGCTTAGACTTTACATCACTTACCACGAAAGATTTTTCCCCGCTTTGAACACGAATACCACCATCGCTCAAATCAGCTAACCTGACACCCAACCAAGCTAACTGGTAAATATCTCTTGCCGACTCCTTCCTTTCTTCCCTAATATGCGCCACATTTCCCATAGATAGCTTGCTGAGAACATCGACCACAATATTGGCCTTGCTAGGGTAATACAAAACAGTCATGTCATAATTCTTTAGGAGCTCCAACAACCTCCTTCCCCTTAAATTGAGATCCTTCTGAGTTAACACATATTGCAAACTCTTAGGGTCGGTGAACACATCAATAAGAACCCATACAAATATTGTCTCCAAATCTTAAAGGGAAAAACTACCTCCACCAATTTAAGGTCGTGTGTTGGGTAATTGCGTTCATGCACCTTATACTGCAATGATGTGTACGCTATTACCTTACTATGTTGCATAAGCACACAACCCAACCTGATCCGCGAGGCATCACAATACACCATGAATCCCTCAAAACCATTTGGTAAAATTATGACTGGAGCTGATGTAGTTGATCCTTTAAAGTCAGAAAACTCCCTCACATTCATCTGACCGCATAAACTTAACCTTCTTTTGGGTTAAATTAGTGAATGGAGATGTAATAGTTGAGAACCCTTCAACAAACCTTCTATATTACCGGACCAACCCAAGGTAACTGCGAATATCTAAATGAGTCTATGGTCTGGGCGAATTCTTTACGGCGTTTGTTTTCTTTGGATCAACCTTGATACTATCACTGGACACCACATGACCAAGGAAAGCTACTTCGCCCAACAAGAATTCACATTTACTAAACTTGGTTTACAACTTCTTCTCTCTCAAAATTTGCAAGTCCATCCTCAAGTGATCCCCATGCTCCTACTCAATTCGGGAGTAAATGAAAATATTGTCAATAAGGACCACCACAAAACTATCAAGGAATGGCTCAAACACCCGATTTATTAGATCCATAAACATGGCCAGAGCATTGGGTTGGTCAAACAACATTACCACAAACTGAAAGTGCCCATACCTTGTTCGAAAAGCTGTTTTGGGAATGTCACACTCCCTAACCTTCAACTGATGATACCCGGAACAAAGAACAATCTTTGAGAAATGAGTAGCCCATTGAAGCTCGTCATACAAGTCATCAATCCTAGGCAACGGTACTTATTCTTAGCGGTTACCTTATTAAGTTTCCTGTAAACAAAACACATCTGAAGAGACCCATCCATCTTTCTTACAAACAACACTAGAGCACCCCACGACAATATACTAGTCTGAATGAAACCTTTCTCCAACAAATCCTTTGACTGCTCCTTTAATTCTTTCAACTCCGCTGGCGCCATACGATAAGGAGGAGTAGAGATAGGTTGGGTGTCCAGAAGAAGATCTATGCCGAAGTCTACCACTCATTTAGGAAAAATGCCCGGAAAGCCTTCGGGGAACACATCCAAAAACATATTCACTACAAGGACCGACTCAAGAGTAGGCACTTTGGACTCCATATCCTTGACCCTCACAATATGATAAATGCACCCCTTAGAAATCATTCTCTATGCCTTGAGGTAGGAAATCAACCGACGCTTAACAGAGAAGTCACCACCCTTTCATTCAAGAACGGGCTTACCGGGAGGTTGGAACATGACCTTTTGAGTTCTAAAATATATAGAGGCATAGGATGCATACAACCAATCTGTCCCAAGATTCCCATCAAAATCAAAAATCTCAAGCTCCACAAGATCACACGGAAAACTTTTATGCCACACAGAAATAGGACAACTATGGTAGACTCTATGTGCAACAACATATTCACCCATGGGAGTATAAACCGAGAAAGGGTCCTTCAAAACCTTGGGACTCAACCCAAATTTAACAGCCAACAAAGGAGTCAGAAAAGAAAATTTTGAAAAATTTGTACCTGGATCAAGAAAAATATAAGCATTAAAATTAAAGACTTTTAACATAATAGTCACAACATCCGGAGCTTTCTCAACATCCTGGCGGGCATGGAGCCCATGTAATTGGTTGTTCTTTTGGGCAACACCTTGGGGAGCTCTTTTTTGGCCTTGCCCATCATGAGCCATCTGACCTTTACCTCTATGGGCATCCCTAGGACAATCAACAACCTTATGATCTTTATCACCACACCTGAAGCAAGCACCCAAGACTCTCCAACACACTTCCGTGTGGGGCTTCCCACACTTGTCGCACAACCAATACCCTTGACCGCCACCAACCGGTACTCTAGGAGGAGGCACCCGATCATTAGCAACTTGAGTATTGGAACCTTAGCCCTATTGGAAATGACTAAAACCATCACTTCGAGAACCAGAGAATCCACCATTGAAATGGGTCCCCTTGGGATCGTGAACCCTTCTCTCTTTAAGTTTCTCCCCTTAGATCTGTTCAGCATACACCATGAGTTAAGCAATATCCATACCGTATAAGCATAGAAGTACGATATTCCTTTACAAGTAGATCAAAGATACCCAAACAAACTTGTGCATCCTTTAACGGGAGTTAGCCACAAGTGACGGAGCTTACTTGAAGAGCTTTGTGAACTTGAGGGCATAGTCCCTCACACTCATACCTCCTTGTTTGAGATTGATAAACTCAGTCACTTTTTCCTCCCCAAGCTCAAGGGGAAAAAAGAGATCAAGGAAAGCACATCTGAACTCTTCCCAATTGACGTCACCACCGCAAGCTCGATCAAAAGACAATTGAGTATACCACACCTGAGCCACTTCTTTCAGCTAATATGTTGCCAATGCAGCCTTCTCTTCAGAAGTGACACCTATGATGTTCAATATCTTTGTAACCCTATCAATGAAATCCTTAGCATCCTCACTAGCCTTTGGCCCTTGGAATTCTGGAGGATTCATCCTGGTGAAATCCCTCACCCTAGATGTAGGTGTAGGATTTCGTGGCATGTTAGCCTACCTTGTCTGAGAGGTCACCACCTGAGCAAGCATGGCGAAGGTTATATAGAATTAACCATTTGAGATGCGTTCCTCCATAGGCTCGTGGAGAGCCTGGTCCCTATTTGCCGAAGCCGGCCTTGGTCTGAGGGGTCTTCCTCAAGGCATCTTCTGAAGTGGATCAATGACAAAGTCAAGATAACAGAACAAAATATACTAGTTATAGCACGATGTAAGATATGAAGAAGAGAGGTAATTACTAGAACATCTTCATAGCCTCCTATTAATAGGCATGGTGTACGTCACACCCATGAATAGGAATCTACTTAATGCGGCATGTTGGACTTTGATGATCATTTTTAAACCTAGTGCTCTAATACCATCTTTCGTCACCACCTAGGTTAGGGACTAGATGTGACATGACGAATGGGATCCTAAGAGTTATCAAACAAGCCTCAAGTATCTATATCCACATCATCGATTCAAGAATAGTATTCAAATAATAACATATAGTTCTAAGGTATGGAAGAAATGGGACTCACACTATAGGGCAAACCGGTGTAGGGACATCCTACATTTCCACACCAAAACATATAGATAGTCAAATAGGAATTATCTCATGAATCACTTTAATAATACATAAGAAAATACCAGTCATGACAAAAAAGGTTTCATAAGAGTCCACATAATGTCCAACAAATGACTCTAGTTAAACGGAAGGGGGGCTGGGACAAGTTCTGGGCTCACCCTCAAAAAAGAAGGATGTTCTAAAATAACATAAAAGAAAGGTTCTCATCCTTGGTGGATGGCATTCACTGCAGTATACTCCTAGATTGGACTATTCATCAACCAATAGGTAATCAAAGTGTTCGGCCCCAACATGGTAAAATCATGTACGCATAGATTATGTGTCAATACGTTTGAATGTACTAAGTATGTTGGCATGCAATGCATATGACTTACCAAACCTTCATTTCAATGTTACATGACAAGGGCACATAATATAGAAATAATTATATAGTGAATGGAAATATATACAAGATGCTATGAAATTTATGATGCATGAAATGCAACAATGCTCATATGTAGTGGTGATGGACTATAACTGAACAAATCAGATCCATGTGAACAATTACATGAATTAGTTCGATAAAGACCTCCCATCGATAGGAGAAGACTACTTACCAAAGGTAATCTACATCACACCTTACGAAACTCACCATTTCGATGGATGGTTACCTTCCTTATGGAACTCAACCTTTTTGAAGGATTTTTCAGAATCATACAAAATATATCATAATCATAAATGAATAATCATTCCTTACGACCCAGTCATTTCAGTAATGATTGACGTCCCAATGTTGGAACATAGTTCAACGAAAGAGAGAGGGCCCTTGAGGATAGCCTAACACTCCTAATCCATCGGTGCTCAGTCAATAACATCCCAGTTGAATACTTATACATATACATGCTTTCAAGAGACACAATGCTCATTTCAAACCGATCAATACACAATTAGGATCAAATGCCAGATCAAAGACCATATTCGTAATGCTCATGAAGGGAATAGCTCATTCACATATACAAAATGGTGCAAGCACCCAGAATGCTTAAAGAACCAAAATCAGAGACATGTATGTGATCACATCCTTGTAATAACTAAAATCATACAAGAATCATCTTATAATCGTTTCAGAAAACATAGTTGGGCTTTACCCACTTTATAGCTTTTCATATATCAATGTTCATGAATGCAATGCAATGCATGAAACGAGGATAGCATGGGTAACCAAGATTAAAGTTAAAATCAATATCACCATGTAAAATGGAGTAAATCTATAATTAAATGCACCTGTAAATCATAATATAGATCACCCATCCATAAATAAACTTTAAAGGGGATATGCATGTTCATAACTTCATAACACAATGTAAATCATTAAAATAGTGTTCAAAGTAACATAAAATCATAGGTAGAGTGCAGCCCATACCTCAATTGGATTTAACATAGTTAAATAATAAAAACCCACATTTAAAGTAAACTAAAATTCATGAAATCAATTAAAAAGATTTTTGGGACTTCTTGGTTTAAAGGGACCAACAATCGATCCCACAAACCTTGATTGAGGAGATGAATTTGAGGGATGAACTTAGCTTGAATTGGACTTCAATTGAACCCTAGCTTTGAACCTTGAGAGGGAAGAGTAGAGAGGAATAGGGAGGTTATCTTATGAGGGGTAGAAGGTTTTACGAGAACGAATTAATAAGGGAGGGGATATCAGCTGAATTAGGGTTTAGGATAGGAGAAAGGTCATAATTCATAATTAAAATAAACTGAAATTACATAAACATCATTAATGAAACCGGACAAAAATTAAAATCATCAGGTCCACACGGTCCACTACACGGTCTGTGAGACGTCACACGGACCGTGAACAATGGCTGTGAACTATTACATTGAATTTCACAGAGGGAATTCAAACAGGGTTGAGGGTCACCACGGACGACTGCATAGTCCATATGACTCCACACGGGTCGTGACATGGACCTTGTGATGGTACTTAGAATAATATATGCACTACAAAGTTAGGAGACAATACTTTCATACTTAGAAAAATTTTACGTTATGAGTTATGTGGAGGGCTACACAATTCGTGTGACTCCACATGGACCGTGTGAGTGGCCGTGCGCCCTCACTTGGTCAAAATTCCCCTTTCGTCTCAAGGTTGCCCCTACCGTGAACTGGACCAAGTTTCCCTTCAAGGGAGGCCACACCATCTGTATGGCTTTACACGACTTGAGTAGGCCTTCTGTGGTGTGATGCCTGGTAGTTCACTTGGTACAATTCCAAGAGATTTAGAAACACCACTAAAAAAATCTAGGTCCTTACATCTTCTCAGCCATGTACCTAGATATTATTTTACAGAACATGTTGTTACCCTACATGCAACTAGTTCAATGTAAATAATTACAGTCAAATCACAAGAAAATAAACTATCTATAAGTCCATTAACTAAAAAGAAAGCTATACAATAGCTATTAGATAAAACATCTTGGGTTGCCTCCCATATAGCGCTTGATTTTTTGTTGCGGCACGCCTTGCACAATTCAATTACTCAGACTTCACCAATTGCCAAAACATCATTTTTCAAATCATTTGGTTTCTTCATAGACCAACAGATATTGAAGACAACTTCTTCATCATTCTATTTGAACCTGAGTTGACCTGCTTCCATATCCACCAGTGCTTGACTAGAGGCTAAGAATATTCTTCCTAAAATGATTGGGACGTCAAAGTCGACCTTACAATCCAGCATCAAAATGTTTGTAGGGAACATGGGCTTTTAAACCTTTACGAGGGCATCATACAATATTCCCACATGGTTCTTCATCGTGCAGTCAGCCATCAACGACCGCATTCTCATCGGGGTAGGGGCTCCCAAGCCTAGCTTCTTGAATACCGCAAGAGGCATTAGGTTAATGTTGGCACCTATATCACATAATCCCCTTTCAAAATCCACATCTCTAATGGTGCAGGGTATTGTGAAAGCACTGGGGATCCTCTTTCTTTCGAACTTAAAACGTCATAGAAATTGCACTGCAATGTTGAAGCTCTTAGGAGATCTCTTGACTAACAGTGCGCTTCTTCTTAACCAGGACCTTCATGTACTTGGCATATCCTTACATCTTCTTCAATGCCTCAATGAGAGAGATGTTTATGGAGAGTTGTTTTAGCATGAAGAGGAGGTGCCTGAACATGTCTTCCTCCTCCCTCTTCTTAATTGTTTGAGGCAAGGAAGGAGGAGGCCTAGGAATGGGTTTCAACTTCTGTGGTGCATCACCAACTTCACTAACCCTATCCTTTCAACGATCATCTCCTATACCTGTCTTCTTGGCTGCAACCATCTATTCTCGAACATAATACTCATCATTTTGCAGGGGAGGATCAATGTTTGTCTTGCCACCCAGAGTAGTAACTGCCATGCACTGCCACTCATTTTTAAGAATTTGAACTGTGTTTCTAGGTAGTGTACCTCTCCGATGAGGATTGAGTTGATTCGGTACCTGATCGAGCTGTTATTCAAGGTGTTTAATAGCAATAGAATGAGACTCAATTTTACGATTGATACTGGAGATTTCAGACTTCATCTCCCTTAGAGTTTCATCACGTGTCTCAACTTTCTTCAGCAGATGATTAAACATCTGCTCAACTCTAGAACTACTCACACCTGTGTCACGATTGTGTGGTAGCACATATGCACCATTTCTGTAACCCTCTCTAAGACCCCAATCTACATCTATCTCTGGCCCTTTATTTCAGTCATAGTATCTTCCGTGGTTGTCCTTGAAAGCTACATGTCTATTGTCGTTCCTACATTTATTTCCTTGACCTTGGCACCGACAGTCCTTATTGGACCCTTGGGTGTTGGTCTAGAAACACCCCATCTGATCAACAATGAAACAAGTGTCCTCCTTATAGTAGGGATCGCCATACATGGTTGCATGTGGAGATTGATGAACCATTGCATTGACGCACTCCTGATTGTGCTTCATTATCAACTACATGTTGGTACAGATTCAGGAAAGCTCTTATATAATCTCCTCATTGATCTTTGCTTGCTGCGAACTAATAGTGATAGTGGGCAAAATTTTGGTAGATGCTCTGTTTCTTTGCCCCCACGTACGATTGGTCTTGACCACTCTCTCCATCCTCTCTATAAATCCTTGCGAATGGTTGAACTAAGAACATGCCCCTTATAATTGTCTCAGCACAAGCCTGACTGTGTTTATGAACGACACGGTAAAAGATCTCGACCAAGGAAGTACCTTACAAAAAAGGCCCTCTGCAATTCAGCCTAACTGGTGATCAAACTCTTGGCGAGCTTAGATAGCTATAGTGCTGCATTACCCGTAAGAGACAACGGGAAGACACGACGTCTTATAGTATCCATAGACAAATTATGTCTTCCCACCATAATATTGCAGACAAATACATTATTGTGTAGATGTCTATGAGGATCCTCCGATGGTAAGCCCGTAAATAGCCCACAGTTTTGCAACATTTGAAGCAACCCACTCGAGACCATAAACTTTGTGTCCGCTGGTAGAGGTGGCAACACAATAGCTCCAGTATCCTCCATAGTTATAGGATTTAAACTGTGTTCATTCCAATGATAAGAGTTGGCATTGAAATCCTACGGCTGTGGAGCAATATCCTCAAGAGAAAGTGGGTTCTCATGATAAACATACTTATTCTCATTCATATTCAGAGTTATATTAGCCACATTGTTAGCGTTATATTTTGTCATTCTTCTCAATATTATTTGGATCTTTCTATCAAATAGAGTTAAGGGATTGCCTCGACTTCGTGTTGGGCGTACACTACACTTATACCCTAAAGAAGAAAAAAATAACATAAATGTAAAATGAAGGAAATAAGGGTTAACACTCAAATAACTTTTTAACTAACCAAGTCTAGCCGTATTCCTCAGAACGGCACCAAAATATTGATTTAATCCAAGTTAGACCTCCTTTTTGAGGAAAACGTGGTCATCATGAAATATAGCCTAACAAACATAGGGTCGAACCCAAAGAGAATATGTAGACTTAAGATAATTTAAGTAATGCAATTCAAGTGATTAACCAACTTACTTCCCTGGGGTGGGGGGGGGGGAGGAGGTGTGTTTGCTATAATAGGTATAGAGTAAACCTTGCTAACACAATAGTTTATACTAGGATATTGTGTTCCCCGTGATTCCCTAACTTAGTATCACCAGATAACCAAATTTTTTTCTAGTGTGTGGCATGCAGGACGGTAAGTTAAATTCACCTAACCCTTTGGTCATAGCGAGAAGCGTAATTCAATACGTGACATGGCCCATCTCTGCAGTGTAAATTACCAACCCTTACCTATTAGTCCAAGTACAACCTCCCCTTGGCCCAGTTCAGTTGATTAGACGAGAACGCATCAATCGAATCCTGTTACTTAATCTCTTTTCCTATTCATTACTACCTTGGTCAAGTTAGTAACACTATGAAGTTTCTAATGTTGGCCACCATCAGAAAACATGCAAAATGAAAAGAGTTAATTAATACATGAATACACACTTTCCAAAAATTATGAATTATCTAATTTTACCGTGTTAGTTATTAATGGTTTCCACAACCCTAGTTGTGGATTTAGCAAGTCATGATTTGTGTAGATGCAAGACTTATGAATTGGAAATACCATAATAGAGCACTTACACAATTGAATTAAGAACAAGCAAATACAAACTCTAATAAGAATCACATGATTATAAGATAAAACCAAAGTATAAGTGTTTCTCAAAACTCTACAATGTTTTTTCTACTCTATCAAAGTATATTTCCTTTCTACTAGTTGAGCTCTCTAGAAACTTATGAAATATAATCTAAAATCATATCTATAATACTTAAAATACAAGTCCTAAACAAAATAGGATAGCTGAGTCAGCACGCCTTACGAAAAGCTTTGCGGGCCATATTGCATTCCATGACTCGTAATTGAGTTCATGTACAATGTTGCTGCAAAACTAGACTGGAGGTTTATGACACTCCCTCTATGGCGCGTAAAGTTTTCTAAGACCTGTACCGAGGTTTTGTCTGATGACACTTCAGAATGTCCTTCTTCTCTGATCCTTAGGGCATGAATCGTGATCTACAACTCGTAAACTAATCCATGACCCATTTGTATGTTCATAGAACAAGCATAGAAAAATCAAGCCCTCACTAGAATGTTCACAAAACCTCCTTCACGGCCCGTAGAGTGCACCATAAAGGGTGTCGTACTTCTTCAAAAATAATAACTTATATATTTTCTTCCTAAAATCAAGGCCAACCCTGCAATCATGCAAATAAAACACAAAAAGAACATAAAACCAACTAATATCGATTAAGAACACACAAAATTCCAAGTTGTAAGCATTAAAAGGGTTATATTTTTATAGCACACTAGTGACCACATTGGGAGCCTCACCAACTTCTTGTCTAGCATGCAAAGCATAGAATCGATTACTATGAGCACCACCACCTTGAGATTGGAACCTTGTTGCACTTGCTCTTTTTGAGATACTTGAATTTGAGGACACATTTCCTTACCTTTATTAGTAACATTAGACACACAAAAGACTTTTATCCCAACATTCCATAACAAAAGCATGCACCAGAACATCTCAAACATTCACAAACATGGTTCCTCCCACACTTGGGACGTTTAGGAGGAATAGTATGACATTTCACAACATCACCTTGAGCCTTAGAATTGGCCCCCTTTTCATAGTCAAACCTTTGAGGAGAAGCTTTTGAAAACCCTTGGCCTTGTTTAAATCGGCCACCACAAGACTTACCTTAAGAGAACTCACTATCATATTGAACTCTCTTGGATTCCCTCGACCATATCTTCTTCAAATTTTCACTCTCCGCTTGTTCGACCTAAGACATGAGTCAAGAGATGTCCATCTCCCTGATGAGCATGGTGGCTTTGCACTCCATTATCACAAAATCGGACACACTCAAAATGGATTTATTCATATGGACCCAGAGTCAACCACCAAGGAAGGAGAAAATATAGAAAACATAGTAAATTTGACGGCATACTGTCTCACACTCATTCCTCCCTGCTTTAAGTTCATGAATTCCTTTACCTTAGCCTCTCTTAGCTCAAGAGGGAAGAAATGATCAAGAAAAGTGGCCTTAAATATCATCTAATAAATGGCACCTTCTTTAACTCTCTCATATATCCATTAAATGAACGAAACTTGAGCCACTCCCTTAAGTTGATAAGTGACTAGTTTAGTCTTCTCTTTGGATGATACTCCCAAAAGCTCCACCATCTTGCACACCTTATCAATGAACTCATAGGGATCCTTATCCATGTTTGAACTTATGAAATCTAGGAGATTCATCCTAGTAAAAACTCTTATCCTTGATGTTGGAGTAGGAGTCTTTGTGTCACGACCCGGGGTCGGGGCCTAGATGTGACACGGCGAATGGCGACCCGAAAGCCCCCAAACAAGCCTCAAGTTTCAGAATTTAAAGACAAGTATCAAAAGGGAAAATTCTAAATCCAAAGGAAAAGCATATTTTATAGATAAATCAAATGACAACATCTTTAAAAAACACCCAACACGTGCCTCTAAGTAAGGGACGGGGGCCAGGACAAGTTCCGGGCTCACCCTCAGCAAAATAAATGTACATAAGGAACATAAGGAATAAAACATGCCCTTGGAAGACGGGGCTCACCACAAAATAGCTTCAAGGGGGCCTGTTCGACCTGTGGATGATACTCAAACTGCTCGGTCCCTGCATGGTAAAATCATGTAGGCATAGAGTGTGCATTAGTATGTCTGAATGTACTAAGTATGCGGGTTTGCAATACACGTGACTTACAAAACTTGCATAACCATGTTAGATGGCAAGGACACATAATATACAAGTAAATATAAGCAATAGTATTTAATATGCAAGATGTCATGGGATGCGTGATGCGTGCAATGCGATAATATTCCTATATATATGTATATATAAGGGGGATGGACTATAACCGACAAATCAAATCCATGTGAGCTATTTCATGAATTGGACCGATTGGGACCTCCCATCGGTAGGGAGAAGATTACTTGCCAAGGGTAATCTACATCACACCTTACGAGACCCCCATTTCGATGGATGGTTACCTTCCTTACGGGACACCCATTTTGGAAGGGTTTACAAGAATCATATCAAGCCATGTCGTATCATAAACAAGTAGACGAATAATATTTGTCCCTATGCTGGCACATAGTTCAAGAAAAAGGGAGGACCCCTAATCCATCAGTGCTAAGTCTTACACATGCCACAAGAATACTCATATACGTATACATATGCTTTTATGAGAGTCTAGTGCAAGTTTCAAAACGTTCAAGGCATATTTAGGCTCAACGACAAATTATAAGATTATATGCAAGATGCCAATGCAAAGAATAGCTCATCTACAAGTACAAGATGGTGCAAGAACCCAAGATGCTCCAAGAGCCATAATTATAGACATACCGGTGATCACCTTCTTGTCATATCTCATGTCCTAACAAAATAATCCTATCACAAGTCCATATTACCAAGATTTCCATGCACCATATTCATTAATGTGATCCAAATGCAAGTATGTAGGGATGGCATGGGTAATGTAGAGCATATTCAAACATAACAATATATGGTGAGAACTAGGAAATCCATAATAAAAATTAGTAGAAAATGTAGTATTATCACTCATGCATAAAACATCTTTAAAGGGACATGCATGTTAAAATTTCATAATCCAAGTAGTTCATCTTAATAATTCTTAACATAACTCACAATTCGGAAGATTAAATAGCAGACGCATTGCTCAAGATATCAAGATAAAGTAGTAAAGTCTCACATTTTAAATAGATAAGTGTATAAAAATACTTTTAGAAGAAGTTGGGTCTTCTTGGTTGAAAGGAACCAAGAATCAAACCCCACATACCTGATTTGGAGACAACCTTGAGGTGAAATGCACTTCAAAATGTAAGTCCTAGCTTGAATGAACCTAGAGAGATGTGGGAGAGTCTTGAAGGCGTGAATTTTAGAGAGAGAGAGTGAGAGTGAAAAATGGCTGAAAATGGTGATGTCTCACTTATATAGGGAGCTTAGGAAGGGTTGGAAATGACAAAATTTTCGTTGGAATAAGCCAATATTTCAAAAATGCAATTAATGAAACGGACAAGGAATTGATCCGTTTGAGGCGTACGGTCCAGTATATGGTCCGTGTACTTTCACACGGACCGCTTATTGTACCGTGGTCCCAAACTTAAAATTTTCAGAGGCAAGATTTTCCGGAATAAGTATCAAGAAACGGACTGGTAAACGGCCACCTGTGGTCACACGGACCATGACCTCGCCCATATATAGGTAATTCCCCACAACGAGGTCAGACGGAGGGCCACACGGACCGTCCAAAGTCACACGGGCCGTGACTTGGTCCGTGTGGGGGTGGCCCTTAGCAGTTCACCATACGGGAGGCCACACGATCCATCCCAAGTCACACCAACCGTGTGATGGCCCGTACACCCTCCAATTTCCCGGAGTGCCACTTCACGGGAGGCCACACGATCCATGTGCCTTCACACGGGCCGTGTAGGCCCTTCCATGAGGTGGTGCCTGGAAGAATTTCTGGGCAATTGACCTTGAAGTGATGTCAAAGATCTGGGGTCTTTCATCATCTCCCGCTTTGGAACATTCATCCTCCAATGTAAAAGAACAAGGCTTGGAAAGCTAGAGTTAAGGCAAGATACATCCGATACAAGGCATAATGCATGAGTCAACTCAAAATAACAAGATTTGTACCAAAGCTTTTGATAGCACAAGTCATATTATAGTTCAAGCCCCAAATTCATATGAAAGTTGCATTTAACTCATTTGTAAAGAAAGGAAAGCTCTTTAGTGTACACATATACATGTCATATCATGAGACTCAAGAGGGCAAGAAACGACACAATTGATAAGGAAAGGTCCTAGTACCTTAGGCTCGAGTAGATTGGAAAAGATGGGAGTATCACTTCATCATGTCCAACTCTGCCTCCCAAGTAGCACTCTCCACTAGTTGATTCCTCCAAAGTACCTTTACCGAATCCACATCTTTGTTGTGAAGTCGCTTTACTTGCCTATCCACGAGTACCACCGGCACCTCCTCATAAGTCAAGTTTCCCTCAACATCCATTCCCTCCAAGGGCACAATGGAGCTAGGATCACCAACAAACTTTCTCAACATCGATACTTGAAAAATCGGATAGATGGAACCCAAATCTAGGGGCAACTCTAACTTGTAAGCCGCATCTCCAATTCGCTTAACAATTGCATAAGGGCCAACATACCGGGGGCTCAACTTTCCCTTCTTGCCGAAACGCATAACGCCCTTCATAGGGGAGACTTTCACATAAACCCAATCACCGACATGAAATTCTAGGTCCCTTCCTTTACTATTCGCGTATGACTTTTGGCGAGTTTGGGCCACTTTCAATCTCTCCCTAATCACCTTTCCTTCTCCATAGCATCCAACACAAAATCCGGGCCAACCAATGCCATTTCACCCAATTCAAACCACCCTACACCTTCTCACATATAAGTCTTCAAACGGCGCCATGCCAATACTAGCATGGAATCTATTATTATAAGCATAATCGATGAGTGAAAGATGATCATCCCAATTCCCCTAAAACTCCAACACACATGCTCTCAACATGTCCTCCAAAGTTTGAATAGTCCGCTCCGCTTGACCATCGGTTTGAGGATTGAAAGCGGAACTCAATTTAATTTTGGTGCCAAGGCCCTTCATAAAAGATTTCCAAAAGTGGGAAGTGAATTGAATACCATGATTCGATATGATGGACCTAGGCACACCATGCAACCTCACAAACTCTTGGATATACAACCTCGCACAGTCCTCGGTATTGAAAGTACTCTTGACCGGTAAGAAATGAGCTGATTTCATCATTCAATCAACAATAACCCATATGGAGTGGAATTGCCTTCGGGTCCGAGGCAATCCCACCACAAAGTCCATGTTTACATCCTCCCACTTTCACGTGGGAATTTCAATGTCTTGGGCCAAACCACCGGGTCTTTGGTGTTCAACCTTTACCTGCTTACAACTCAGGCATTCAGACACGAACTTGGCAATATCCCTCTTTATACCATGCCGTCAATAAACCTATCTCAGATCCCGGTACATCTTGGTAGACCCCGGGTGAATAGAGTAGTGAGAGTTGTGAGCCTCACTCATAATCACCTTCCTAAGGTTATCCATGTCGTAAACACAAAGACGGTTTCGGTACCGATGTACACCATCTACCCCTTGGGAGAAAGCCTCAATCTCTTTTACAGTAACCAACTTCTTCAACACACATAACGATGGATCTAGATCCTGTTTAGCTTTCACTTCATTCACCACAGAAGATTCTGCCCTATTTTGAACACGAATACCACCCTTGCTAGAATCTGTCAACCCGACATCCAACCTAGCCAACCGGTGAACATCCCCTGCCAATTCCTTTTTCCCATTTTCAACATGAGCCACGCTCCCCATAGATAACCTACTGAAAGCATCGGCTACAACATTGCCCTTGCTCGGATGATACAACACACTCATGTCGTAATCCTTTAAAAACTCCAACCACCTCCTTTGCCTGAGATTAAGGTCCCTCTTGGTTAAAACATATTGTAAACTTTTATGATCGGTGAATACATAAACATGGACCCCGTAGAAATAATGCCTCAAGATTTTCTAAGCAAACACCACTACTGCCAATTCAAGGTCGTGAGTGGGATAGTTTTATTCATGCACCTTCAACTGTCTTGATGTGTACGCTATCACCTTACCATACTGCATAAGAACACAGCCCAATCCGATCTGCAAAGTATCGCAATATACCACGAACCCTTCTGAACCATTTGACAAGGTCAAGACTAGAGCTGATGTAAGCCGATCTTTCAAGGTTTGAAAACTCCTCTCGTATTCATCCGACCATATAAACTTAGCCTGCTTCTGGGTCAACTTGGTCAATGGCGAAACAATAGACGAGAAGCCTTCCATAAACCTTCTGTAGTACCTGGCCAATCCAAGAAAACTGCGGATATCCGTAGGAGTCAACGGTCTAGGCCAATTTTTCACAGCCTCTGTTTTCCTCGGATCTATCTTGATACCATCCCCGGACACCACATACCCAAGGAGAGCAACCTCGCCCGACCAGAACTCACACTTTCTAAATTTGGCATACAATTTTTTTTCCCTCAAAGTTTGGAGGGCCATCCTCAAATGATTCTCGTAGTCTTGTTCACTTCGGGAGTAAATGAGGATATCGTCAATAAATACCACTACAAAGCTATCCAGGAAAGGCTTAAACACTTTGTTCATCAAGTCCATGAATGCGACCGGATCGTTAGTTAGACCAAACGATATCACCACAAACCCAAAATGCACATACCTTGTCTGAAAAGGTTTTTTGGGGACATCGCACTCTCTAACCTTCATCTGATGGTATCAGGAACGGAGGTCAATTTTTGAGAAGTTAGTGGCACCTTGTAGCTGGTAAAACAAATCATCTATTCTCGGAAACAGGTACTTGTTCTTAACGGTCACCTTATTCAGCTGCCTGTAATCAATACACATACGGAGAGACCCGTCCTTCTTCCTCACAAAAAACACAGGAGCACCCCACGGTGATGTACTAGGTTGAATGAAACCCTTATCTAACAGGTCCTTCAACTACTGCATTAACTCTTTCAATTCTGCAGGGGCCATCTGGTATGGAGGGATAGAAATAGGCTGAGTATCTGGAAGAAGATCTATGACGACGTCTAACCCTCAATCCGGATGAATGTCAAGTAAGTCCTCGGGAAACACATCCGAAAATTCATTGACCACTGGGACTGACTCGAGAGTAGGCACTTCAGAATTTGCATCCCTGACCCTCACCATGTGGTAGATGCTCCCCATAGAAATCATTTTCCGCACCTTGAGGTAGCAAATAAACCTACCTTTAATAGAGGAATTACTACCCTTGCATTCCAGAACTGGCTCACCGGGAGGTTGGAACTGGACTCTCCGAGTTCTACAATCAATGGAGGCATAAGATGCATGCAGCCAATCCATTCAGAGAATCACATCAAAATCAAACATTTCAAGTACCACGATGTCACATGGAAAGATTTTATGCAACACAACAACAGGGTACCCATAATAGATCCTATGAGAAACAATAGATTCACCAATGAGGGTGTAGATTGAGAAAGGCTCTCTTAGAATCTGGGGTTTCAAATTGAACTTAACAGTCAATAACAGAGTCACAAAAGACATGTTTGCACCTAGGTCAAGCAAAACATAAGCATCAAAATCAAAGACTCTTAACATACCCGTCACAACATCTAGAGCCTCATCGACATCCTGGCGAACATGGAGTGCATAGAACATATTGTTTCTCAGGGCAACACCTTGAGGACCTCTCTAATGACCCTTCCCGCCTTGGGCTACCTGACCTCAGCCTCCGCGCACATTCCTTTGGAAATTAACAACCTTATTGTCTTTACTTCCACATCCGAAACAAAGTCCTAACTTCCTTCGGCAGGCACTTGTGTGGGGCTTCCCACACTTGTCACACTAGATATATCTGGGTCCACCACCCGTCGGTACCCCAAGAGGGGCTGCTCGAGCATTAGCTACTCGAGCTCTCAAACTTTAGCCCTGCTGGAAGTGACCAAACCCATTATTCCTAGCACCGAAGAACCTACCATCAAAGCGGGCTCTCTTGGAATCGAGTGCCCTCTTCTCCTCGAGCTTCTCCCCCTCAATCTGCTCAGCATACACCATGAGTCTGGCAATATCCATGTCCACGATCAGCATAGCAGTTCGACATTCTTTCACCAGCAAGTCAGAAATACCCGAAACAAATTTGTGCATCCGTGCTCGGGGAACAACCACCAAGGACGGAGCATATTTGTATAGCTTGGTAAATTTGAGGGCATAATCCCTCACACTCATATTCCCCTGCTTGAGATTAATAAACTCGGTCATCTTGGTCTCCCTCAGCTCAAGTGGAAAAAAGCGGTCAAGGAAGGTAGATTTGAACTCTCCTCATTTAACATTACCATCACAAACCCGTTCCATAGCCCACTGAGTTTACCATACCTGAGCTACATCCTTTAACTGGTAAGTAGCCAACCCAACTTTTTCCTCAGAAGAGACGCCCATAATGTTCAGTATTTTTGAGAGTTCGTCAATGAACTCCTGAGCATCCACATCAACCCTTGACCCGTAAAACTCCGTAGGATTCATCCGGGTGAAATCCCTTACAATGGAAGCGGGTATAGGGTCATGTGGAAGATTGGCTTGCCTTGCCATAGCAGTCACCACCTGTGCTAGCATAATTCACCATTTGAAATAGGCTCCTCCATAGGCTTGTGAGGGGCCTGATCTTCGGCAGCCGAAGCCATCCTAGGTAGTGGAGGTCTTCCTCGAGGCATTTACTGAAAAGTGATTAATGACATAATTAAGTAAGGGAAATTAAAAAGCTAGTCGCAGCACGATACAAGACACAAAGAATGGAGGAATTTCCTAATACGTCTCTGTAGCCTCCCACTCATAGGTATGGTGCACTTCACACCCATGAATATGACTCTACTCAACGGGGCATGTTGAGCTCCGAGGACAATTATAACATAAGGCTCTGATACCACCTTTTGTCAGGACCCAGGGTCGGGGCCTAGATGTGACACGACGAATGGGGACCCAAAATCCCCCAAACAAGCCTCAAGTTTTAGAATTTAAAGACAAGTATCAAAAAGGAAATTCTAAATCTAAAGGAAAAGCATATTTTATACATAGATCAAATGACAACGTCTTTACAAAATACCCAACACATGCCTCTAAGTAAGGGACGGGGGCCGGGACAAGTTCCGGGCTCACCCTCAGCAAAATAAATGTACATAAGGAACACAAGGAATAAAGCTTGCCCTCGGAAGACGGGGCTCACCAAAAGATAGCTTCAAGGGGGACTATTCGACCTGCAGATGATACTCAAACTGCTCAGTCCCTGCAAGGTAAAATCATGCAGGCATAGAGTATGCGTTAGTACGTTTAAATATACTAAGTATGCAGGTATGCAATACACGTGACTTACTGAACATGCATAACCATGTTAGATGGCAAGGGCACATAATATACAAGAACATATAAGGAATAGGATTTAATACACAAGATGCCATGTGATGCGTGCAATGCGATAATGTTCCTATATATATGTATATATAACGGGGATGGACTATAACTGACAAACCAAATCCATACGAGCTATTACATGAATTGGACCGATTGGGACCTCCCACCGGTAGGGAGTAGATTACTTGCAAAGGTTAATCTACATCACACCTTACGGGACCCTCATTTCGATAGATGGTCACCTTTCTAACGAGACCCCCATTTTGGAAGGGTTTACAAGAATCATATCAAGACATGTCATATCATAAACAAGTAGACAAATAATATCCGTCCCTATGTTGGCACATAGTTAAAGGAAAAGGGGAAGACCCCTAATCCATCGGTGCTAAGTCTTACACATCCCACAAAAATACTCATATACGTATACATATGCTTTTAAGAGAGTCAAGTGCAAGTTTCAAAACATTCAAGGCACATTTAGGCTCAATGCCAAATTTCAAGATCATATGCAAGATGCTAATGCAAGGAATAGCTCATCTAAAATTACAAGATGGTGCAAGCACCCAAGATGCTCCAGGAGCCATAATTATTGACATACCGATGATCACCTTCTTGTCATATCCCATGACTTAACAAAATAATCCTATCACAAGTCCATATTACCAAGATCTCCATGCAACAAATTCATGAATGTGATGCAAATGCAAGTATGTAGTGATGGCATGGGTAATGTAGAGCATATTCAAACATCACAATATAAGGTGAGAACTAGGAAATCCGTAATAAAAATTAGTAGAAAAAGTAGTATTATCACCCATGCATAAAACATCTTTAAAGGGATATGCATGTTCAAATTTCATAATCTAAGTAGTTCATCCTAATAATTCTTAACATAACTCACAATTCAGAAGATTAAATAGCTCTTGCATTGCTCAAGATAACAAGATAAAGTAGTAAAGTCTCACATTTTAAGTAGATAAGTGTATAAAATAGTTTGAGAAGAACTTGGGTCTTCTTGGTTGAAAGGAACCAATAATCAAACCCAACATAACTGATTTGGAGACAACCTTGAGGCGAAATGCACTTCAAATTGTGATTCCTAGCTTGAATGATCCTAGAGAGATGCGGGAGAGCCTTGAAGGAGTGAATTTTAGAGAGAGAGAGTGAGAGTGAAAAATGGCTGAAAATGGTGATGTCTCACTTATATAGGGAGCTTAGGAAGGGTGGGAAATTACAAAATTTTTGTTGGAATAAGCTAATATTTCAAAAATGCCATTAATAAAACGGACAAGGAATTGATCTGTCTGAGACGTCCAGTCCAATATACGGTATGTGTAGTGTCACACAGACCGTTTATTGTACCGTGGTCCTAGACTTAAATTTTTGAGAAGCAAGATTTTCCAGACTAAGTATCATGTCACCGACCGGTAAACGGGCCACCTAGAGTCACACGGACCGTGACCCCTCCCATATATAGGTAACTCCCCACACCAAGGTTAGACGGAAGGCCACACGGATCGTCCAAAGTAATATGGGCCATGACTTGGTCCATGTAGGGGGTGGCCCTTAGCAGTTCACCATACGGGAGGCCACACGATCCATCCCAAATCACACGGACCGTGTGATAGCCCATTCATCCTCCAATTTCCCTGGGTGCCACTTCACAGGAGGCCACATGGTCGTGTGCCTTAACACGGGCCATGTAGGCCCTTCCGTGAGGTGGTGCCTGGCAGAATTTCTGGGCAATTGACCTTGAAGTGACGTCAAGGATCCGAGGTCTTTCACTTTGGGGATGTAACAACTTGAGCCAACATAGTGATCGCGACTATGAACTCATTATTAGACACTTGGTCATCTTGAGGGACTTAGGGAACTTGAGGAGCTTGATATACATTAGCATCATTTTCCCTTGGTAATGAAGCATGTCGTGGAGCCATTTCTGAAACACCAAGGGACGAACGTTAGGATACGAAAGCCTCAAAGGCACGACGTACACTTCAAAAGAGGTATTGTTTTCCTAAGACGTCTCTAGCCTTCTATATATGAATGTGGTAAGCTTCACACTAATGAATAAGACTCTACTCCATACGATGTTGTCAAAGTGCACTCATACCACTTTTGTCATTACCGAGACCTAGGGCTTAGCTATGACACGGCGAATGTGACACCCGAAGACATCCCATCTAAGCCTTGTGTTCATATCATAAGAATTTGTATTTTCCCATCTAAGCCTTGTGTTCATATCATAAGAATTTGTAAGGTAAAATAGGATACTCAAGAGATTATTAAGCAAGCAAAAATATATATAAGCAAAAGTTTAAAATACATCATATCCATTTGTTCAATTCATGCCTCTACATCATAGATCTTGGTGGGGTTTATCACGTAGCTCACTAGCTCCCCCTCAAGATATACATTAAAAGTAAATGATAAGAACTCTACATAAATGGAATGAAAAGCATGATAAGGGCTTGTTCCTAAAGTAATGGAACTCACAAAAAATCTTCAAGCTTAGGAATACGAATGCTAACCTCAATATGGAATGATCTCTTAGTCAGCCATCCCTACTTGGTTAGATACATGTAGGCAAAAAAGTATGCGTTAGCACATAGAATATACTAAGTATTTGGTTATGATATAAAAAAAGGACATCAGGATAATATTAATATGTATAAATCATAACAAATGGGAGAGGGACACAATATGTATGAGCATGCAATTTAAAAATAATGAGAAGAAGTCGAATAAATCCATTACCCTTAGTACACATATGTGGGAATAAAACCATAATCAACATATAAGCCCCTAATAGACTATTAGATGAACCTTGATGTTCACTCCACATCAAGCTAAGAGGAATCTACTTTTCGAAGGTAAACTCGATCCTCACCCTATAGGCTCTATCCAAGCATAGTGAGAACTATCATTTGACCCCATCTCTTAAGATCTACCCTAGAATAGTGACTATCCATCATTTAAGCTAATTAGATCCAATAGCCCAACATTAAGGCATTAAACATGAATATCATTCCTATGGTGGCACATAGGTATGTGAATTGAGGATTTATGTCCCCCTCATATAGGTCTACTCGGTGCTAAAACAGATCCCAAGGAATGCATACAAATTATGCATTTATATATATATAGCTTTCAACATAATTCATACTTCATTACAGTTATGCTTTTATATCTTTCAAAATAATCAACATAGTCTTTCATGAAACATCATTTCATGAGAATAATCCATTTACTTTCTATCATCATAATGTGGGTAGACATTCCCACCTTTATATCATCATGAAAATTAGGGTTTTCCTCATTGTCTTTCTCAAATCATCATCATAGCGTACATAATATCATTATCATTTAAAATTATACTTTCTATACTTGAAGTCAAAATGATAGAAATACATAGCTTTATCATGACATATTAGGGCTCTGTGAGGGTCCACGGACATTTGAGTCAAATTCATGCAATTGTGTAGGATTCATAGAGAAAATATGCAATTAAAACCAAATTAAATAATCAAGAATGGGATCCACATTAAATTATTAAGCCCTTTTCATGCATACTTTGGAATCACATACTTTTACTCAAACATCATTTTCAGAATGTAATTTAGTCATCATCATTCATGCATATTTAGTCATAATAATCATATAAGAATCATGGTCTATGCATTAGGAATCATAGCTTGAAAGCCCATCAAAAATCATCATGAATTTTGATAAAAAAGAAAGGTTTTTGATTAGGCTTCATGGATCAAACTAATCCATGAAGGAAGCCCTACATACCTCAAGTAGAATCCTTACAATTGGGGAAGAAAATCTAGAAAAACCTTTGTCAGCCTTCAGGATTTAGCTTCAATAGAACCCGTGACTTACGGAATTACTGAGAACCCTTGAGAGAAATTTGATAATTAAAAGCTTTGAATGAGTTAGGTCTAGGACTTTGCAGAGGTTGGATTCAATTAAGATAGCCAAAACAACATAGTTTAGGCCTAATATGGATTGAAAAGTAAAAAATATCCTTTATTAAAGCTGCCAAAGTCATCCACGCAACCTCTTATATGGATCATGAAATGACTTACGGGTTGTATCATGCCCTATAGTTTAAGGTATTACAAATGTTGACCTACTGGAATTGCAGCTCCTGATCCACAAATATGCAGTATGATTAATAGATGAACTTATGGGCCATAGGACACTTTGTAGAAAGACCCCCAAACTTAGACAAAATTTGTTTTGTCGGGCCTCCACCTAGGGGACTTACTTACTGGCCGTGGTTAAATATATAGCTCATCTAATAACATGTAAGCAACTTCAAAGTATCCTTCAATTTCAATTTTCACTAGGCACTTTCTACGGTACTACCTATGCCCCGTGGATTCTTTTATGGGCCATAAACTAGCTTGTAAGAACTGATCATCAGTAAATTATTTATGCTTCAGTTATTTTTGGGCCTATAAACATGAAGGGGTGTTATAGTTTCCTGGTGATTCTATAAGTGCTACTGGGCAGAGATTTGATAAATGCTTGAGGAGTGTTCCAAACCACAAGATTGTTGATGATTCCTAGGTGGAAATCTTCTATACGACATTACATGATACTTGCAAAGCAGTGGTTGATACCATAATAGGAGGATCGTTCTTGGATAGCACTTTCAAGAATGTGACTTAATGACTAGAAAGGGTAGCTAAGACAAATCGTTCATGGGGAACCAGGGAGAAGTCCATGACAAAGATCTCTTTAACAATTAGTACAAATATGAAGCGGGCAAGAATCAAGGAGGAAGTGTTCAAGACATAGAAAATATTAGTACCAATGTTGGGTTGCTGATGAAGCAAAATTAGAAATGGTGAATACAGTCAATCATCAACCACCTAGAGCATCCATATATGGGGAGCCATGTCATGAGGAGAACACTTGCTTAGTAACTGAACAAATAGAGGGTTTCCTGACCAAAACCCAAGGGTCTAATTAGGACTATCAGTGCCAAGTTCAAGGGGATCAAGGTCAAAACTATAACAGAGAAAATGCATATAGGGACAACAATTGAGGCCGGTACTATGAAAGAAATAAGGTACAAAATCGAGATGGTGATTGGGGTCGTAGAGATGGCTATAGAAGTGGACCATATGTGCCACAACAAGATCATGAGTTTGGGGCTTGTAGGTCAAGGATGGAAGAGATGTTCGACATGTTGGTGAAGAAGGCTAATGCAAAAGAAGAGACCTTGAAAGGGATGAAAGCTGACATATTAGGTATTAATCAGAAGATTGAGTCTCATTGTATTAAGTAGTTGGAGCAACAATTTGGTCAGATATCTCTACACAGTTAAATCAGCACCAGAAATGTACATTGCCAAGTAATAAAACACAAAATTTGAAGAATGATGGGTAGTTTATGGCAGTGACTACACGAGGTAGTAAGCAGACAATTGACCTGCCAATGCAGATGGTTTATGATGAGGTTCATGAGTAGGGGATGTTCTAGAATTTTATCTTATTGTTGAACTAACTTTCTATTAGTATCCCACTCAATGATATGTAAGGCACCGCATGTTGGAAGGTTTAAAAGTGCTTAAAAAAGAAATCTATAGTTTTCCTAGTATTAGTTTTTATAGAAAGGGGACTACAGGCTATCACTTATCCCACATGCCATATCTTGTGCTCGTAGAATGATTGCTAGAATGGGTGAAAATGATAATTTTTGAAATTCGGTATATGAGCTACTAGATAGCCCAAACATTGACATACAAGCTGTAAATTTTGCCGTGGGTTGAGGATTAGAGATAGTTTTGAAGGATTAAAAATGTTACAAGATGAAACCTCCATTTCTATGACCAGTAGATCCTGGACCACCACCCGTAATCGGGGTCTCATGGTCCAGTTTGGAATGTTTCTAAAAAGGTAAAAATAGATCTTTCCTAATTTTCTAAGTCCAAGCTACGTCATTTAAGCCCCCAAAAGACACCAGCTCCGCCTTAAAACAACCTTAATCTTCTTCATTCTCCTCAATTGAATATATTCCTAAGTCTAAATCCCTCCAAAAATACTCCCAAGTTCTTCACGGCCTCCAAGAGAAGGTCTAAGCTAGGGTTTTGGATTCTTCACTTCCTAGGTTGGATTTCTTTGATTAGATCACATCAAGGTATGTAGGTTTTGATTTATGGAGACCTTTCCTCCACAAAGCTCAACCATCGCTCTTCTTCGTCTATTTTCAAGTTATGGATGTTATGAACTTTTTTATATGATGATTTATAAAATAAATTATGATATTCTATCTTTTTACATTTTATTGAATTGAAATGACATGTGAAATTGATGGATTTATTGAGTGTTTGATTATACCCAAGCCAAGTTTTATCATGCTTTTGGTGGGTTATTTTGGGCAATGCTCAGGTGACTTCATTTTACTACCCTCATGTCATCTATTCTTGAATTGCATGGTTTTAAACTTATGTACATGTACCTACCATGATTTGATTAAAGATGTATGCCAAGAATCCAAGATGTTAAGAGCCTTCGGCAAGATATGTAAACTATGAATGATACAAATTGGAAGAGCTATTATGTGTGCTATGAGATATGAAAATATTGTGAAAGTTATAAAAGTTATGAAGCCTTACCTATAATATTATGAAGCTTTGGTTTTGATGAGTTTCCCAATGAAAATATTGTGATACCATGTTGCTTTGTATGTTATAACTTTAAGTATGATTTGAGTATTCCCAGGGATTATGACCTAGCATCGAGAAGACCTTTGTAGATAATCATTGTCCCATAACTATGTAGCCACCATAGGTTTTTAAATTAGCTAATGGATCCATATAACTCGAGATGCATGATTGACCAAAAAGGGAGTTGTTCCCATATGACACATGTTAATTAAATACTTAAAAGGGTGGTGTTCTTGTAAGGTTCCTATCATATGTTAACCAAAAAGGATGGTGTTCTCATAAAGTATTTATGAAGAACTTTCTGCAATGGCAGAGTTCCCGTGCGGTAAGTGTTTGGTTTACCCTGAGAAAGTAGACCACTCCTAGTCCAGTGTGGAACGAACATTAGGATTCTAAATAGCAACTCGCTTTGTCTTAAATGTTTATTACGGTCCCTTCCAATCTATGTTTGATATGTTATGTTACTTCATGATTCCTCATGCATATTTTTACTGTGGAATTGAGCATCTATAACATATTTGTGACGCCCCAAAGATCGGGGAGGCACGATTGGAACCCGATACCGTTATTGAGCGGGTAAGCCACTAAACATGCTAGTTAACTAAATTAGGGACCAGAAGAAAATCAGGCAACAAAAAATCTGAAAGACTAAGCCTGGACATTTTAGGTCATGACCTGGTTAACGATAAATCATGTAAATCAAGATAGGTAAACTAAAACGATAGAGTACTAGTTAGCTGACGAGGCTGCTACAGTAGAGATAGAGGCACATAGTATATATACATGCCAATCTGATGACTGGAGAGCAAAAGGCACAAAAGAACCAACACACAACAACATGTCCATAATAGCCTCTAAGAGAATAAATAACAGTGTCGGGACAGGGCTTCGACTATTCAAAATTGTACGAAAAAAAGTAAGTATCCTTTGAATTCTCCAGGAAGAGGTGGAGCTTAGCAACTACAGCTAAACGGGGCTCCTAGTAGAGGGGTAAATCAGAACCCCTACCTGAACCTGCACGCACAAAATAAAATGCATTGTCTGCAGGCAAAGAGATTTCAGTACGAAAAACATGTACTGGTATGTAAGGCAGGAAGTAAAATCATAGAAAACCGTAGTAAAAATGTTTACAGAAATACCACCTGTAACCAAAACTCAAGTAGCCTTAAAGGCCAATAAGAAACCTCCTAATGGTCAAATATGCATGGTATAACGTGCAATGTATGATATGAATATGGAATGCACAAAATAGGCTATAGCAAGAACTTAGCCAATCTTGGCTCATTGGTACACTTATTCTCATAGCATCATAATTATTATAATTTAGCCAATCTTCGTTCATCGGTACACTTATTCTCATAACATCATAATCGTTGTTATAGCATATACACATGAAACGTGGGATCTTATATCTCTTTTTAACAAGTTTTGGAACTTAACCCAACATTTAGAATAAAGCCTTAACTTTGAAAATGTTCATAAAGGTAATTTACATAGTGCTTATACTTGGTAAAATGTCAATTAGTAAAGAAATGTATTTAAATAGGATCAAGTGCCTTAGTAGTTTAAAAAGGAGCGCTTCACTAGAGAATATTGGAAAACAATGCATTACATGTTAAATGGTTCAATTATATTCTTGTATGGAAAAAGGACTGATTAAGAATACTACATTACCTGCGTAATCTACATTTATTTTAATGGAACTACACTAAGAAAAGAAACACCTCGAACAAATGAATAGGTAGCTAGGAAAACCGACAAAATAATCTATAGACATTGAAAGTCCAGTTTAAGCGAATAAATGGAATTTCAACCTAATACCATCATGAAAATAAATCAGTTGCAATCCCAATGCCTTTCACAAAAGGTCATTCCAACAACAGAATAGTAAGATATCGCATTTGACATTTTGGGAAACAACACAAATTTCGTGGTGAAAGGAGGGACGGAACTTAGCCTTAAAATACCTTCCCAAAGGACGTCCTATTTCCAAAAGTTTCTTCACGAGAGTTGTTCCTGACGTCATAAACTTCGCAACAACTATATATATGCAACTTAAAGACACCTATAAATAGTTAAAAATTTAGCATTAATCTGCAGATTTTCCATATTGCATATATGCAATTAAACGTTCATAAAACTTAAGAAAAATAATCATAAAAGTGTCCTAAGATTATTACCTAAACACACCAGATGCAAATCTAGAATAACCAGCTAGGACACCTTTTTTTGTAGTCCAAAAACAGCCCTAAATATAGCTAATACGAGGGGAAAACAATTGCAAGGCGTAAGGCACACATTTTTGGGCACACAGACAAATTTTAACGGTAAAAATGTGAAAACCTTACTCACATCCCTTTGGTACCTTGAGGGAACTTTTCCTTAAGTTTATAAACTGCTTAGGGATGAAATGGCACTGATTTGAGCTTTAAAAATCTAAAATTAGCCAACATTATAATGGGTCGACCCTATCCGACCCATGACTCGGTTTCTTGCTCGGGCAGTCTTGGTAAAATGGTCTTAACTTTTTATTCTGAGGTTGGTTGTGCAGTTTTGTGTGTTGCTAACTAGCCTTATAGATATTCAATTTGATAGATCATGGAACTTCTAACTCATTGTATTTTGGGAGATATGGCCTGATACATTTTACCTAAATTCCAGAAGGATTTTTTAAAGAAAATTACGGTAACTTTTGCCAACCTTTATCTTTCAACTTTCTTGATTTTAAAACTTAAGTGACATTTGTAATACGAACATAACTTTTAAAAATCCATTATTAGAAAATTATACTCTTTTAGTCCAATCTGAAATGCGAAACCTAATATAAACCTTCCTAAAGAGCGAGATGCCACTTAGGCCATTTCTTTAATCCCGAATGTATATTTAGGGGATTCCTTTGACTTGAAACATTAAGTCCTTGATATTATATCTTATTGTCGCCCTTATTATGCCTGAATGCTAGAAAAAATCACATATGCATTATATAATGCTACACTATTTATATAATGGAAGATGAGAAACACGAGGTCTAACAATCCCCCCCCCCCCAAGAACATTCGTCCGTGAATGTGTCTAGACAACCCTTTTGTTGCATTACTATCTACTAAAATGTTATTTTTGTGGATACATCTATTATCCATGCAAACTGTAAATCATCTTCCAAACACTCCAATTACTAAGCTTTTTATAGCTATCCTGCGACAAAACATACAAGTTACACCTCCAAATCCTTTAAAACTTACGTTACTAAAAAACGATAGCTGCTAGTTTTTGAACAGAACCCATCATAAGTTATAAATAGCTGAGGGTTATTCCTCATCATTTCTTCTTTGGCTTCCCATGTTATTTCCCCAATATTTTTGTTCCGCCACAACACTTTCAGGAATGGAACTTTTCATCTGAAGATTTCTTATTTGTCTATCTAAAATAGCCACTGGTACCTAATCATGAGTTATGTCTTCAACAATGGGGGTATCCTTAATGCGAGTAATACATGAAGGATCTCTAATGTACTTCCGCAACATAGATACATAAGACACTAGATGGATCGCTCTCAATTCTAAAGGAAAATTAAGCTTGTATGTTACCGTGCTAATGTTTTTAATAATCCTATACAACCCAACATGCCTAGGACTGAGTTTCCCTTTCTACCCAAATGACATGATACCTTTCATAGGTGATACTTTCAAGAAAACTCAATCTTCTACATCAAACTCTAAGTCTCCTCGTCAAACATCTGTATAAGACTTCTACCGATTTTGGACCATTTGTAGTAAGCCTCTAATAAGTTTCATTTTTTCCATTGCTTGTTGAACTAGATTAAGGTCTAGCAACTTTTCTTCCTCTCCCTAAGGATCCATTTGAATGCTAGCTTAGAAGCTATTATTATAGGGAAACTCGATAAAAGGCGGATAAACATCCCAACTTCCTTTGAAGTCTAGCACGTAGGCACGTAACCTATCCTTGAAAGTCTTAAGGGTATGCTCTACCTTTCCATCAGTTTGTGGATGAAAAATGGTGCTAAGATTTACTCGAGTGCCCGGACCCTTCTATAAATACTTCCAAAAATGTGTTGTATATTGAGCACCTCGATCTGAAATAATATATAATAGAGCTCCATAACGGAAAAAAATCTCCTAAATATAAAGGTTAGCATGATCCTTTGCCGACGTTCTTACTTGCATGAAATTAGCAGATCTTGTCAGCATATCAATGATTAACCAAACAGAATCATACCTACATGGAGTATGAGGCAACCTAGTGATGAAGTCCATATTTATCATGACCCGTTTCCATAGTGGAAGCTCAATATACTGACCTAGGCCTCTAGGTCTCTAATGTTCTACGTTGACTTGCTAGCAATTGTTACATTAGGCAACCATCACTACAAAATCCTTTTTCATGCCATTCCACCAATAGATTTGTCGAAGGTCTCAATACCCTCTTTTTTTTGTTTCCCCTGGTTGAGCCGAATATCTATGATAATGAACCTCAAATTGAATCTTGGCACAGAGCCCTCTGATGTTTGGCACACAGAAGAGGCCCCAGCATTGAAGGAGTTAGCTCAAATAGAGGTCGTTGCTATTGTGGAAAACTTTCCCTCGATATCATAATCTTATGTTCCATACGTTGTTGCTCTTTTTCTTCAATAAAAATGGAAGATTCTGCTATATTTTGTAAAATCACACTCCACCTTTCGCATCTTCTAATCACACCTGCAAACTAGTTAGCTGACATAAATGTATTGTCATTTATATAGTATCATCTTCAACATGACTTAGACTTCACATGGACTTTTGGATGAGTGCTCAACAACAATATTAGCTTTATCGGGATGGTACAAAATTTTAACTTCATAATCTTTTAGTAATTCTAACCACTTCCTTTGTCGTAGGCTCAACTCCTTCCGCTGGAATAAATATTAGAGGCTCTGGCATTCGGTTAAAATATCAACATGAACTTCGTATAAATAATGCCACCAAATCTTTAGAGCAAAAACAACTGCGACGAACTCAAGATCATGGGTAGGATAGTTTTGTTCATGTTTTAGTAACTTTATTGAAGCATATGCAATAACCCTACAATGCTCCATAGGAACAAAACCTAGGCAAATTCTTGAGGCATCACAATATACAATATAGGCTTTGGTTACATCCGAAAGAGCCAGAATAGGTGCGGTGGTAAGCCTTTTCTTTAGCTCTTGAAAAATTTACTCACATGATTTAGTGTACTGAAACTTAGTTGCTTTATACATCAAATTTGTATGTGGTGTAGAGGCAGTGGAGAATCCCTCAGCAAACCTCCTGTAATATCCTTTCAAGCCAAAAAAGCTATGGACCTTTGTCGGATTCAAGGGTCTCCGCCTAGACATTATTGCTTCAATTTTCTAGTCATCGACCTTGATACTATCGCCAGTAATAGTATGGCATCAAAAATCTATAGAAGTTAACCACAATTGACATTTGGGGAATTCAGCATATAACTTGTTGTCCTAGAGAGTTTGTACTATAACTGGCAAGTGGTCTGCATGCTCAGCTTCTGACTCATCTTAAACATTGCCTTTGGAATATCAACATCCCTGATTTGCAGCTGGTAGTACCTGAGTCACAAGTCGATCTTTGAAATACCATCAATACACAGAAAAGGATACTTATTTTTTATAGTGACTTTATTTAGTTGTATGTAACCAATACACATCTTTAAGGAGCTATCTTTCTTTCAAGCAAAGAGCACTGGAGCACCCCATGGAGATGTGCTTGGCCTAACAAAGTCTTTCTCAAGCAAGCCCTTCAGTTTTTCTTTCAAGTCTCTTAGATCAACAGGAGCTATTCCTTAGGGAGGAACGAGTATATATTGCCTATCACGAAGAACATCTATAACAAAATTGAGATCCCTTTCGAGGGATCCCTGGAAGCTTATCGGGGAATATTATCGGGAATTCATTCATAGTAGGGACTGACAGAAGGGGCTAGTTACTAATAAAATATCTTATCTTTCCATAATGGTAACATGCATTTGAACCGTTTCTACACTGCCTAGTACGAATCTTGCTGCATTGTGTACATGGGGGAGTAGGTTGTCTCATTTGTGCAGAATGCTTCCGTCGATGGCTATCAAGATGGCCTAAACTCTGCCTTGGCCTTATCTGAATATAACGATCAAATCATTGGCTTTGCATCTATGGTGGGAAACTACCTACTGACGGAGGTGGATATTTGTGAAATGGGGGCCTAAAATCACTTTGTGGCTACGAGCCTTTTATTCTTATCCCTATCTCTATGGGTATCTTAAATCCGACGAGAAAGGTCCTCTGTAGTTTGAGCAAAGCCTGAACACTAGAAATATCTACACCATCTTGTGAAGAGGCTATCCGGCGGTCTCTGATGAAATGATCCCCCAAACCATCCACGTAATGATGAACTCTAGCACTTATGGTATGCACAATATCTAGTGCATGCTTATCAAAAGAAATAATCATAAGGCTATACTCCCTTACTCTCATATCTCCTTGCCTCAAACTGATAAACTGGTCAAGATGGGCCTCCCGATCCTCCAGTGGTAAATAATGGGCTAACAATTCCTCAGAAATGTCCTCCCACTCTCCTGGATAAGAATCAGGCCCTCTGGATTTCTCCCATGACTCGTACCAAAAAATGGCAATGTCACGTAGTCGAAAAGAAGCCAACTCCACTGCCTCAGAGATAGAGGCATGCATTACCCTCAATACACTATACATATGGTCTATAAAGACCTGTAGATCCTTAGTGGTATATGACCCCATAAATACTAGAGGGGCCAAGTGAAGAAACTCTTGTACCTTTAAGCTTTCTGTTCGATCCCTTTAGGTGTCTACTCTTGTCTCTAATTGTGTCTCATGAATATAAACCATCCTAGTTAGTAGCTGAATAGCCTTCTTCATCCCCTGATCCTTAATCCCTAATGGAGATTGGGGTATTAGATCTCCGTGGGCCCTAGCAGGTGTTGGTGAATCTTGTACTGTGGGCATTAGAGACTCCCTAGGTGCCTCAATGGGGAATATATACACCCCAAAAGGCAAGACATGATTGGTAACTTCTCTCAGATCCATACTTATCTCATGTTGTGCGATCTTCTGAGCGTAGGCAACCCATTAAATAAGAACAACTTAAGACGATATAGATTTCATATGTTCCTATAGCTTTGCTCCATAGCACGATCTATTAAGTGAACGAAATGTAACCATCCCTAAATGCCTCGTAGCCTCCGGATTATAAGTGTGGTGCACAACACACCTATAAGCAAGACTCTACTAGACATGACATTGTGGACTCCCTAGGACATGACCTGCTCTGATACCATGTTTGTCATGCACCAAAGAGAGGGGAGGCGCGACTAGTATCCGATACTGTTACTGGCCTGGTCAGCCACTAAACATGCTAGTTAATTAAACTAGGGATAAGAAGAAAATCGGGCAGCATAACATCTGAAAGATTAAGCCTAGACATTTTAGGTCATAACCTGGTCAATAATAAATTATGTACATCAAGATAGGTAAACCAAAACGATAGAGTACTAGTTAGCGGACAAGGATGCAATAGTAAAGGTGCAAACACACACTATATATACATGCCAATCTGATGGCTGGAGACTCAAATGCACAAAAGAACCAACCAATAATAACATGTAAATAATAGCCCCTAAGAGAATCACTAACATTGCTGGGACAGGGCCCCGACTATACCCAACTGTATAAGAGAAAGTAAGCATCCTGTGAAAGCTCTCAGAAAAGGTGTAGCTTACAAACTTAAAGCTTAATGGGGCTCCTAGTGGAGTGGTAAAGCAGAATCCCTACTCGAACCTACACGCACGAAATAAGATGCAGTGTCCCCAGGCAAAGGGACGTCAGTACGAAAAATATATACTGGTATGTAAGGCAGGAAGTAAAATCATGGATAACCATAGTAAAAAGGTTAATAGAAATCCACTCATAACAAAAACTATTGTAGTCTTAAGGGCCAATAAGAAACCTCCTAGTGATCAAATATGCAAGGTATGCTCGAGTATCGAATGTCATGAATACATATATATAGATGCAAATGCATGACATACCCAACCAAATACTAGAAATGGAGGTCCTTTCTTGTAGCTAATCGATATCATATCGGCCAACCTTTGTCCATCAGTACCCTATACATATATGTATAATTATTTGGGAAAATAGGCCCCATACCACTGATTACAGCTCGAAGTCCACGGATAACGTCCAATATATGATATAAATATTGAATCCACATAATAGGCCATAGGAAGAACTTAGCCAATCTTGGCTCATTGGTGCACTTATTCTAATAACATCATAATTATTGTCATTTAGCCAATCTTCGCTCATTGGTACACTTATTCTCATAACATCATAATCATTGTCATAGCATATACATATTACTCGTGGGATCTTATATGTCTTTTTAACAAGTTTGGGAACTTAACCCAACATTTAAAGTGAAGCATTAACTCTGAAAATGTTCATAAAGGTGCTTTACATAGTGCTTATACTTTGTCACATGTCAATTAGTAAAGTATTGTATTTAAACAGGATCAATTGCCCTAGTAGTTTAAATAAGAGCATTTCACTAGGAAATATTTTAAATCAATGCCTTACTCGTTAAATGCCTCAATTTATTTTTGTATGGAAGGACTGATTTAGAATACCATATTCACTTTGTAATCCACATTTATTTTAATGGCACTACACCAAGAAGAGAAAAACCTCGAACAAATGAATAGGTAGCCGAGAAAACCGACAAAATGATATATAGATATTGAATGTCCAGTTTAAGCGAACGAAGGTAATTTCCACCTAATAACATCATGAAAATAACTCAGCTGCAATCCCATAGCCTTTTGCTGAAGATCTTTCTAGCAACAAAATAGTAAGATGTCGCATTTGACGCTTTAGGAAGCTTCCCAGATTTCTTGCTAAAAGGAGGGACGGAGCTTAGCCTTACCATACCTTCCTAGTAGACGCCCTATTGCCCAAAGTTTCTTCACAAAAGTTATTCCTTAAATCCTAGATTCGCATCATCTATATATATAGCATAAAGACACCTATAAATAGTAAAAAATATAGCATTAATCGGCAGATATGCCATATAACCTTTATGCGAGTAAACTTCCAAAAAAAATTATAAAAATGATCATAAAGGAATCCCAAGATTATTAGCTGAACACACTAGCTTCAAAACCTAGAATAACAAGCAAGAACACCATTTTTTTATAGTCCAAAAATCTCCCAAAATACAGCTAATGCGAGGGGAAAACAATTGCAAGGCCTAAAACACACATTTCTAGGCATGCAGATAAATTTTGACAGTAAAAATGTGAAAAACTTACTCAAATCCCTTTAGTACCTTGAGGGAACTTTTCCTCAAGTTTATAAACTATTTGGGGATGAAATGGCATTGATTTGAGCTTTAAAAGCTCAAATTTGCCGACATTAAGGTGGTTCGACCAACCCGACCCATGACCTGATTTCCTACTCGGGCATTCTCAGTAACAAGGTCATAAGATTTTATTCTGGGGTCGGTTTGATGCGTGGTTTGGTTCGTTGGAAACTAGACTCATTTGACCCGAGTTTAAGAAGGATTTCTTAAAGAAACTTACGGTACCTTTGGCCAACCTTTATCTTGCAACTTTCTTGATTCCAAAACATAATGTATGACCTTTGTTCTATGAAAATAACTTTTAAAAATCTATTACTAGCAAATTGTACACTTTTAGTCCCTTCTGAAATGTGAAACCTAATTTAAACCTTCCAAAAAGGGCGAGGTGCTACTCGGGCCATTTCTTTAATCCCTAATGTGTTTTTAGGGGATTCCTTTGACTTGAAACATTAAGTCCTTGATATTACCTCTTATTTTTAGCCTTCTTATACTTAGGTGCTAGAGAAAATCACATATGTGTTATATAATGGAAGACGAAAAGTGTAGGGTCTCACAATATTGAGCTTATATCCATTGGTTATGGTTATGCATATTTCTTATATATGGCTTATGTTCTTTTTTGAATTTCACTCTGCATACATAGTACATTCCAAGTTCTAACACATACTTATTTCCTACATGACCTAACCATATAGGGACCGGAGCTCCTATTCATCCTCCTCTTCTACGTGGCTAGATGATTTGGTTGAAGATTGCTATTGGTGAGTCCTCCAAATTCGAGGATAGTATCTACTTACTTTCATGCTTTATTAAGACTTTGCCCCCGTTCCATTCTTGTCAATGGTGTCATCTGATATATAAATTTGTATGTTATGAGCTCAAATCTTATTATGTTTATGCATTATGGAAGGCTCCCTTAGACTTTATCCCCTTTTTATGCTTGTTGTACGTTGTTGATCAGATGAAAATCTTAAGTCCTTTTGTAACCCCGTAGTGTGATTCATACTCACCCCTTTTTTAGACTTCACTTGTTATATGATCCATGCTAATCCTCTTCTCTATGGTATCCCCATACCTTGAGTCCGATGTCCCATTTCCCCTAAAATTATGAGTTACTTGTTGTTTATGTATGCTTCCGCAACCAAGGATATGTTATGAATGCTTAAAAGTATTATTTCGAATACCTTCTGGTTCCTCATTCGCTGTTTCACATCTAGGCCCTAGGCTTGGGTGATGAAAAAGCTTGGGATCATAGCACTAGGTTTGTAAATAGACCTCGGAAATACAACATACCACATCAAACGGAGTCTCACTCAAGGTTATGAAGTGCGCCACAACTATAAATAAGTGGCTATGAGGCATTTTAGGAATTATTCACTTCTTCATATTATATGTCATGCTTTAGGATGTGAATTGAGACTTCCCAATTCTAATGGATGATCTTTTGCTATTTTAGATCATGTCTCAAAGAAGAGCGGCACAACAAGCTCCTACTTTCGAAGGTCAACGGGTCCCTCTAGCTCAACAATTTCCCCAAGATGATGAAATGGTCACTTATGTCTAATACCAAAATGTGGTCACTTTAATGGCAAGGGTCATGGTGAACCAAGGAGTTCAAGCTCCTCATTGTCCTACCCCCACCTCACGGGTGAGGGATTTCACAAGAATGAATACTGAATCATTCCATGGCTCCAAAGTCGAAGAAGATCCCCAAGAATTTATCGATGAGGTGTACGAAGTTTTTGATATAATGGGGGTATGTTCAGAGTAGAAAGAGAAAATAGTGGCCTATTAACTAAGGTCCTTGCTCAATTATGGTATTTTTAATGGAAGATGGAGAGAGAAAATGGAGAGCCTACGTTTTGGGAAGAATTCAAGGCCACCTTTCTCAACCATTTCTTTCCCATGGAGCTAAGAAGGGGAAAAATGATGAAATTTATGATCCTCAAGCAAGGTTCAATGAGTGTTGGGGAGTATTCCATAATATTTGAATACCTCTCAAAGTATGCTCCTCACTTGGCTGCAAATCCTAGAGCAAGGATGCACAGGTTCGTGTTGGGAGTGTCTGACTTAATCAATGAAGAATACCACACGACTATGCTCATAGTAGTTATGGACTTAGGAAAAGATAAGTGGAGATTCCAAAAGAGAACGATAAAATGATGGTTTCCAAGGTACCAAGGGTGGTTATTTCTGACAAGCCATAAGTTCCAAGGCCATGGGTCCTCCAATGCTCAATGTCAAAGGTTGTAATGATGGCCAAATTATCTCAAGGTTTGGAAGATGTGTTAAAATCATGGTGGTAGATTTTGTAATGATATGGGTACTTGCTTCAGGTGTGGCAAAATGCGCACCAAGATTTGAGATTGTCCAACCAAGGGTAGAGATAGTCGTCCCCAAGGACAAGGTGCTTATTGTTATCAAAGGGCACAAGGTGGCTGACAAAGTGGTGCTCCACATCACAATTTCTTTTATCCTCTTCAAGGGAGGCAAGGGGTTGATGAGGTGCCTGATGTTGTTATTCGTACATTAATGATCTACAATCTTGATGTATATGATTTTATTGTATCCAGGTTCCATTCTCTCTTTCATTACTCTTTTTATTGCTAATAGTCTTCATGTGTGTCTTGCGTTATTTTGTGAGCCCTTGAAAGTGTCTATTCTCATTGGTGAGTCTATTGTTTCTAAAGAGTCTATAGGGTTTGTACCGTGTCTATATTGCATTGTATCTCACCTTGTAACTTTTTTAGCATGACATGGTAGATTTTGACATCATTATTGTGATGGATTTGTTACATGCATATCATGTCTCTATTAATTGTAGGACCTGCAAAGTTACGTTCTAATTTCCTAATGTGCTCGTCCTTGGGTGAGTAGGTCATGATTAGATTATTAAACGTAGGTTCATCTCTTGTATTAAGGCTTGGAAGTTGATTTCTAAGGGTGGCATATACTATCTGGTAAGGGTTAAGGATGTTGAGTCTAAAGTCCCTCCCATCGAGTCGGTTATGGTGGTTAATGAGTTTCTTAATATCTTTCCCAATGAGCTTCCACGTGTCCCTCTCGAAAGGGAGATAGATTATGTTATAGAGCTCCTCCACAATACACAAAATATTTCTATTTCCCCTTGCCGCATGGCCTCGACAAAGTGTAAGGAGTTGAAGGATCAATTGAAGGACCTAGTGGAGAAGGGTTTTATTAGGCCTAGAAACCCATCTTGGGCTGCACTATTGTTATTTCTAACAAGGAATGATGGCTCACTTAGAATGTGTATCGACTACCGGCAACACAATGAAGTCACCATAAATAATAAGTAACCCTTGCCAAGGATAAGTGACGTATTTGATCAACTACAAGGGGCTAGTCACTTCATTTAGATTGACCTTTTGATAACATGCAAAGCATATATGACACAAATATATGTGGCATGCAGCCATCTAGACCATTCACAAGGAATCAAGCAAAACATCTCCAAGACCTACAAGCAATGTTCATGAAAAAGAAGCATTAGAGGAGCTTGAGGGTCACCAAAGAAAGGCTTAAAATTTGTGGTAGGTCTATCAGAATGAGGAGAAGGACGAAAAGAGGCCATGTGTGTAAAGGGCTATTACTTGTATTCAAGGATTCGAAAAGAAGGCAACCAAATAAGGCCCTTACTCATTAAGAATAAAATTATAAATAAAATGTCTTCTTTTATTTAGATAGTATAAATAGTCATATTTTATCGTTCAGAAGACCTAGATTATCTTAGATATCGAATCCGCAAATTGTAGTATTTCTTAGTAAGTAGATGGGGTGAACTGTTTGAATTGTTAGTTGACTTATTTGCGTTATTAATTAAAGTGTTACCCATTTGTTGTTCTTGGTTCCCCTTTAATTTAACTTGTTAGGGTTTTGTTTGGGTTGATGAAATCAATTGTGAGGTAAGGGTTTAAGTCACTTGTTGCCCATAATTTCAATAGTTATAATATAATCAACACATCTTTTTGTTTTGTTCCCTTTTCTTTTCCTTTTTTGTTTCATCCTTATCATTTGGTATCAGGGCTTAGGTCTAGAGTTGTTTAAACAAATCTTGGTCTTAGAATTTTTATCCACTCAAAAATAAAAAAAAATACAAAATTATTTTTATTTGATTTGTTATTTTTGAAACTTGATTCTTATTCACTAGTGTTTCATGATCTTAAATCTCAAATTTCATTAAATTTTGTGTTGTGGAAGTGAAGGTACCATTAAAGCATTTTGAGCATTCAAAATTTTTAAATGTTCAACGTAAGTCTTTTGATTGAGAAGAAACTTAAGGTTAATGATCATTGGTTTGTTCTCTATGTCAAGGGGAAGCTAATCCTAAATTTCGAGCCAATACCGAGTTGATTGAAGATATTGGGATTTAGTGTGTTTTCTTGAAGATTTTCAAGTGTTCTTGAAGAAGAAAAAGACAAAAAATTACATTTGATCTACTTTTCTCAACTCAAAGTTGGTCAAATTTTGTTTTTGGCCCTTAGTGGAAATTTGCAAAATAAAAAACTTAAAAAAATGAAAACAATTATCTCCATGTTAGCACCAACATAGTGACAACTCAGTGCCACATCAACACTCAATAGTGAGTCAGTGGCAAGTCACCTCCAGATACTTCATGTGGCACGTGTTGCTCTGTTTTGGGGACTTCGAAGTTGCAGCTTTTTTTTAACACTCAAAAGTTTTTCTAAGTACGCGAGGTTTTTTGGTGGATGTCAAGGTGATTGGTTGTGGAATCACGAAGTCCATGGCAAAGTGAGAGCTAAGAATATTTCTTATACACGGTGCTTGGGGTGTAAGGATTAGGATGAAAAGTGACGATTAAAAGATATTTATAAGACGGCAAAGACAGAAGCAAAGATAGCGGTTATGAGTTGTAAGATAATACAGTTTGAGCGACTATATGTGGAATCAAGTGATAAAGGCAGGATCATGATATTGTATAGGCTTGCTAAAGAGAGAGAAAGGAAAGCTCGCGACTTAGATCAAGTGAAGTGCATCAAGGATGAGGTGGGTGTGGTGTTGGTGGATGAGACTTCTATTATGCTATGTTGGCAAGCTTACTTTCTAAACTCTTAAATAGTCAAGGAGATAGAGATATTGAGCTGGGTAAGTTGGCACACTCAGAAAGTCAACGTGATTTGGTTATTGCAGGCAGTTCAAAGTTGAGGACACTAGACGTGCTATTAGTAGAATGAAGAGAGGAAGGACGATCAAACCTGATGATCCCAATAGAGTTTTTAAAGTACATAGTAAAGGATGGAAAAGAGTGGTTGACTAGATTGTTCAATGATATTATGAAGACTGCCAAGATGCCCAATGAACGGAGGATGAGTGCAGTGGTTACATTATACAATAACAACGGTGTTCTTAAAAATTGTAACATTTACAAGGGTATCAAGTTTCTAAGTCACACTATGAAGGTCTGGGAGAGAGTGGAGGAGATGACGGTGAGAAAAGTAGTGGCTATTTTAGAGATTCAGTTTGGATTCATGCGAGTGTGGTCAAGTACAGAAGCAATTCATCTTGTTCGGAGATTAGTGGAGAAGGCCAATGAAAACGTTCAGGGGGATGTCCTATGGAGGTGCCTAGAGGTGAAAAGTGTCCCGACGGTATATATTAGGGTGATAAAGAACATGAACAACGGAGCTCAAACTTGGGTAAGAACGGTGGGAGAAGACTCAGAGTACTTTCCTATTGAGATGGGACTTTATCAAGGATGTGTTTTTAGACCTTTTCTATTTGCGTTGGTGTTGGATAAGCTGACATGGTCTATTCAAGAGGAGGTTCCACGGTGTATGCTATTTATAGATGAGACTCGGGCTAAAGTTAATGATAGATCGAAGGTATGGAGACACCTTTTGGAGTCTAAAGGGTTCAAACTGAGCAGGACCAAAATAGAGTACTTTGAGTGCAAATTTAGTGTAACAGGGAATTAAGCAGACATTGATCTGAGACTTGCTACTCAACCTATTCCCAAGAGAGAATTTTAAATATCTTGGATCCATCATTAGAGTAGTGGCGATATTCACAATGATGTCACATATCATATTGCAGCAACATGGAAAAAATGGAGGCTTGCCTCTAGAGTAATTTATTATAAGAAGATACCACCTAAACTAAAAATACAGGATGGTGGTTAGACCATCTTTTCTATATGGGGTGCAGTGACGACCAATAAAAACTCACATGTGTAGATGATGCAGATCGTGGAGATGAGGATGTTAAGATGGATGTGTGGACATAACAGGAGTGATAAGATTAGGAATGGGACCATTCAGGAGAATATAGAGGTGGCTCATGTGGCTGACAAGATGAGGAAAGCGAAACAGGGATGGTTTGGACATGTGCAGAGAAGAAGTATTGATGCTCTTGTTAGGAGGTGTGAGATGTTGGATTTAGGAGTTACATGGATGGGTTAGACCCAAGAAGTATTGGTCGGAATTGATCAGAAACATATGGTAAAACTAGATATCACCAAGGACATGACCTTAGATATGAGGTAGTGGAAGTCGATAGTTAGGGTAACAAGTTGATAGGTTAGTCGGGTTAGGTTGATGTTTAGCTATGGGTTATAGTAGGGTAGCAGGTTTAATGGTGCCTTTATATCCTTTGAGGCCATTATTCTTCTTATGTATGTTAATTTCATCGTATTTTAATACCATCATATGTTTTTGGCTATTAGTCGCTCTTTCTGTTTCCTTTTCTTTCCTTCCCCGTCTTTCATATCTAGTTTATTCGGCTTATAAGTTTTTGAGACGAGGGTACCTCGAAAATAGCCCCTCTACCACTGGGCATGTTGTTGTTGTTGTTGTATGACAGGTTTTTGGGGCATACAAATTTTTCTTAGTGACCAAATGACGTGTTTCTTTTCTTAAATTTTTGTGCATCAATTTTTCAACTATTTAGCAAGTTATTAACATGTGTAACTAGTGTTAATCATCAAATAAAGCCCCTTTCAAGTCATGAACACCCTAAGGCTTCAAATTTTGTTCGAAGCATCCGAACTCAATTTTTCTTCTTTCACTCGTTTGTTTCATTCCTCTACTATTTAAAAACAAATTAGCCTCTTTAATTACATATTAAGTAGTTTATAAACATTAAATCATCTCTTTGAATCTTCAAATTAGGTAAGAACAAGTAATTTTATCTACTTTGGTGACTTTTTATTTTTTAGTCTGATTTTTCTTGTGTCGCTTTCTTCTAGTTTTCTTCTTTATATTTCATGTTCCTAAGCTTCGTTTATATCTTCCTTCTCACAAGAGTCATAAGAATCCACTCCACCACAAAGGATAGGTGATCTTGAATTGATTGAGTTGAGCTAGTTCACTAATAATTTTGAGATGACACCATAGAAGGTGAGTTGAGAGTTACGTACGAGTGATATGAGGATTTTGCTAATAATCTTGTTTGTTGAGTATTTTAGGTATTATTTATAATACAAGTCCACTTGGGGAAGGATGAGCGAACTTCATTGAAACTTTTGCCTACTTCTCAAAACAAATAGCGGAAATGATTGAAATGATGGGATGTATGGAGGAAAGGTTTGTATGGATGGAGAATGAGAATCAAAGGAAAACAATTCAACCTAAATATGAGAAGATAAGGAGGTCATTGATGTATTCCATCACCATTACCCCGAGGCTAGCCCATAGTCTATGTTTTCCTCCATAAATCAGAACCCGAAGCTACCAACACGGGACGAATTACAATCCAAACCAACCAAGACAAGCTAAACCATACCAAAACCCACAACCCTATCAGCCCTTACTAAAGAATCTTCTTTTGGTGGAGAACCAAGTCCATTACCATACTCCATTCCAAAATGCATCAAATAAATCTTCTCATAAATGTCACCCATCAATTCCATTGATTATGATTATGCATATTGTTTAATTATGGCTTATGTTCTTTATTGCATTGCACTCAACAAAACATAGTAAATTCTAACTACCAACACATATTTTTTGCGTAAATGATGAAACCATGTAGGGACCATAGCTCCTATTCATCCTCCTCCACCATGTGGCTAGACAATTCAGTTGAAGATTACTGTTAATGAGTCCTCCAGAGTTGAGGACAATATCTACTTAGTTTCATGCTTTATTAAGACTTGTCTATTATGGATATTTATCTTTTGAGGGTCCCGAGAGATGTCTTGGTCCCTCATTCCTTTCGTTTTAGAGGTGTTGTTCGATATATGGATTTGTTTGTTATGAGATCGGCTCTTATTATGTTTATGTAATATTGGAAGGCTCCCTTAGTCCTTATACCCTTCTTATACTTGTTGTCTGTTGTTGATGAGATTAAAGCCCTTAGTCCGTATCTACCCAAATATCTTGGGTCATACTTGCCCGCCCCTTATACTTTGGTTTTTATGTAATCCATGCTAAATCTCTTCCCTATGAAATCCCTAAAGCTTAAGGCCAAAGTCCCGTTTCCTAATAAATCATTTTCTAATTGTTGTTAATTTATGCTTTTGCAACCTAAGGTGTGCTATTCGTGCATCAGAGGCTTATTTGGGGTCACTTTGGGTTCCTCATTTGTCGTCGGGTATGCTAAGTTCATATAAGACCTCATGACTAAAAAGTGGACTGTAAGTCAAGATCTTCACCGTAGTCTAGCAATTGTGATAAGGTCCTTGGTGCAGCAAAAGGCGGATCCCAGAGCATTCACCATACCTTGCACCATCTGAGTCTCAACTTTGCAAAGGCATTATGTGATTTAGGAGACAACATAAAGTTAATGCCTGTTTTAGTATTCAAAAACTTTTGCTTAGGAGCCCCCACATCAACTACAATGAGGTTGTCTGTAGCAGGCAGGACTGTGATGAAGCATTTGAGGTTACTCTATGAATTTCTAGTCCGGGTTGAGAATTTCATATTCCCCGTAGACTTCATTATACTAGGTTGTAAAGTTTACTTCGACATCCCGGTCATCTTGGGAAGACCCTTCCTAGCTACTGGACGAGCACTAGTGGATACTGAGTTGGTTAAACTTATGTTTAGATTAAGTGATGAAGAAGTTGATTCCCATAGACCAATTACAAATTGCAGGGTTTGCATAGACTATGACAAACTCTAAGCGTTGGCAGAGAAAAATTACTGTCGTATACCATCCATGGACCAGATGCTAGATCACATGGCGGGTAAAGGCTAGAACTATTTTCTTGATGGAAATATGAGTTACAATAGTATTTCTATTGCTCAAGATACCACGATAAGATGACCTTTGCATGTCCTTACGACACCTTCGCATTCAAGAGGATGCCATTCATATTGCATTATACGCCAGCCATATTCCAGATGTTCATGATGTCTATCGTATCTAATATGGTCAAGGACACTATTTAGGTGTTTATGGATGACTTCAACATGGTTAGAGACTCATTTGACGATTGCTTGAGGCATTTTCATGATGTGCTTCAGAGATGTGAAGAGTTTCATCTTGTGCTTAATTGGGAGAAATGTCACTTCATGATAAAGGAGGGTATTGTGTTGGGACACCAAATCTCCGTCGAACGTATAGAGGTTGATAGACATAAAGTTAAGGTTATTGAGAAGCTTGCTCTACCTGTCTTTGTTAAAGTTGTAAGATGTTTCTTGGGACATTCAGGCTTCTACAGGTGGTTCATAAACGATATCTCAAAGATTGCACATCACTTGTGCATGCTACTTGAGAAGAATGTTATGTTCGTATTTGATGATGCACGTCTTGAAGCATTCGAGTGAAAGAAAATGGAGGTTGATTTCAACGCCTATCATAACTTCTCTATAATAGACTCAGACCTTTGAGATTATGTATGATGTAAGTGGGGTCACACTTGGTGTTGTTTTTGGACAGTTCAGAGAGAATATGCTTCATCCCATTTACTACACTAGCTAAGCCCTAAATGAAACACAGAAGAATTACACTATCACCAACTAGGTGTTACTTGAAGTTGTTATTGTGTTCGAGAAGTTTAGATAATATCTTTTCGAGACCAAAGTCATTGTACATACATGCCACTAAGTATTGTGATATATGATGGCGAAGAAGGGTGTAAAACATAGAGTATTTCTCCAAGAATGTTATTCTGAGGTGATTGACAAAAAAGGAATAGAGGATCAAGTTGAAGACCACCTATCTAGATTGAGGATGAGGCAATGGAAAAATTCAACATTAGGGTGGAGATCGATGATACGTTACTTGATGAGAAAGTATTGGCATATTCTCATGATTTGACACCATGGTTCGCGGATTATGTGAACTACTTCGTTAATGATGTTGAGTAGACTTGAATTCTCACCAACAATGTAAGTTTGTGTCTGATGTGAAGAATTCTTTTTGGGATGAAATATATTTGTTTCGCGCTAGTGTAGATGGGATTATCTGTCACTGTGTTCCTGAGGTGGAGATGATGAGCATTTTGGACGCATGTCATTCATCATTGGTAGGAAGGCATCTTAGTAGAATCCGAACAACATAAGATCTTGCAGTGTTTCTACTATTAGCAAACCATCCACTAAAATGCCCATGACTATACAAATGCTTATGATCAGTGGCAGAAAGAAAGTTTTTTTTCCTGCAAGCATGAGCTAATTCTAAACCCCATTATGCTGATTGAGTTGTTTTATGTTTGGTAGATAGACTTCATGGGACTATTTGTTAGTTCTTATGGGAACGAGTATATTTTAGTTACTAAGGAGTGTCTCAAAATTGGTGCAATTGGGTTCCCTTCCCAACAATGAAGGTAAAAATGTCATGGAATTTCTCAAAAGAAACATCTTCTCTCAGTATGTTACTCCTCGGATGATCATCAGTGATGGAGGTTCCCATTTTGCAGTAGGTTGTGCAAGGCTTTCCTTGATAAGTATAGGGTAAAACACAAAGTTGCAATGCCTTACCATCCATAAGGGATTGAGGAGTTTGAGGTGTCTAATAAGAAGATTAAGAAAATTTTAACTAAGACTCTGAACTAGACAGATTAGTCGTGAAGGCTTGATGATGTATTATGGGAACATTGGGAAATATTCAAGGCTCTCATATGTATGTCTATATACCAATTTGTTTTTGGTAAAGCTTGTCACTTACATATAGTGCTTGAGCACAGGGCGATGTGGGCACTCAAAAATCTAAATCATTATTCGAGTGATGCGACAATCTCATGATTGAGCAAACTCAACGAACTTGATGACTTTTGTTTGAGGGCATAAAAATCTCAATCCTATATAAGATAAGGATGAATTTGTAGTATGATCATTGCATTGAGCATCACTAGTTCACACAAGGAGACTTGGTTTTACTGTTTAACTCAAGGTTGACGTTGTTTCCCGGAAAACTCAAGTCCAATGGTTTGAACCCTACAAAGTCACACATATTTTTAACCATGGGGCTGTTGAGTTGGAGAAGAAAAATGGTACGAGGTTCAAGGTGAATGCCCAAGGAATATAACCATACCTTTGCATTGTTGATGAAGTACAGAAAATGGATGTATAGAAACTTGGTAAAGTCAGAGTAACAAAGTAATCTAAGTCATTCCACAATAACAAATCAGCTATATTATTGGAGGCAACCAAAGATATTAGTAATGACTTCCATGTATTTAGCATTAATTTTTATTTTGGACTCATAGGTAGCTTAATTTTCATGTTTTGGTTGTAATTCTAGACACATAGATTGGAAAGTTGTAGGATAACAATTTATTTTGTTGAGAATGAGCAGGAACTAGTTTTAGGCCCCAAACAACCGAAAGAAGATAGATAGGTTAGTTCTACGGCTAGTTCCACGTGCCGTGGTTTAAACCATCACTCGTATACTGACTTATAAAACCATTTCCAATGAGCAGAAATTCGTATACTTCGATCCACATGTCAGGACTCGAACCTAAGGCCTAGCCATGACACGACGAATGTGACACTCGAATGCATCCTATCCAAGCCTCGTGTTCATATCATAATGATTCATAAGGTAAAATAAGCATACAGGAGAATAAGAAAGCGGTAGTTCATAAAATGTAAGAGTGTCATACTTCCCAAAAGGGAAGATACATCAATCCATTAAGGTCCAAATCAGGCCTCTACATCATAGATCTTAGCGGGAACTAGTACATAGCTCACTAGCTCACCCTCGAGACATATATAAAAATAATAAAAGCAACAAAGTATCAACATAAAAGAAAACACCGTAGGGCTTTTCCCGAAGAATGGAAACTTAAAACAAACCTTCTTTCTCAAGATCTAAATGAAGTAAGGAAAAGGAACAATCTCCTCGTCGTCCATCCCTACATGGTTATATCATGTAGGACAAGAAGTATGTGTTAGCACTTAAAATGTACTATGTATGTAGGTGTGCCATGAAGAAAAAGACGTCACAAGAATATCAACATGCATATTGATAATCAATAGGATAAGGACGAATGTGTATGAGCATGCAATTTGAAAATCATAAGAAGAAGAACCATAAATCCATTCTTGACCTTAGCATATATATATGGGAATAAGACCATAACAAACATTATAAGATCATGTGGACCATTACATGGAATCCCGTTGTTCATTCAACATCGATCTAAGAGGAGTCTACCTTTTCAAGGTAAACTAGATGCTCACCCTATAGGCACTATCCTACCACAGTGAGAACCATCATATGGCCCCACCCTTTAGGTTGTATCTTAGCATGGTGAGTGTCCATCATATAGACTAATTAGATCCAATAGCACACACTTAAGACAAAAAACATAAACATCAGTCCTATGGTGGCACACATTCATAGGTACATGGAATCTAGAAAAGTCATCTTGATGCTAAGTCATATCCCATGGAATACATATATCATGCATATACATAGCTATCAACATAGTTGATACTTCATTTAAAATCATACTTTCATAGAATTTGAAATAATTGTCATGGTCTTTCACAAAATATCATGTCATAAGAATAGTCCATCTACATAGCTTTTATCATAATGTGGGTAGACATTCCCATCTTAACATTACTATAAACATTACGATTTTCATCACCCTCTTTATCATAGCATCATCTTAGCTTTCATCAGATCATCATGGTCCTAATATCATCTTCATCGTTATATAAAACATGTTTTTCATACTTAATATCATAGGTATAGAAATATATTACTTTATCATAGGAGACTATGGCTAAGTGTGGGCTCATAGACATTTTAGTTAAAATCATCATGCAAATGAATAGGACTCTTAGAGAAAACATGCAATTAAAATAAACTTAGATCATTAATAAGGGACCCTCATCAAATCATTAAGACCAAATCATGAATACATTTAAATCACAAAAATTTGCTTGCAAATCATATACATCATGAAATTCATCATGATTCATGCATAATTAGTTATAATCATCATATAGGAATCATAGTCCATGCATTAGGAATCATAACTTCAAAATCCCACAAGAAATCGTCATGAATTTTTATAAAAAGGAAATTTTCGGATTTGGATTCATGGATGAAACTAATCCATGAAAGAAGTACAATCCTTAGAATTGGAGAAAAAAAAGATTTGATCAAACCTTCAAACTGTAGCTTATATATGACCCTTGACATAGAGAGAGAATTAATAAGAACCCATGAGAAAGATTTGAGAACTTAAAGAATTGAATGAATTAGGAATATAATTTTATGGAGGTTAATATGATTAGGGTAGTTAGAGCAGAAAAATGATGTAGCTTAAGACTTAGATAGACTGGAAAAGTCAAAAACACCCTTCATTGAAAACTACTGGAGCTATTATTAAAACCGCGTCTACAGGTCGTGGATCAACTTATGGCTTGTATCTTACCCATGGATCAGGATGTCATAAAAGTTGAGCTGATGGAATTGCAATTTTTGACCCATGAACATGCAGCATGGCTCGTGCAGGAACTTACATGTTGTAGAACCCTTCATTGAGATGCTCCAGAGATAGAAAAAAAGTTTCTTCCTTAGGGCCTCTATCTATGAGACTAATTAACGAGCCATGGCTCTTTATATGGTTCATCTGCTAACACATAAATAAACTTCAAGAATTTCTCCAATCTTCCAAATTCATTGGCCTCTTTCCACGAGTACACCTGTGACCCGTGGTTGCATTTACTAGCCATAAAGTGGCTCGTACAATCGATCTGTCAGTAAAAATCTTAACTCTCAGTTTCACAATCCTATAAACATGAGGGGTGTTCTAGTACCTTCCCCTTAGGATTATTCATCCTTGAATGAGACTGAATTATTCTTGAAAGGAGTAGGAACACTGCATTATTCCTGAAAGACTAGGAACATAGTTATCATGATAGCATAAATGCAAAAATGCAACTTAATCATCATTTTCAAAAAATAATCAAACTTATTTATCAAATATCATTCCAAAAAAGTTTCATGATCATGCATGCATGCAACTTCAGTGGAGATACACATTCATGAAAATTTAGAAGAAATAGATTACATTATGTAGGTTAGGCTTGAATAGTAGGGAAGAGGTAAAGGTATCATTTCATCATATCAGTCTCAGCCTTCCGTGTAGCACTTTTAACTTGTTGGTTTCTATATAACACCATGACGGGTGCAACCTTTTAATTCCACAATTTCTTCATTTGTCGGTCCAAAATTTTAATTTGTGCTTCTTCATAAGTCAGGACTTCCTCAATAGGGACATTTTTCAATGGAACAATAGAAATTGGGTAACCCAAGTATTTTTTAAGCATGGAAATATGAAACACCGTATACACCATGGATATTTCCATAGGCAAATCTAATTCATAGGCTACCTTCCCAATTCTCTTTACTACCTCATAAGGTCCCATGTATCTAGGGCTCAATTAGCTTTTTTTTGTCAAAACACATCACTCTTTTCATAGGGGAATCCTTCAAATACACTCAATCACCTTCATTAAACTATAATTCTCTTCTCCTAACATCAACATATGACTTTTGATGACTTTGGTAGCCTTCAAACTTTCCCTTATGACTATCACTTTCTCTATAGCGTCAAAACCAAATTTGGTCCAATTAAGGACATTTCTCCAACTTCAAACCATTCCACCAATGATCTACATCATCTACCATACAATGCTTCAAATGGGGCAATATTAATACTTGATTGAAATCTTTTGTTATAAGCAAATACCAATAAGAGGTAAGTTATCATCCTAGCTTCCTTTGAAATCAAGCACACAAGCCCTCAACATATCCTTTAATGTTTGTATTTTCCTTTTGGCTTGTCCATTTGTTTGAGGTTGAAATGTTGTACTTAACTTCACCTCCGTGCTAAGGCCATTTTAGAATGACTTCAAAAATGATAAGTAAATTGAGCAACTCTATCAGATATAATAGACAATCATACCCTATGTAACTTTACCGATTCACAGATGTAAACATTGGCATAATCTTCAGAACCATAAGAAGTCTTCATCAAAATATAATGGGTTATTTTCGCCATTCTATCCAAATCACCCATATTTAGTCAAATTGCTTTCTAATCTTTGGCAAACTCATGATGAAGTCCATATTCACTATAGCTCGTTTCCAAGTTGGTATTTCAATGTCTTCTGTTGAACCAATGGGTCTTTGATATTCTACATTCACATGTCGACAATTTCAACATTCCATCACACAACTTGATATATCTTTCTGCATTCCTTTCCACCAATATACGTCCCTGAAATCTCTATACATTTCTATGGATCCTGGATGAATAGTATACTTGGAATTCTGCCCTTCATCAAATCTTTTCTCCCTTAAGCCACACACATTAGGTACACATAGTCATCTTTGATAAAGCAAAACTCCATCTCCGCCTTGTGAAAAGACCTCCACCTTCTTATCAACCACAAACTTTCTCAACTCAACCAAAGTAGAATCCAGTTCTTGTTTTGCCTTAATTTCTTCTAGCAAAGACAATTCCATCCTATTAGGTATTAACACACCACCACCGCCAAAGCTACTTAACCTTACGCCTAAACAAGCTAAAACGTAGAATTCTTTGACTACCTCTTTATTGCAATTATTAGCATGTGCCATGCTACTCATATATATTCTATAAATCGCATCTGCCACAACATTAGCCTTATTAGGATGATACATCACACTCATGTCATAATCCTTCAAAAGTTCCAACCATCTTCTTTGCCTTGCTTTAAATCCCTTTGGCTAAACACGTATTTCAAACTCTTGTGGTCGGTGAATATATCAACTTGTAGCCCGTAGAGGTAATGTCGCCGAATCTTTAGTGCAAACACAACAACAAAAAACTGAAGATCATGTGGAGTAGTTATTTTCATGATCATTCAACTTCCTTGAAACAAACAATCTAAAACTGTGGGCAATGTAAAGATAGGAGCCGAGGTAAGACGGTCCTTCAACATTTGAAAGTTCCTCTCCCACTCATTGGACAATTAAAATTTCACCTTTTTTTGGGAAAACTATGTCAAAGGAGAAGTAATGGAGGAAGATCACTCAACAACACCTCTATGATATCGAGCCAAACCCAAAAACTTCTAATATCAGATGGAGACAATGGTCTAGGCCGATTCTTCACAGCTTTTCTCTTTTTTGGATCAATTCTAATACCATCACCGGAAATGATGTGACCAAGAAAATCTATCTTTCTTATCCAAAACTCACACTTGCTAAATTTGGAAAAACGTTATCTATCTCTCAATGTTTGCAACACAATCCTCAGATGATCTTTATGATATTTCATATCTCGTTAATAGACCAATCTATCATCAATGAACACAACCAAAAACATATGCAAAAATGGATTGAAGATTCTTTTCATCAAGTCTATGAAAGCGGCAAGGGCCTTTGTTAGTCCAACTGATATAACTAAAAATTCAAAATGACCACACCGAGTTCTAAATGTTATCTTTGAAATGTCATCTTTCTTCACACTCAATTGATGATATCCATACCAGCGATAAATCATAGAAATATTAACTTGAACCTTGTAGTTCATCAAATAGGTTGTTGATCCTTGGAAGTGAGTACTTGTTTTGTGTGGTTACTTTATTCAATTGTTGATAATGCATACACATTCTCCTTTCTTACAAACAATATCGAAGCACCCCATGGTTACACACTAGGCCTTATGAATCCTTTATCAAGCTAATCTTTCAATTTTTTCTTTAATTCATTATGTTCTTTTGGGGGCATGCGGTAGAGAGGTATAGAGATAGGTTGGGTGCCGGGCAAGAGATAAGTACCAAAATCAATTTTCCTTATAGGTGGAATACTAGGTAAATTAGAAAGAAAGACATTTGGAAACTCATTTACTATGGGGAAAAATCAAGAGTAGGAACATGAGACTCAAATTCCATGACTCGAACTACATGATATCGACAACCTTTGGGGATCATTCTCATAGCTTTCATATAAGTAACAAACTTACCTTTGAACATAGAATTGGTTCCATTCCATTCAAGGAGAGTCTTATTAGGAATTTAGAATGTGACCTTGATGGTCCTATATGTCATGCCCAAAGTCCCATTAAGGTGGACTTGCACCTGTTGCCGACAAGGCTCAGAAGAACAAACATATAACCATAAACTTTATATGAATATTATGAGGGGTTTCACACATTCAACATGCTTTCAAGAAAGTAAACAGTAATAACAAGCCAAAAGGGAATGTATGAGACAAGGTCGTTAGAGCAACGATGTCTAAAGTACGATACATGACGACACTTTACTTTACATAGTCTTCAAGGCCCCTAGAAAAGGAACAATATTTATAAGGATTGAGACATGTCCCACGTCATGACCAACTATACAATACAAAAATATAATCTCTACACACACAAAGCCTCGAAGCAACTTTGAGCTTGGTAAAAATAACTAGATGTCATGTACTCCTACTGGGGAGATCTACTAGCTCATGTACCTAAAACATGAAATGCAGGTCCCCCATAAAGGACGTCAGTATGAGATAATGTACTGAATATGTAAGGGTGGAAGTACTGTATATGAAATAAGAACTCAAATGAAATCAACACTAGTGTATAAGGACAAGAGACCACCTTTAGTCATATTGTTTAATCATTTTATGCCCTTTTTATAACTTTTCCTTTCTTTACAATATAATCTGTGCGCAGTATATAATGTAAATGACAAACTGATCAGTTGTAAATCAATATCGAGATTGACCCATGCTAGGATTTTCTTTCACCTTGGTATACGGCCCGTAATATGGGATCGACCAATGCTAGGGTTTCTTAAACCCCTAAGATTCCACCCATTAACAAGCAACTTTGACTTATGTTTGATTTACTTTTGAGATGATTCTTTTGGTGGTCATAATATTTAGAGCTTTAGAATTATAGATATAACATGTGACATATAACAATTATGCAAGACAGTTCACAATGAAAAGAGTAGGTTACACAACTAACGAATTGCGTAGGAGATGAAACAACACGTGGACTTTATTTAGCAACAAAAGGAACTCATGTATTTTTGTATCAAAATTTTGTATGCAGGTTTAACAATAGCTATGTATTGGGACATATGAACATATTAAAGAGTGTAGACATGGTCATTGGTTATGTTGGAGTCTGTAAGTCCCTCTATGCGTCAAGGAAGAAACTAGATTTTATGCCAAATAATATCAGAACGAGTAACCTTACATACCTTATTGTACTACGTTGTTATTACCTCGAAGTAACCTCCTTTTCAAACAAATATTTATATACAATAGAGTAGGTGATAAGACTAATACTAGAAGCTAATAAATACGTCTTGGCATTCCAATCTCATAAAACAATGCTCGGGCAGCAAGGCCGGAACTATCGATCCAAAGGCATTTTTTTAAATTTTTCCTTCTTTAAGCACATTGGTCTAATACACACAATAATTTACATGACATATCTAGCTTATTATAGTCCCATAATATGCTTACAACAGCTCACAAGGTACAACACATAATAATTCTACACAACGCACAATTAAGTAGCATAACCTTATGCATTTTCCCTACATTTCAACAACCATTCACGCTTGTTCCAGCTTTAACCAAATTGTTCTCTACATTTTTACATACAAAAACAGTCCTAAAATTGTACAAAAATAGGCCCCAAGGTACATGGAGGACGTGAAAGAACAATTCCTAATTACCAGCCAACAAGTTTCTACTAAGAGCATAAATAAGATATCATACAAGAACTCATTTTTTTGCAGAAGATAACAATGGTGTAACAACCTTGTTACATCATTATAGAACTGAATCTTGTTAAAAACATAAACCTTACTTCATAATTCAGCAATCCAAGAAAAGAAAAATCTCTTAATAAATAAGAAAAGTGTACAACAATCATTCCAAAATTCCAGCACAAGTATAACCAGCCTATCTCTCCTGATTTTCATGAAAAAACTATACTAAATACATATGTATCTTTACTTACCTTTACCTTCAAGGTTGAGGGCTTCTTTAGAAACCCTAGTAAGGTTGTGAGGGTTGCTTTGTATGAATTGAAAGAGAACAAAAAGGAATCTAGAAAATTAGATTTATTATCCAAGTTGAAATGGTTTAGAGGAGCTGCTTTTAACTCCTTTAAAAGGGACCTCTTGGCCAACTTTCTTTTTCATTTTAAGTCGCACCTTATTAAGGTGGTGATGCAGCAGCTTTTCCCTTTCATTTAAGCCTTAATGAGCTCCAATTTGATGGGCCTGGGCTGCCCATTTTTCTCTTTTCCCTTCACTTAATTTGGCAACAAATCGTCAAGAGGGTTTTGAATGTCCTTTGGCCCTTTTTCTATTCATCTTGGGCTACAAATATTGCATCTTTACGATGTTAAACCATGGGCAAAAATTACACCCTTAACATGGGTTTTATTTACTATCAGACTTGAACATATTTGGTGTTGGGCCTCGTCACCATCTACCTAACCTATTTAAGCTTAGCACGTAGGTGACTCACATGTTATCTTCCTAAGTCCTACAACCACATCACTTTTTCCAACTTCGTTTATGGCCGTGCTCTACTAAATTTAGATTAGAACTTATATACACTCACTCGTCTTTAGCATTAGATGTAAATAGCCCTACAGTCTAAAAGTTAGGCAACTTTAAAGTTTGTGTTCCTTCTACCTAATCATATCATGTTCCATGTGCATAGGACTAGGTGCAACATCCTTCCCCCCTTAGGAACATTCATCCCTGAATATTAGCATAATTAGATAGCTTAAAAAAGTTTAAACCTTTATTTAAACAAACGTTCGACAACATAATAAGAATTCAAACTAACATACCTATTAATGCCCCAACTCTGCAAACTGGAATTCCTCTTTAGCTTCAAATAAATAAGGGTACTTAGATCTCATCACTTTTTCTGCCTCTCACCTTATCTCTTTTACTTGTTGTTCCTCCAAAATACCTTTACTGAAGGTATTTTTGTATTCCTTGGCTTTTCAACTTGATGAACTAGAATAGAAATAGGTTCCTCTTCATAGGTGAGATCTTCTGCAACCTGCACATCTTCAATAGGAGTGATACGAGATACGTCACCTATATATTTTCGGAGCATTGAGACATGAAAAACTGGATGAACCATTGAAAGATCCTGGGGTAGCTCTAATTCAAATGCTACCTATCCAAGCCTTTTAATAATTTTATATGGACCTATGTAACGTGGGCTTAGGTTTTCTTTCTTACAAAATCTCATAACTCCTTTCATTTGGGACACCTTTAGGAATATCTAATCTCCTATTGTGTACCTTGACTTTTCTCATTGCTTGTTGCACTAGATATGGCTCGAGCAAGGTTGTTTCACCCACTTCAAACAATCCTAATGGCGACCTACATTTCCTTCCATACAAAGATTCATGAGGTGTTATCTTTATGCTTGAATGGTAGCTATTGATATAGGAAAATTCAATAAGTGGCAAATGATCCACCAAACTACCTTTGAAGTCCAATGCACAAGCCTGCAACATATCTTCAAGTGTTTGAATGGTGGGTTCCGCTTGACCGTCTGTCTTAGGGTGGAAAGTTGTACTCAAATTCACTTGTATCCCTAATCTCCTTTGGAAGGACTTCAAAAACTATGCACTGAATTAAGCTCCCTAATCAGACATAATAGAGATTGGGACCCCATGTGGCCTATCTATCTCTTGGTGGTATAACTTTTCACACTCTTCAACTATATAATCACTCTTAACTTGGAAGAAGTGTGCTGACTTTGTGAGTCTATCAACTATTACCCATATGGAGTCAAACTTCTTAAAGGATTTAGGAAACCCAGTAACAAAATCCATATTAATCATATCCCACTTCCACGTTAGAAGCTCTATACATTACATATAACCTCCCGACTTTTGGTGCTCTACCATTACTAATTGGAAATTCGGACAATGAGCCACAAATTCTACAAGGTCCTTTTTCGTACCTCCCTACCAAACATTCCCTTAAGGTGATGATACATCTTAGTTGATCTTGGATGGATGAAATATCTTGACATATGGGCTTCTTCCATTATCCTCCTTCTAAGTCCATAATTATCAGGAACACATAATCTATTTTGGTGATGAATTACTCCATTTTGTGTAAGTTCAAAGCCCTTCATCGTACCTGACTTCCCTTTTCCTTAAGTCGTCGTAGAATAGGATCCTTGAACTGCTTTTCTCTTACCTCCATTACTAATGAAGACTCTTCAACATTATGTACAATAACCCCATTCTTTGGAGTTTCAAGGAGGCAAACTCACAAATTGGCTAGTTGACGTAAATGCTTAGACACTTCTTGACTTTCCACGGTCTAATTACCAATATTCATGATTGCCTTACGACTCAGAGTATTGTCTACAACATTTGTTTTTCTTGGATGGTATAGTATATTAACCTCGTAATCTTATATTAGCTCTAGCCATCCCCACTGTTTTAAATTTAGGTATTTCTGTTTAAATATGTACTATAGGCTCTTATGATAAGTATATATGTCAACGTGAACCCCATACAAATAGTTGCGCCATATTGTAAAAGCAAACACAACCGCTGCTAGCTAAAGGTCATGTGTTGGGAAGTTTTTCTCATGTGCTCGTAGTTGCCTCGAGGAATAAGTTATTACCCTACCATGTATTGTCAGTACATACCCTATCCAATTCCTTAAGCATCATAATACACCGCAGACCTTTTTGTGTCTTCTAGAAGCACTAGCATAGGTGCTGATGTTATCCTGCTTTTCAACTCTTGGAAGCTCCATTTGCATGCATCATTCCGTTGAATCTTGGTCCCCTTATATGTCAACATTGTTAGAGGTTCAGAAATAGAAGAAAAACCCTCAACAAAACTTCTGTAATAACCTGCCAATCCTAGGAAGCTTCGACCTTCTGTGGGTGTTATTGGACTTCGCCAATCTTTCACTGCCTCTATCTTTTGTGAATCAAACCTTATTCCTTCATCGGATACAATATGACCCAAAAATTCCATTCATTTTGACCAAAATTTACATTTGGAAAACTTGGGATACAATTGTCAATCACGAAGAACTTGTAATACCTGTCGTAAGTGTATATACCAAAATATCATCTATAAATACTATCAAGAATACATCTAAGAATGGCTTGAATACCCTGTTCATTAATCCATAAAAACCACTAGTGCATTTGTCAGCCCAAATGACATAACAAGAAACTCAAAGTGACCATAGCATGTCCTAAAGGTTGTCTTGGGTATATCTTTCTCCTTCACCATCACTTGGTGATAACATGATCTTAAATCAATTTCTGAAAAGCATTTGGCACCCTTTAACTAATCAAATAAATCATCAATCCAGGGGAGGGGTATTTGTTCTTAAATGTCACCCTATTAAATTGTTGGTAGTCAATGCACATTCTCAAGGTGCCATTTTTTTCACGTACAAATAACACTAGTGCACCCCAAAGTGACACAGTAGGTCTTATAAAACCCTTCTCTAGCAAGCCTTTTGATTGCTCCATTAATTCATGTAATTCATCTGGGGCAATTATATAAGGAAAGAAAGAAATTGGTTGAGTGCATGAAAGTACATCAAAACAAAAATCTACTTCTCATTCTGCAGGTAAACCTGAAAGCTCTTCAGGAAACACATCAACAAATTCATTCACTACCAGAACAAAGTGAAGAGTCGGTGATTCTGCCTCTATATCCCTCAGTCTAACTAGATTACATATATATCCATTTAACATCATCTTCCCTAATTTAAAATAGGAAATAAACTTACCTTTTAGTTCTCCAACATTGCTTCCAATTCAAGGACAGCCTCATTTGGACAGTTGAAATATATCCTATTAGTTTGACAACCCACAGTGGCATAGCAAGAAGCTAACCAATCCATACCCATTATAACATCAAATTCCACCATTCTAAATCAACAAGGTCAGCTAATGTGTCACGGTCACAAACAGTTCCTACAATGTTATAATAGACGTTTTTACCTATAATAGATTCACTAGTTGGTGTAGACACTTCAAATGGCTTGTTCAATAATTTAGCTTTTCTCTTAAGCTTCTCAGCAACTAGTGGAGTGATATATAATAGTGTAGAACCATGGTTAACTAACGGATAGACATTCTGTTAAAAGATGAAAAATGTACTTGTGACCATATCGGGTGAAGCTCCCAAATTTTACCGACTCCCCGGAGTTTAAGTGCGATTCTGAGCTCCGCTAGAGCTAGCTGCCCCTCTACAACCTCTACCACGACTCGTAGGTGCTTGCTGACCCCTACTTAATAGAGAAACTGAAGATCATGATGTAATAGTTGGCCTAGTGGGTTGTGCTATTTAACCATACATCTCCTCGGATAATCTCTTTTCATATGGCCTGGGACACCACACCAATAACAAGCATCTATCCCAACATGACATGTACCTAAATGAATCCTCCCATACTACTTGCAAGGCTACCTAGGAGGCATTGGCTGGCTTGTTGAATATACTATTGTCCGTGTACCTTGGCCTTCACTTCTTTGAACAAACTTATTACTCCTAAACCCTTGAAGTAGTTGTGGAGCTCTAACTACAGAGTAGAAGGATGATGGCCTAGGTGGTTTATTATAAAACTAAGGCCTAAACTCACCTTGGGATGGTATAACTACCCCGTAGATCTGACCCTCTTAGACTTCCCTCTTTATAACTCTTGTGTCCTTCTTCTTTGCCTCTGATCCTCCGGTTTTTGTGTAAATGCTTAAATCCTCGCTATATCCATGTCTTTATTCAAAAAAGCAATGGTACAGTTTCTGACCAGATAAACCTACCCACATATCGATGAACTCTATCTTCTATAGTAACAACTACCACCCTCATCTAGGGGAGTTTCACTACTTCTTTATTCATCAGGAGCTGGAGGAGTTAGTAATGTTTGTGATAGAGACTCATCTTGGGCCTCATTTCATTGTCTTACTCGACTAGTTTAACCAACTACCACATCTACCTCCTACCCTTTGCCTTTACTTTTTCTAGATTCTGGCATATTCCTTGTAGAAAAAAATTTAGAGGTTAGAAACAATCCACCTACAATGCTTGGCTCTATAGCAAGATCTAAAGAATGAAAAGAAAGTGAGAACCCCAAAATGCCATGTAGCCTCCTGTTATTAGTGTGGTGCAAACACATCTATAAACAAGACTCTACATAGGCACGGCTTTGTAGACCCCCTAGGACGACCCACTCTGATTCCACTTTTATCACACCCGAAGTCCCATTAAGGCGAACTCGCACCCGTTGCTAACAAGGCTCGGGAGATCAAACATATAATTATACACTTTCTATGCACATTATGAGGTGTTTCCCACATTCAACATGTTGTAAGGAATGTAGACAGTAATAACAAGCCAAAAGGGAATGCATGTGATTAGGACGTTGGAGCCATGATGTCTAAAGTATGATACATGACTACTCTTTACTTTATATTATCTACAAAGACACTAGATAAGGAACAATATTTATAAGCATCGGGATCGGCCCCGTGTCATGACCAAATATGCAATACAAAAATATAAGCTCTAGACACACAAAGCTAAAAGCAACCTGGAGCTCGGTAACAACAACTAGATGTCCTGTACTCTTACTGGGGCGATCTACTAGCTCCTGTACTTATCCCTCGTAAGGGTTGTTCATACGAGATAATGTATTGAATATTTAAGGCAGGAAGTATTGTATATGAAATAAGAACTCAAATGAAATCAATACTAGTGTGTAAGGATAAGAGACCACCTTTAGTTTTTCTATGGAATTATTTACTTTATGTCCTTTTTATATCTTTACCTTTCTTTACATTATACTCTTTGCACAGTATATAATGTAAATTACAAGCTGATCAATAGTAAATCAATATCAGGATCGACCTACGCTAGGCTTTCCTTTCACCCCTATGATAATCCCCGTAATATGCGATCGGCCTATGCTAGGTGATTCTTCCTCACCTGGGATACCACCCATCAACAAGCAACTTTGACTTATCTTTTATTTACTTTTGATATGATTGTTCTAGTGGTCATAACATTTAGAGCTGCAGGACTATAGACATAACATGTGACATGTGACAATCATTTAAGACAGTACCACAATGAAAAGAGTAGGTTACACAACTAATGAATTACTTACGAGATGAAACAACACACAAACTTTATTTACTAACAAAAGGAACTCATGTATTTTGGTATTCAAAGTATGTATGCTGGTTTGACAATAGCTATGTGTAAGAACATGTGAACGTATTAAAGAGTGGAGACATGGTCATCAGTTATGTTGGAGTCTGTAAGTGCCTCTATGTATCAAGGAAGAACCTAGATTTCATGCAAAATAATATGAAAACGAGTAACCTTACATACCTCATTGAACTACGTTGTTATTACCTCGAAGTAAAGTCCTTTTATCTCAAATATTTATCTTCAATAGAGTGGGTGTTAAACCTAATATTGGCAGCTAATAAATACGTCTTTGCAGTCCAATCTCATAAAAGATAACTCTTGGGCAGCAAGCCCTTAACTACCGACCCAAAGGAATTTTTTTTAATTTTTCCTTCTCTAAGCACATTGATCTAATACAAACCTTAATTTACATGAAAAATCCAGATTATTTTAGTCCCATAATATGATTACAACAGTTCACAAGGTACAACACATAACAATTCTACAAAACGCACAATTGAGTAGCATAATGTTATGTGTTTTCTCTACATTTAAATGTAAACCATTCACGCTTGTTCAAGCTTTATCGAAATTGTTCTTGACATTTTTTGATACCATACCAGTACTAAAACAGTTCAAAACAGTCCCCAAGGTAGATGGAGGATGTGAAAAAAACTTCCCAATTACCAGCCCACAAGTTTCTACAAAGAGCACAATTAAGATATCGTACGAGAACTCATTTTTCGCAAAAGATAACAATGGTGCAACAGCCTTGTTACATCACTATAGAACTAAATCTTGTTAAATAAATAAACCATACTTCATAATCCTGAAAACAAAGAAGAGAAAATCCTCTTAATAAACAAGAAAATTGTACAATAATCTTTCTAAAATTCCAGCACAAGTATAACCAGCCTATCTCTCTTTTTTTTGGAGAAAAAAACATAATAAATACATAAATATCTTTCCTTACCTTTAAATTAAAGGTTGAGGGCTTCTTTAGGAACCCTAGTATGTTTGTGAGTGCTACCTTGTATGAGTTGAAAGGCAGCAAAAAGGAATGTAGAAAATTAGATTTTTTTGTCCAAGTTGAAATGTCTTAGCGGAGCTACTTTTAATCCATACTAAACAGACCTCTTGGCCACTTTTCTTTTTCATTTTGAGTCTTACTTTATTAAGGTGGTGATGCAACATCTTGGACCTTTCACTTGGGCCTTAATGAGCTCCAAATTAATGGGCCTTGGCTGCACATTTTTCTCTTTTCCCTTCCCTTGGCTTGGGCCCGAATCGTCAAGTCGGTTGTGAATGTGCTTAGGCCCTTTTTCTATTCATCTTAGGCTGCAAATATTGTTCCTTTAGGATGCTAAACCATGGGCAAATATTACAGCCTTAACTTTTGAGCTTTATTGATTATCAGACTTGAGTAGATTCGGTGTTGGGCCTCGTCTCCGTCTACCTAACCTATTTAAGCTAAGCACATAGGTTAGTCACCTGTTAGCTTCCTAAGTCCTACAAGCACTTCATGTTTTCCCACTTCGTTTAAGGGAGGGATCTCCTCAATTTGGCTTAGAAGTTATATACACTCACTCGTCTTAAGCAATAGACGTAAATATAGCCCCCTAGTCTAAAAGATAGACACCTTTAAAGTTGGTGCTCCTTCTACCAAATCATATCATGTTCCATATGCATAGGACTAGTACACCTAAGATGTGGGGTGTTACACGACAATCAATAGAAGTGTATAATGTGTGCAACCAATCCATAGCATAAATAATGTCAAACTCAATTATATCAAGCTCAACTAGATTACATAGGAAGACTTTATGTAAGACCATTACAGGATAATTTCTATAGACTTTCTTGGAGGGTTGACTCACCAACCAGAGTATAAAGCGAACAAGGTTCAAACAACATTTCTGGAGATACATCAAACTTTATAAAAACATAAGGAATAACAAAGGACGTATTGGCACCAGAGTTAAGCAAAGAGTACACATCATGATCAAAGACTTTTAATATTCTAGTAACCACACTAGGAGCCTCCTCAACTTCTTGCCTAGTATGTAGAGCATTTAATCGAATACCGTGTGGACAACCACCTTAAGCTTGGGCACCTTGTTGCATTTTCCCTCTTTGAGCTATTTGACCTTGGGGATGCCTTTTTTCTAACCTTATTCGCTATATTTTGACACTCCACGATCTTATGTCTAATCTTCCTACAGTCGAAGCATGGATTGGTACCCTTCAAGCACTCACCAATATGGTTTCTCCCATACATTAGATATCTAGGAGGGATAGCACCACCTCTTACAAAATCACCTTGAGACTTGGGATCATCCCAGTTTTATTTGTCAAACCTTTGAGGAGTACCTTTTGAACACCCTTGGCGTTGTTAGAATCGGCTGCCACTGGATTTACCATAGGAGAATCCACATTCAATACGAGCCCTCTTAGATTCCCTTGATTTCCTCTTTTTAAGTTTCTCACTCTTTACTTGTTCAACATATGTAATATGTATAGAGATATCCATCTCCTTAATGAGTATGGAAGCCTTATATTCCATCATTACCAAGTCGGACACACCTATAGTAAACTTTTTCATATGGGCCATAGAGTCGGCCACCAAAGAAGGAGAAAATTCGGACAACTAGGTGAACTTGAGGGCATATTCCCTCACACTCATTCCACCTTGTTAAAATTTCATAAATTCAATCAATTTAGGTTCCCTTAGCTCTAGTGGGAAGAAGCAATCAACAAAAGTATCCTTAAACATCTCGCGATAAATTACACCTTCTTCAAAACTCTAAGACATCAGTTGATCAAACAAAACTTGGACCACTCCCTTAGGTTGATAAGCCGCCAATTCGGCCTTCTCTTTAGAGGACACTTCTATGATCTCCATTACCTTATATACCTCAGCAATAAACTCTTGCAAATCCTCATCGACCATTGAACCATGAATCTCCAGGGGAATCATTCTAGAAAAATCTCTTGTACTCAAAGCTGGAGTAGAGGACTTATGAGAGGCCACACCCTAAGGTAACATGGTTATTGTAGCTCTAAATACATCTTTAGACACTTGTTCTACTTGAGAAACTAGGGGAGCCAAAGGAATTTGGTTTGTATTAGCATCATTTTCCCTTGGCAATGGAGCACGTTGTGGAGTCATTTCTTAAAATACCAAGGGACAAACATCAGGATACAAAAGCTTCAAAGGCATGACATAGAGTTCAAAAAGAAGTGAAGTGTTCGTAAAATGTCTCAAAGCCTCTAATTCATGGATGTGGCACACTTCACACCAATGAATAAGACTCTACTCGATGCGGCATGTTGGACCCCCTAGGATTCTTTCACCATGCGCTCAGATATAACATTTTCCATGACTGGGACCTAGGGCCTAGCCATGAAACCACAAATGTGACACCTAAAGGCATCCCATCCAAGCCTCTTATTCATATCATAAGCATTTATAAGGTAAAATAAGCATATAAGAGAACAAGCAAGTTGATGTACGTAAAATATCAGAGTTTCATAGTTCCTAAAAGGGAATATACATCAATCTAATAAGGTATGACTCATGCCTCTACATCATAGATCATGGTGGGGACTAGCACATAGCTCACTAGCTCACCCTCATGATATACATTAAAAGAATAAAAGCAATAAAGTCTCAAAATAGACGAGAACATCATAGGGATTTTTTCTTTATCATGGGAACTCACCAACAAGCCTTTGGTCTTAAGATCCAAATCTAGCCACGAAATGTGACAATCTACTCATTGTCCGTCCCCACATGGTTAGACAATGTAGGCGAAGAAATATGTGCTAGTACAAAAATATACCAAGTATGTAGGTATGTCATGAAGCAAAGATCATCACAATAATTTCAATATGCATAGTATTAATTAATATGATAAGGACAAAATATGTATGAGCATGAAATTTAAAAATCATGAGAAGAAGATAACGCATTAGTACATAGAATATACTAAGTATCTATATATGTCATGAAGCAAAGGACATCACAATAAAATCAATATGCATAGTAATAATTAATATGATAAGAATGAAATATGCATGAGTATGAAATTTAAAAATAATGAGAAAAAGCATCATAAATTCATTCTTAAACTTAACATACATATGTTGGAATAAGACCATAATAAAAATTTATAAGACCATACAGACTATTACATGGAATTTGATATTCGCAATACGTCAAGCTAAGAAAAGTCTACTTTATCAAGGCTAAATTGATCCTCACCCTATAGGCTCTATCTTAGCATAATGAGATCCATCATTTGACCCCACCCTTTAGGCTCTATCCTACCATGGTGAATACCCATCATATAAGCTAATTGGATCCAATTGCACACCTTTATGGCATAAAACATAAACATCATTCCTATTGTGGCACATAATCATGGGACCATGGAATCTACCAAAGACATCTCAGTGCTAATCATATCCCATAGAATACATTTAATCATGCATATACATAGCTAACAACATAGTTCATACTTCATTGAAAATCATACTTTCGTAGCATTTAAAATAATTATCAAGGTCTTTCATAAAACATGTCATAAGAATAGTCCATCTACTTTACTTTCATCATAATATGGGTAGAAATGTCCACCATAATATTCTCATAAATATTAAGGTTTTCATCATTCTCTTTATCATAACATCATCATAGCTTTCATAACATTATCATGGTCTAAGTATTATCAACATCATCATTGAAAACATGATTTTCATACTTGAGATCATGGGTATAGAAATATAAGTTTTATCATAGGAGCCTGGCTGAGTGTGGGCTCATAGACATTTCAGTAAAAATCATGAAATTAAGTAAGATTCATAGAGAAAATGCGCAATGAATATTAAATTAAATAATTAACAAGGGTACCCACATTAAATCATTAAGCCCTAACAATGTTTACTTGGAAACCACATATATTTGCTCGAAATCATATACATCATGAAATTCATCCCGCTTCATGCATAATTGGTCATAATAATCATATAGAAATCATAGTGCATAAATTAGGAATCATCGCTTAAAAGCCATAAGAAATCATCATGGATTTTTATAAAAAAAGAAAGTTTTGGATTGGGCTCCATGGATGAAAATTATTCAAGAATGATGTTCTATTTGCCTCAAATAGAATCCTTAGAATTGAAGAAGAAAATCTGAAAAGCTTGACCAAACGTTCAAACATTAGCTTCATTGGGACCCTTGAATTAAAGAGAGACTTATCGAGAACCCTTGAGAAAAATTTGAGAACTAAAGGTTTGAATGAAATAGGAATACAATTTTATAAAGGTTATATCGGTTAGGGTAGTTAGAGTCACCAAAATTATGTATAGTGAGACTTAGATGGATTGGAAAATACAAAAACACCCTTCATTGAAAACTACAGAGCCTTCCATAAAACTCCTTCTATAGGTCATGGATTAACTTAAGACTTGTGTCTTGCCTCATGGATAATGGTTTCATAAAGGTCGAGCTATATGAATTGCAGCTTCTCACCCACGAACATGCAACATGACTCATGGATGAACTTACGGGTCATAGAACCCTTTATAGTAAGGCTTCAAACTTAGACCGATTATTTGTTCCTCATGGCATCCACCTATGAGACCTAGTGATAGGCCATGGCTCTTTATATGGTCTGTCTACTAACATATAAGTCAACTTCTTAAATTTTTCCAATTTTACAAATTTACTAGGTACTTTCCAGGAGTGCACCAATGACCCATGGTTGTATTTACGGGCCATAGAGTGGCTCGTAGAATTTACTTGTAAACAAAATCTTAACTCCCAGTTTTCTAAGCCTATAAAAGCAAGGGTGTTACATCACGATCCATCTTTACATCCCATTGAAGAAACTATGTGCCGTCAATGGAATTCTGGATCCCAAGTAAGATTCTTGAAATTGTGCTAAGTGTTAAAGGTGACTACGAAACCAAACTATGGGTTGTGTACTATTCTACTGCCCATGGGTTGTGTCATAACCGATAATTCCTAGAAGTAATATCCTGAAACCACATACCAAATCTTATGAGTCGTAAAACATTTTACGACCATAATTAGGATTTTGTAGGATCAAAAAAATTTAATAAAAGAAGCGTACTTAAATTACCCCACATTGTTCCATATTTTCAACACCATTCTAAATCGTACCCCTTCTCTCTCAGTTCCAACGAACATCTCATACCCCTAACATAATTTCCAGTGACTTTTTATGTCAAGTGCACACTATTCAAGCATAACCCTAGGGTTCCTTTATTGTCATTTTCCTCATTTTCTTGACTATTTTTCAAGCAATCCCAGTATGTATCTTCGTATACCCTTTGAATTTCTGGATTAATTAAGCCTAGGATGAAATGGGTGTTGAACTTATTGATTTTCTTTCACTAGGGTGCCTTATATACAAGGTTTGGTTGAATGTGTGTGCTCTTGGCTATTGGTATTGAAAATTTATTAATACATGATCTGATGCCTAATTCTTATTTTCTTCTACACTCACTGTTCAGTTGAATCATATGGTATGAATGTTTTAGTACTTAGTGATGATTATTACTTGAACTATATGACAATTTTTATTTTGAGGTATGTGGGTGCTGGCAAATGGCCCAATGCTCATTTTTCAAGGTTTTTGTATGGGCTATGTGGTTTTAGATTTAATTTGTTTATGGGAGATACGTTGTTTAGTTCTGACAGAATTGGTACATGAGGGGTAAGATAGTAATTTGCCCATGATTGAATTTTATGGTTTGTTGTAATGTCATATATATGTTTAGATTATTTAACTGCGTATGATTTTCCATTGACTTTGATGTTGATGAATTTGATATACCTAGTTTTTGTGACCCAATCTGTGTGGATGAAAAAATATCATATTTTGATTGACCAGAATATAGCTGAATTTTTAGTCGTCGAATGCAAGTAATGGAATTTAATGTTTGACTTAGGAAATCCAGTTGTGTCTTTTCAAAATTACCGGGGTCTTCTATGACCCATTGTTTAATCCATAGACCACTGTAGTTGTCCCTCGTATATTAGGATCTGCAAGTGAGATTTTCCAGAACTACAGCCCGTAAACTATGTTCATAGTTTCCATTCCAGCATAAATTTTTTCTGAACTTGAACATACGACCTAGTGTATGATTTTTGTAGTTCGTTGGGTCATGACTTGGTTCGTAAGTATAGTTCCAGTAGATGAATTTACTGTACCATATTTTCTACGAAGGCCTTTTACTACCTATAATTTACTCTATAGCCTGTATCCGAGCCTTTGTTGTTTCTCTAAGAGGATTTCTGCTGAATTTTTATTTTCACTCTTTTTATTCTTGGGAATAATGTGTTCTTTTATTTGGTGTTTTCATGTACTATTTCCCCCATCCAAAGTGTGAGTAGATAGAGGAAGTGAAAAATAGACTCCGCAATAGGACTATAAACTTTGAGGCCAATGGCTCTATAGAGGAGCTTAATGTCAATCCAAAAGAGAGCATTCAACAAGGATGTACTAGGGAAACATCTAGACAATTTCCGCTGGTTTAGCCACCAGCTACTACAGGGGCTGACATGCCTGACCTATATTTGAGGAGCCACGGATTGTCACTTCATCATTTGATAGTGCACCGAGGCTACATAGTACTATGGACCACTATAGATTGGACTTGTTGGCAGCACCGTTGGGGAAGTATCCCCTAGAATTTGTTAGAGAGTTCTTTGCCTCCTTTATTGTTAGTATCATGGAGGCGACCCCGAAGAAAGGGAGGCCCCTTTATATCCCAGGTTGACATATCAGAGGACAACATCCACATGTTCTAGTTTAGTCTTGAGTATCAAACCCCCATGATGAGAACAGAGTTTGAGTATAGGTTGAGGCAGGCCCGAGGCAAAGTTTATATGAGATGTAGACCATAAGGCTATTTTGATGAGATGGATCCCCAACCATATAGCTAAGAGAGACTAGGACGCTGACTACTTATCCAGTTCAACGACTATTATAAAGGCCTCGCTAAATGCTGTGGGTGAATTTTACTACGCTATTGTGCGCACGTGGATCCGGTTGACCTTGGTGGATAATACCCCGACACCTGATCCTACAATATTTTTTAAAAACATTATTGTGTGATGTGAGATTAATTTTTCTTAATGTATAGTGGAGGAGATATAAGTTCATGCTCTGAAGAGGTCCACATCAATTTTGTTCCCCTGTTTGATTCATTGATTATGTATAGATGCTGGGGAAGAGATCCTGTGTAATATGGACATAATGATTAAGGTACAAAGTACTCACGATGTTAGTTTGATCAAGGCCTATGAGAATGCAGTTGCTATACAGTGAGAAGTACAATCTCGGATCAGATTATGAAAGATGTTCACTAAGGAACCGCAGCCTCAGCCCTCTATGACCACTGTTGCTAATGAGACCGAGAGGCCCCCATAAACCAATATTAAGATGGAGATGGGGGCTACTATTATCACTTTAACTGTACTAGATATTGTACCCATATGTCCTCCCACTACATGCATGGTCTACGTGTTTACGGAGTCTATTATAGCTCTAGTATAGACACAGGTTCACATTGAGTCACAGTAGAATTAATTATTACAGAAGAATTGGTCTTTGGATTACAAGGCCATTACAGAGTCTGAAAAGCTTATATTAGACTGATTTACAGCCCCACTCAAGGAGAGATTAGCATCATTTTATGGCACTGTAGATGCGTTTGAAGTGTAGATGCATTTGAATGGCACATAGAGGAACAAAATAGATTGACCCAAACTCCAAATCTTACAAATATCCAAATGGAGATCCAGCAGCTTTGCATGGATATGAGGGAAACTACTTCAACACCTTCAGTGATTCCTATTAATAATGTTATTATCGAGGTGGTGGACTTATTTTTCGATGACCCCCCAGCCTGCGCATCTTAGAAGAGGCTTTCTACTGATGATGATGACCTTGATGCTTCTATGCGGGAGTCTACGAGTCTAGAGAGTGGGCATATGAAGGTTGGTAGATGAGCCTCTATTGAGGATAAGATGGTTCTACGTTCACAAGAGTAGGAGCTATTGAGGGGTTTTGGACCCTCAGGACATGTTACCACTGCAACAGAGACCACCAAACAGGCTGAGGGTGGTGAGTCCTAGAGTGACACTATTGCCTAAGTGCTTATATATGTCCTTTTTTGACCCCCTATGTTATATATTGGTTTACTTTATTACTTTGAGGAAAATGCAAGTGTTTTTTAATTGGGTATGGTTAGTTGTAGTCCTCGGCAAAGTCTGGGTATCCAAGGTCTATATCTACTCTAATTTTTAAGTATGTAGGGTTTTCTATCCTGTGATCTTCCCCTTAGCTAATTTAATTTCTGATGAACAGGCATGTTTTTTATGTGTAAGTAGTACTTGTAGCATATTGTACTGATATATGTGGCATATGTTAGTTTACGTTGAAAAATTATACCAACCTATTTTTGAGATTGATGATGTTCTATAAGGTGATTTTGATGGCAACCATGTTGAATCAGTGATTGACAACAATTGTTTTGACAAGGCAGGGCTTAATTGTGATAAAAGCCATGATCTAAAAGTCTGGGTTGATGATGCATCTAGGCTCAAAAATGATCTAGATGTTAGTCAGTTAGGAAATACCATAGGCCATTGCTCATATTAGCCCACTTAGCCTAAATTAACTAGCTAATGTATTATGTATCCTGTGATCCTAATATTTGAGCCTTATTTGAATAACCTAAGCTTTTTGTCTCTGTAATCTTGAAATTGGCCCTAGTCCCTTCTTTAATATTATGCAACTCGACTCAGGCTAAAAGCCTAAGTTGAGGGTGGATCCAAAAGTGGTAATGGTTCATAGGTTAGATATTGTGCACCTAAACTCAAGCCAAAGGCCAAAGTTAAGGGTGGCTATTTCAAAGTAATCACCAAAAAAGGGGAAGGAAGCGTAGTAATACAATGGAAAAAGGGATAAAGATGAAGTTGGTGCATAGAAATAAAGAGATGCAAAAAAGATGAATGTGAAGAAAAAGAATTCAGAAAAATAAAAGGTGATGAGCTTAAAATTAGAATAAGTGCACCAAAAAGTTTTTGATATAAGAAAAGGAGATCAATGAGTTAAAAATATTAGTGTTGGTAGGGCACATTTTCAAATAGAATGGTTTCAAGGAGAGAGATTAGTCACTATTTTCAAAAAATAGCATATGAAGCCCAGAGCCTACATTACAAACTATGAAAGTCCTATAGTGATCCTAATTAAATTAGTTGAATGTTATAGTGATAAATATTGGAGCAAGCCTATGGTTTCATGCACAGTGTTTGAATATCTATTGTTAGCATGAGTTTTATTTTAAGTCTAAAAGATTGAATCTAAACCTATTAGTTTGAGTGAGATATGGAACTTCTTTTGTGAGAGCACTTGAATAACATTCTTGACTGTAGGCTATCTCGAGGATTGTAGCATACCTTTGTAGCCTTCCTTGCACTGGTGATTGGGCTGGGTATCTGTTATTGATTTAGAGGTGAAGTATGCCATGAGATTGAGGTCTATGTGTTGTTGTATTGCTTATATTAGATTGAGTCCGTTGCTTGAGGTAAAGTAATAATTTTAAGTTGAAAGTGTTTGTATGCCGAAAAAATATGACACTTTAGTACTTTAAACATATAATTTTGTATTTTCTCCAAGCGATGTTAGTAGTTTTGATGTGTTTTTATGTTGATTTTGCAGGATATTAGGAGACGGGATATTTTTGGGCTAAATTTGACAAAGTGCAGTTTATGGGTTTTTACGGGACCATCAATGTTCCGTGGTTCATTCCAGAAGTCGTAGATAGGTTTCGTAGATCTTATCCAATGAAAGGCTAATTTTAGAAGTTGAAACCATGTGTTACTAGGATGGGTCATAGACCATTTGACGGTCTATACATTAGTTCGTGCCTTGAGGATCAGAAATTATGTATAGATACTGAAGAGTTACTCTACGAAACCTTTTATTGGTTGTAAGTTAGAAGATGATACATAGGAAGGGTTAGTACGTTGAAGTTAGTTCATGCAGAATACAATCTATGAAGCTTGTGTATGGATCGTGAATGCAACCACGACCTATAACTATGTTCATTAGATGCCTGATTTGAGTTTTTCTATTTCTTTTAGGATATTTTTTTCTTTTATTATAAATTGGTTCTCTAGGGTTTTTAGATAGAGAGAGTAAATAGATGATCCAAAACTTGAGATTGGAGATTATTAGATTGTTCTTGGAGAATTCTTATGGATTATTTTTGATTTTACAAACCTTTGAATTATAATATTTAATTAAGAAAATTTATAACATGAATCTCTCATCTACAACAAACATGAGTAGCTAAATCCACAGCAAGAGTTGTGGGAATCAAGAAAAACAAACAAAGTAAAACCGAAAAATTTATAATCCTTGGAGTGCATGCATGTATTATTTATCTCTTTGTTTTGAATATTTTTTAATGGTTGGAAACATTAGAACTCACCTTACTTACTTACTGCATCAAGGGGGTAATGAATGGAAAAAGAGATAAAGTAACAGGATTCAACATGAGTACACTCTTCCAATCAACTTTCACATATTACGGGATGGTGGTACAGAGAGAAGGTAAGGGTTATAAATGCGATGCACATAGATGGATCAAGTCACGTTGTGAAATTTACCTAATTGTAAGATCAAGGGGCTAGGTGAACATAACTTACTTATTCAGCATGCTACACACTAGAAAATGCTACAATTATAAGGTTATACTGCTTTAGGAGTTCATGGGGAACACAATACCCTAGTAATTTCTCTCACTGAATTCACGACATTTGCATTGATTGTTTGATCATAGTTTAGGTTTAAATACTGCTTTTACATTAAAAGCCCCTCTCTTTTGGAAGTAAGTCAATGAGTCAAACTTAATTGCTTTAGTTACTCCATGTCTAGACCATATTCCTTGTGGGATCGACCCTAGTTATCGTTAGATTTTATATTTGAACAACAATGTCACGACCTATACTTAAGGTTTAGCAGTTATATGGCGAATAGGAATCCGAGAGTTCTCAAACAAGCCGCATAGCATCCACATAGTCATAAATTGGGAAGAACTTAATAAAGTAATAACCCATAGTTGGTAGAGAATGAAAAGTATGACTCACGCTATGGGGATTTCATAGGGATAGGGATTAGCATGATCACGTAGCACAAATCACATATGAATTACGGGATGGGTAAGTATGACTCATGCTATAAAGATAGGAGGGACTTAGTACTGTTCACATTTATACATCTCATCAAGAATATATTACCATCTCATCAATATTCAATAGATAGCCATAATCATAATCTCCATAAGCAAAAAGAATGACATAAAACAAATTCATATAAGAGTCTATATATTGTCCAACAATGCCTCTAAGTCATAGAATAGGACGGGAGCCAAGACAGGTCTTGGGCTCACCCTCAAAGTAAATAAAACATAAGGGAAAATACCATAGTAGGTAGATAGTAGGTGGCTTGTCCATAGATGATAGGACTCACCATAAGTAATCCTTCACAATCAAAGCGAACCATTAAGGGATGGACGTAGATAGTCTCCGATCCCTATGTGGTTAAATCATGTTGGCAAAGAATATGTATTAGTATGTTTGAATGTACTAAGTATGTCATCATGCAGTGCATATGATCACATTAAACCTGCATTAAATCTTAGATGACAAGGGCACATATGGATTGAAGTATATAAGAAAGCATAATATATCAATATGCCATGAAATCTATGATGCATCAATATCAAAATCCTTTATACATAGCAGGGATGTAAATTCAATCGACATAATCTTTCAAATCATTTTCTTGCATACTTAGGCTTCAAAGCCAAACATACTTCATAATCATGAATACTTGGCTAAAAAGCCAAATTATACCTCATGTCATACTTTCATGCATAGAAATAACTCTGTCATACTCTTACACGTTGGTGTAAACATCTATAATTGCTCAAAAAGCCATAGCATAGACATTATGTGTTCACATTATTGTCATACCCATACTTTCATCAAAATCATGTTAGTCAACATAATTGGGTCTTAACTGATGTCGCTCAACCCGACTACTCAAAGGCAGAAGGGGAGGTCATCATCAACATCATAACTTAACTTTAGAGGTTGGGATCAACCTCATAGGGAATCGTTATTCAAGGTGGCAGTGACTCGTTGGACTAATTAATTATAGGATTTGGGTGGTTGCAATAATCAAAACAAAGTTCAGCTGAGTAGTTCTAATTAACGAATTAAATAGCTATTAATGGAAGATGTTGGGGATGTGCAAATATGGGAATCAATGTATCAAATGGGTCAAACTAATTAACTAGATGAGTTGATGTTAAGTGAATATGGTAGGTTGCTTGTAACCCAAATCACCTATGATATATGAGTGTTTCGTATGAATAAGCTAAGATATCACACGCGGACCTCCGAGGAAACGTTTGGCCTAAAAAGTTGCAATAGAAGAACTAATACCTTGGCCATTGAATCCTTGAATGTCGACATCAATTAAAACCCGATAAGGTTTCCGGCCATTATAACTATTTCACACTCTAATAGTTCTAACTAAGGTAACAATTAAAGATCTAAAACAAAACCTCAAGTTAGTAACCTTGGAATTTATACATTAAACTTAGAAGTGGATATAAAATCACCCAAATCAACTACAGATAAGTCAAGATATCACAGACCCAATAAATAAATTGAAGACCCATATCAAATTACACCACCAACATGGGGGTTTTAGCCACACATGTTAAAAAGTAAAGATAGAATACCATACATAATAGCAGAAGTCATGGATAACAAGATTGAGTACAAATCAATTGACTATCACAAATTAATTTTCTCCTATTTTTTGCCCAAAAGATTCAAAACTCTAGCCTTTCTTATAATCTAAGAGGAACGTTCTATATACTACTACTTTACACTAATTGTTCTGATATGGCATGAAAACATGATGTACAATGTCCTTTCTAAAATCTCATATATAATCCTTTCAAATGTGTGAAAGTTTGTGAAGAAAAATATCGTTTGGTGATCAAGGTCGTACCCTCGCCGAGCACTTTGGCAATGCGCCGAATGTGCACTTAACCACTTTCCTATGCATCTTCATGATGCTTCTTCCACATGCGATGTCTCTTTGCTCTACCTATCCAATTTGGCGATGCACCAAAATATTCTTCATTTCACCTTTCTGTCAATCTTTTGGCGCTTTGGATGATGCAACTTTAGGCAATCACTTGTGCACTTTGGCGTATCGCCAAGTATGCTTTGCGCATCTATTCTAATAGCACGCTTGACTTGACCTGAAACCTTTGTTGCAACATAGTTAGGTGATCTCCATGAGCATTTGGCAGATCGTCGAGGATGTAGGCGACATTGCTATTCACTGCGTTTCTGCACTTTTAATAACTTTAAAGGATTCAACCAAGTCTTTCCCTTTTGCACACTTTTAACTCCATTTGTTGTCATAGCACATGCATATGTATTACCGGATAAAATTATTAGCACACTAAGGGCAATGTTTCTTTGCAAATTCTCCTCAAATTGTGTCCAAAATATGATCTCATCGGGCCTCCCAGCTTAAGACTTTGCTAGCCCTTCAGCAAATCAAACATCAACATATCCAAATCAGAGCTTGCAAATAGGGCAACAGGGAGAGACATTTAGGTATACTTCAAGCATTGAGAGATTACTAAGGAGTAACAAAATCATTGATATGCTCACAACATTTCATGTAGTTGTGAATCTCAACCCAAAAACATCTCTTTTTTCCCTCAAACCAAAGAAGATAATGATCACTCAAGATTATGGCATTGCGTTATAGAGGATCTCTTGTACTCTCACTCTCTTAAATGAGAATTAACATGTAATCTTTAACATAGGCTTGCCTTTATTCTCATCGGAGTTCACATGACTTTCATCCAGACTAGAATCCTAAAGGACATTGCTAGGACTTTAATGTAGGGTAATGGTTATGTAGGATAGCACATAGTCGACAGTAGCATATCCCTCCTTAAACTCTATATGTTCTTTTATAGCACTAAGTTTCTTTTGTTTCCTTTTTCATTCATCTCATTCTTAACATATCTTTTGCTTTTGATTCATCATCCTACAGTGTCACCCTTTGTATTTTCTTTCAAGACGACTTTTCTCTCTCTCTCTCTCTCTCTTTTTGGAGGGTCCTCAATTTTCAACTTTTTCTTTTTTACTTTTTCTTTTCATTTACTTCTAGGACTCCTCGATGTCTTTCATTCATTGTTAACCTTCTTTTTGCAAATCTTTCATGGGAGACACTTCTTTTTTCCTACTAACACCCACATCTTAGTGTTTCGCCACTATTCTACTTTAAAGCTCAAGGAGGGATTGGTAAGGAACAAAAAGAAATTGTCTTTCAATAACATGAGTCAAGATTACAAGGTTGACATAAAAGGCATCTGGGTTCAAAAGGGGTTTACTATTCATATCACTTCCGATGGATGTCAGTATTGTCCAATTGGACTAATGGAACCAAAGAAGGCCTAAGATCTTATCCTTATCCAGAATATACCAAGTCAAATCTAAAGATAAACCGAGAACGTTCTAGATGATGGAACACAAGAATTTCAACAAGATGTCTAATCCCAAATTTGCAGTATGACATTGCATTCAAACAATGACAACACACTTGCAGTTTGTCGATCAAAGCATATCCAAGCTCAATTGCTTACAAAGTCAACTCAAGATTTCTCAAATTCATTCAGGGATTTATTTATCAGGAAAGGACTAATTAGTGAGTACATTCTTCTCATCTATGACACTCTCTAAATCAAAGATATGGATCATCAATGCTGGGATCTCTAAGGACTAGAGACAGATATTACATTCGCACGTTTGTCATCTATGTAAAGGGTTTGCCAAAAATTTGCAATCATTCATTAATTCAATAAGAAAAAAAAATAAATAAAAAAATAAACACTACCCTGTTATAAAAAAAATTAAATTCTTTTACAATTTAGTTACAACTCAATCATCAAAACTCCAAACTCCCAACCCTAAATGCAGCACAACCCCCCCCCCCCAAAAAAAAAAAGAAACAAAACATAAGACCAAAGCAAGAAGTGAATTAAAGAATCCCCCTGATGTGTGTTGTGAAGCACTATGGTTGGGACAAGAAGGAGCTTAACTAGGCCGGGTTTCCCTGGATGTGCTGGTATTCTTGTAGCGATGTTAGCTTGTATCCTACCAAACATTCTTTTCTTGCATGCTTTGTTTTTTGCCCTCCTGGCTTCAAATTAGTCATCCAAAGAATTCTATCTAACCTTATACGTTGTTGCTACGGGAGAGTCCTCTGTGGCTTTGCACTTGTTTTTGAAAACAATGCCCTTGAATTAGCCTTGGAAGTTACATTTCTTGTTGAAATTTTGATGATGGTTTTGTTCTTCTAGATTTGCAGGGGGCATAAAAGCCCAAGGGTTTGTGGGTATAGCATGCCCATTTTTCCCAAATCGCATCACAACCTTTCTTATTGGAGACTTCGATTGGAACTATCCTATAAAAACAACACTTGTAACTTGTAAGGATAGACAATAGGTAGCAATTTAAACTAAAACATTGAGCACTCAAAGTTAGTTAGATTGCTTATCAAACTTGGCAGATCGTCGAGTTTGAAAAGCGGCCCAACTGGCCTTCTCCAAAAATGACAGAAACCGAGGAAAGGGTGTTGACAAGTTGGGCAATGCTTTAAGAGGATTGATAAATTACTGATTTTATTCGTTGATCATGTTTCCCATTGCCTAATATTGCAAAGACTAAATGTAAAGTGGAGTGCTACAAATATGATGAGTAGGGGTGATTGGCGCATCGCCTAGTGGTCGTCAGTAGTCAAATAGGCCATTTCAAACTCACAACAGCAGAACATACCCCCATCCCCCAAGCAACCAATAGAAACTAAACTATGCCTAACACTCAATCAAACAAGCATTTCAATATTCAAGATGGTCCTGACACGACTTGCCCTTAAGAATGGCGTCACCCAATCTACCATAAGGCAAGTCGTAGTCACTCCAACCTACCCCTCTAGCATGGCTATAAAACTTTTATCCCCTAGATATCTAAACCCATCTAAATCTTAGAAGTGAAAGCAATAGTCTCTCAAACATTTCAACTGAACCGGCACATAATATCAGTCTACTCAGGTCGATTTCACAACAAGCACCAAAAATAGAAAGGCAAAGAGTACACGTGGAACTCCATATGCAATGAATGGTAAAGGACAACATGATGGTAAGGTCAGGTACGTCGATACCATGAGAAAGAAGAAAAAATTAAGAGTAAAATGGCATGCTAGTGGTGAGTGAGAGGAGTGAGTGCATGGGAAGAGGGAGAGTAAGAGAGATGAAGGATGAGAGCATTAATGCTCATTTAAGAAAAAGAGAGAAACACTCTTCATCTTCTATGTGACTATTTATTACTGTATAGAGCATTTGGCGTTCTACCATTTACGCACAAGATTGCCTTTTTACCTTGCAATTAGAATGACTCCACTCTTTTGAAAGTGGTCTAGCGTAGTGTCACCGATTGCATTCGATGTTGCACCCCATAAGCAGTTCCATCGCCTAATTCTAATGTGATGTACTCTCCAAACTAATCTTACAAAGGTCTAAGATGAGGACTCACCTAATGTGTATGGCGATCCACCAAGTCCACCGAAATTTGAAGCACTGTTTGTTCCCTTGATGTCCAATAGATCACCTAATTTTAACAACATCTAGAGTACCAGATTTGGATTCAAAAGGTAGGATAATGGACCATCTCCCTTGCTATTGGGCCATTAACTATTTGGGTCCTTGAACCTTAAAAAATGGCAGTATTTCCTAGACTATATTCTTTACCAATAGGCGGTCTATTACACTATCGCTGATTTAAGGGGGAGGTACCTACTTTGTGCGTGCATCCTTGCCTTTCATCCCTCTTCACATTTCTCAATATAAACCTCCAACCATTAATACACATTAGTTTATTCTTACTATTCACTTGGGTTTCCTCCCAAGAAGCGTCTGAGTTAATGTTGCTGCACGACGATGTCCAATACAACTAAGCATCACTGATTTTCATGGTGTCAACAACTCGGACATCTAGTGGTTTTCTGTAATATTTCTTAAGCCTCTGCCGATTTTCCTTAAATAATTCACCTTTATTATTTTCAACTTCTACCACTCCGTTGGCAAGCACTTCTATTAACTTGAAAAGGAGCGAAACATGGTGATCTATGTTTCCTATGGAATAAATGCATTATGGAGTTGTACAACATAACGAGATCCCCTTTAACTAACTCTCTCTTAAATATTTTCTGATCATGCCATTTTTCCATCATCTCTTTATAGAGGGAAGAGCTATCATAAGCCTTCAATCTGAACACATCTAGCAAATGGAGTTGAGTCAATCTAGCATCTAGAGCCTCTTTAGTGTTAAAATCTAGCTTCTTAAGAGCATATAAAGCTCAATGCTCCAACTCGACAGGCAAGTGGCATGATTTTCCAAAAACCAGCTGATAAGGAGACATTCCAATTGGATCCTTGTAGGTCATACAATATGACCATAGGGCATGCTCAAGCTTGGCTGCCTAATCAATCCTATACCCACTCACTCATTTTGCAAGGATCAGCTTAACCTCTCAATTAAAAACCTCCACCTGCCCATTTGCCATATGATGGTATGGAGTTTTCATCCTGTGTTTCACTCTATACTTAATCAACAACACTCTAAACAATTCTTTTGTGAGAATGAGATCCACCATTTGTAATAAGAACACTAGGAGTATCAAAATGAGTGAGAATGTTTTTCTTTAAGAACTGCACCACTCCCTTGCTATTACTCATTGGATATGCTACAACATTGACCTGTTTTGACAAATAATCGACAGTGAGGAGGATGTATTTGCTACCAAAAGAGCTTGTGAATGGCCGCATAAAATCCCTCCCCCATACATCAAATATTTCTAGCTCTAAGATTGGAGTTGATGGAGTTCCATGCCTTCTTGAGATCTTACCTTCCAGTTGACAATTTGGGCAGGATTTATCAATGTCATGAGTATCTTTATGTAATGTATGCAAATAATAACTACTTTGCAATATCTTAGATGCGATCTTAATTCCTCCACGATGGCCACCTACTGCAGATGAATGACATTCTTCTAAATTAGCCTGCATAGCTGAATTGGGGATGTAACTTTGTATCATGTTATCTACACATTCTTAAAAGGATAAAGCTCATCCCAATTATATTTATTTCACATCAGGTAGGAACTTTTACCTCCGGTGAGGAATTGTAAAATCTAGTATGATCTAGTAACTAAATAATTTGAAAAATTAGCATACCAAGGTATTGTAACCACCTCGACCTTCATCACTGCTTTTTCTGCAGAATTATCAGGGATTTCCTCCTCTTAACTTTTAGAATTTGGTGATTAAAGCCTGCATAGATAATCTACCACTTGATTTTCACATTCCCTCCTCTCTTGTACCTCAATACCAAATTTCTACAATAGCAATATCCGCCGTATAAGCCTTGGCATCGCATGCTTCTTTGCCATTACGTAGCGAAGTGCAACATGGTCAGTGTGAACAACAACTCTTGTGCCATGGAGGTACAACGTAAAATTTCCAAATGCATACACTAAAGGTAGTCGCTCCTACTTTGTAACTATATTAATTTTCTCGACCATATGCAAGAATTTGCTAGCATAGTAAATTGGGTGAAAAAGATTCTCAACTCGTTGACCCAACACTACTCCATGAATCACATCACTAGCATCACACATCACCTCGAATGGTTTGGACCAACCCAGAGAAATTATTACTAGCTCTTCAACTAATCTTTGCTTGAGAGTTTCAAATGACCGTAAGCATGTACTATCAAAGACAAATAGCGATTCATTTTCCAAAAGCTTGCAGATGGCACTCGCTATTTCCGCAAAATCTATTATGAATCTTCACTTAAATCCAACAAGCCCCAAGAAACTTCTCACTCCCTTGACTGAAATAGAGGGAGGTAGATTTACAATAACTTCAATTTTGTCTTGGTCAACCCATAGCCCCTTTCTCAAAATCTAATGGCCCAAGACTATTCTTTTATGACCTTGAAGTGGCATTTTTCCTAATTTAAAACCAAGTTAGTTTCCACACATCTCTCCAACACCCTCTCTAAATGACTTAGGCATTGATCAAAAGTGTCATCCACCATCAAAACATTGTCCATGAATACCTCCATTGAGTCCTCAACCATGTCGGCGAAAATGGATTGCATACATCTTTGGAACTCTATAGGGGCATTACATAGCCCAAACGACATTCTCTTGAGAGCAAAAGTACCATAAGGGCATGTAAAGGTACTCTTATCGTGATCCTCGGGTGCAATGGATTTTTGATTGTATCTTGAGTAACCATCGAGAAAGCAATACCATCCTCTTCCAATGAGCCTATCTACTATTAGATCCATGAACGATAGTGGGAAGTGATCTTTCTTCGTGGCTACATTTAATTTTTGGTAGTCCATGGATATTCTCCACTCAGTTAAAGGCCATGTTGATATTAGTTTGCTATTTTCATTTTAAACCGCAGTAATGCCCCCCTTCTTAGGCCACACAGAACGGGAATTACCGAATTACTATCTGCAATTGTGTATATCACACCAGCGTCTAACCACTTAATGATCTCCTTTTTTACAACCTCTTGCATGGATGGATTTAATCTGCATTGGTGTTCCATACTGGCTTACAGCCTTCAACCAATTTGATCTTATGAGTTCAAATCCCCAAGGGGAATCACACAATGTTGCTATTGTCCAACCATTGGAAATGAAATGTTTCTTTAGTACCCTTACAAGAGCTTTGATTTGTTTTTCATGTAGATCACGTATAATAATTACCAACAAGGTTTTCTTGTTCCCCAAGAAATCCTATTGCAAGTGACTCAGTAGCTATTTTTGATCAACCTTAGGTGGCTCCTTAGTAGATGGTTTCACTGGTTGTGTATCCCGATTTTTCAAATTGATATCAAGTTTAACCAGGTTTCTTGGATGGCGTCTAGCCCCTATCATAGAAGCTAACACCTCATCAATGTCATTCTCATTTTCCTCGCCATATTTAAGCATAAGTTCAACCATTGAGTCAGCCCTGAATAAGTTAACCCCCGAGGTTTTCTACAACCTTATCAACCACATCAACAATAGTATTTACATGGAAGTCATCAGGCCTGTGTAAAGCTTTATCAACATTGAAACTCACTTCTTTACAATTCACTCTGAATTTAAAACTCCCACTTTCAACACATTCTAAGGCACTACCATGGCCAAAGTGGTCATCACAAAATGAGAGGCACATTATTTTCTAGGTCACAATCTAACACTATGAAGTCAGCCAGGAATATAAATTTGTTTACTCTGACCACCACATCATTCAATATCCCAACTGGTCTTTTGATTGATCGATTCAATCATAATTAGCTTCGTAGTTGTTGGGGCAAACGTATTTACGCCGAGCTATTCAAATACCATTTGGGGCATCAGATTTACACTAGCCCCCGAATTGCATCGGGCTCTTCAAAAGTTATATGCCTCAATTTTGCACGGTATTGTAAATGCACCAGGATCTTTTCTTTTTTCCACCACTTTTCTAGTAAAGTCAGCGCTACTGCTATGTGGAACTTTTATTACCTCACATTCCGTGGATTTCTTTTTGGTTACCAATTTCTTCATCAATTGTGCATATATTGGTATCTTATTAAGAGCCTCAACAAATGGAATATTGATTTCCAAATAAGTGAAGGTCGACTAAAATTTTTGGAACATAGCTTTGTCACCTTCTTTCCCATGATGTTGAGTGAACCTTGCCACCTCCATGTGCAGCTCTTTAGGAGTTGTCCCCCTTTCATTCATTTCTGCTTCAGCTTCATCATTGCCTTGTCCACTTTTCTCATTTTCCCTAAATAAAGGTTTCTCAATCTATGTGTAAATTTACCAAGGGTTGCTACTTCCGGTGGTCATGTCCATTAAACTTTGACCATTGCCTTTTGTTGAGTTGTGCACTTATTATGAGAGAATCGATAAATGAGACTCCAAACTTTTAACCGGTGTTGTGTGGGAAAATACAGTGTGGGTCAACTAGGAAAGCCCCAACTCATGTAACCTAGCACTTCATCCGAAGCTTCCACTCTGTTCAAAATAAAAGCAATCATCTCATTGACTTGTAACATGTTCGGTTTTGCCCATTGTTGAGATAATTTAAGTACTTCTTATCTCTCATAATTACGTTGCACTACTTTTCTCTCACCTCGAACATCTCTCCATCAAATAACAAAGTTCCAACCGTGATTCTTGGGTGACCACTAATAGGGTAATCGAGAACCCAATATTTGATCCCCAATAAAATATATTTCTTCCACTTGACTGCTCTCACTTGAGTCATCCTCATGGGACAATAGATTTAGAGCTTGAGAAATATTAGGCACATGGGTCACATATTGTGCTATAAAATCTAACTTCTTAACTATTAGTGACATGATCTCATCTCGCTCATTCTCTTTAGTTAGTGGTTCCTCAGATATTCAACCCCTTACAATTGAAACTTGTTCCTCATGAGTTTACCATGCCTTGCTTATTTTAGTCACTTCATCTAGTAATTCTGCAGCTGCTGTGAATGTTTGCTTCATAAGCCCACCTAAAATTAGCCAATTGCGACGCTTTTGTTGGCAACACTTAAAGTAACTTAGAAATATTACAATAGCAAATGACCAGGAATACCATGGGTCACACACTGAATAGAAGCATGCAAAATTGTTGCCAAGCCTCATGTAAGTTCTCATAATCTACTCTTTTTAAACACTCTATATTTTACCTTAACTTGATCATCCTTGAAGGTGGGAAGAATGGATCAAGAAACTCATCTTGCAATTCTTCTTATAATGCAATTGTTCCACGGGGAAATTCAGCCAACCACTTCATGGCTTCTACCATTATGGAAAAGGGGAAAAGTCTTAATCTAATAGCCTCTTGTGTGAGTTCCGAATAATAGAATGACAAACACACATCAATGAACAGGAGGTGTTCATGGGGGTCTTCACATTCTTGTCCTCCAGATAATCCCTAAGTTGAAGTAATTCCAACATTGCATACGTAATTTTGAACTTAGCATTCGCAGCTATTGAGAGCAACAAGATTGCTTTAGCACTGCTAACTTGGTCCTATTTCATACTCTGGAAGTCATTTATGTCTCCGACGATTTCCCACTTTATATTATGCTCATCATCCATGTTCACACTTATGGTTCAACATCAAAAACAACAAGGAAAAAGTAAATATAATTCTAACTACAAGAATAAAGCTCAACAAACACTTCTAACATGAACACACTGATTCCCCCGCAATGGCACCATTTTTGATATCGCTCTAACCCGACTACTCAAAGCTTGAAGGTGCGGTTGTCGTTGATGAGATGTAAAAATACAACACTTTTAATGCTTAAAACATGGAATTTTGTATGTTTTAAAGGTGATGTTTGTTTGTTTTATATGTTTTTGTGTTATATTTGCATGATTGAAGGGTTGGCCTTGATTTTTGTAAGAAAAACAGAAGTTGCTACGTTTTTATGCAGCACGAGACCCTTTACGGGCCGCAGGTCACTTTACAGTTCCTAGATTGATTTTGTGGAAAATTCCTGTAAGGGGATGATTTAATGAATTTAGTTCTATGAACATGCAAACATGTCGTGAAATCATATACAAGTTGCAATACATAATTCGTACCCTAAGGATCACAGATTTGGACTTTCTGAAGATTCATCAGACGAAACACCCCTGCTCGACGTAAACCACTTTACGGGTCGTAGAGGGTGTGTCCTAGATTTGAAGTCCAAAATTGCAATAACACTCTACGAGACCCTGATTAAGGGCCGTGGAATGCAATATGGCCCATAGACCACTTCTTGAGGTGTGCCAACCCAACTATCTTATTTTATTTAGGACAAGTATTTTAAATATTAGAAATAAGTTTTTTTAGTTATTTTTCAGAATTTTTTGCTTATACACAGAAAACTATGTAATTAGCAGGGAAAAATTGTGAGATTTCATTGGAGAGTATTTGTTGGGACTTGGACCTTTTGAGCGGCTTTCACTAGATCTGTTTGATACATCCCGAGTGAACTGTGAGGCATCACTCCACAGAAGGCCCACACAGGTCGTTTGAAGCCACACAAACCGTGTGGCCTCCCATGGAGGGACACTTGGTCCAGTCCACGACATAGGCTAGTTGAGATGGAGGAATATTTGGACCAAGTGAGGGCATACGGCCACTCACACAGTCCATGTGATGTATCATGGACCGTGTGATCCTCCTTGTAACTAACTATGTAAAATTTTTCTAAGTATGGAAGTACCATCTCGTAACTTTGTCGTGCAAAAATTATTTCAAGTGCTATAACACGGTCAATGTCATGACCCGTGTAGAATCACACGGACCGTGTAGTCATCCGTGTGGTACCCTTTAGCTTCGAATAAGTTCTATCTACAAAATTGCTAAGTGATGGTTCACGATCACTGTTCACGGTCCGTGTGACATCTCACGAATCGTGTAGTGAACAGTATGGACCTGATAGTTCCAATTGTTTCCCATTTTATTAATGATATTTATGTAATTCAGGTTTATTTTAATTATGAATTATGACCTTTTACTTATCCTAAACCCCTAATTTAGCTGATACCCCTCCCCTCTTAATTCATTCTCTGAAAACCTTCTACCCCTTATAAGATCAACTGCAAATTCCTCTCTACTCTCCCCTCTCATAGTTTAAAGGCTAGGGTTCAATTGGAGTCCAATTCAATCTATGTTCATCCTTCAAATTCAGATCCTCTATCAAGGTATGTGGGATTGATTCTTGGCCCCTTTCAACCAAGAAGTCCCAAAGATCATTTAATTGATTTCATGAATTTAGTTTACATTAAATATGAAATTTCATTACTCGATTTATTTAAATTCAATTGATATATGGGTTGTGTTATACCTATGAATTTAATTCACTTTAATTACTATTATGATGATTTACATTGATTTATGAAGTTATGAACATGCATGTCCCCTTTTAAAGTTTATTTAGGAATAGGTGACTTATATTATGTTTTAGATATCGATTTAATTATGGATTTACTTAACATAACATTTTGATAGTGATTTTAACTCGAATCATGTCTTATGATTATGGCTCTTTGATCATTCTAGGTGCTTGCACCATTATGTATATGTAGATGAGTCATTCCTTTCATGAGCATTATAATTATGATTCATGAATTGCCATTTGAGCCTCAATGTGTATTGAACGGTTTTGCAATGAGCATTGTATCTCTGGAAAGCACGTATAGGTATTAATATTTACATGGGATACTATTGACTTAGCACCGATGGATTTGGGGCATTAGGGCTACCCCAAAAGTCCCTCTCCCTTTCCTTGAACTTTGTGTCTACATAGGAACATTAACCATTATTGAAATGACCGGGCCATACACGATTGTTATTTGTTTATGAGTATGATATGTTATGTATGGTTGTGGAAAATCTTTCCAAAATGGTAAGTTCCTTAAGGAAGGTGACCATCCACCGAAATGGTGTGTTCTGTAAGGTGTGACGTAGATTAATTTGGCAAGTAATCTTCTCCTACCTATTGGAGGTCTTTATCGGACTAATTCATTTAATAGCTTGCATGAGTTTGATTTGTCAGTTATAGTCCATCCCCACTCTATATGTAGATTGTTGATTTCATGCATCATAAATTTCATGGCATCTTGTATATATTTCAATAGAATATATGATTCTTTCTATATTGTGTGCCCTTATAATCTAACATTGAAATGCATGTTTTGATAAGCCATATGCATCGCATGACTACATACTTTGTACATTTAAATGTACTAATGCATACTCTATGCCTACATGATATTACCATGTAGGTGCCGAGAATTTTGAGTATCATCCGTTTAGCGAATAGCCCGATCCAGAAGTATAATGTGGTGAGTCCCATCTTCCAAGGACAAGCCAAGTGTCTTTCTTTTATGTTATTTAAGAATGTTCTTCCCTATTTGAGGGTGAGCACAGAACTTGTCTCGACCCTCGTTTTGTTTGACTAGAGCATTTGATGGACATTATATAGACTCTTATGAAATCCAGTTGTTATGCCTTGTACCTTGCTTATGTATTTCTAGAGTGATTCATGGGAAAATTCCTAGTTGAGTATATGTATGTTTCGGTATGGAAACGTGGAAAATCCCTGGCCCTATATTGCCCCATAGCGTGAGTCTTATTCTCCTGTCCTTAGAACTATGTATAGCTATTTGTATATCTTTCCTTAACTGATTTTGTGGATTTAGATACTTGAGGCTTGTTATGGGACTCTTGGGTCATCGTTCGCCGTGTCACATTTAGTCCCTAGTCCCGAGTCGTGACAAAAGATCGTATCAGTGCCCTAGGTTTATAAATGATCCTCAGAGTCCAATCATTCACCATGTCACATATAGGCCCTAGTCCCGGGTCATGAAAAAAGATAGTATCAGTGCCCTAGGTTTATAAGTGGTCCTCGGAGTCCAACATGCTGCATCAAGTAGAGTACTATTCATGGGTGTGAAGTGCACCATGCCTATTAGTTGGAGGCTATGAAGGCGTTCTAGGAATCGCCTCACTTCTTCATGTCTTATGTTGTGCTATGACTAGTATATTTGGTTCCCTTATCTTGACGATGTCGTAGATCTATTTCAGTAGATGACTCGACGAAGACCCCTCTCACCAAGGCTGGCTCCAACTAATGAGGATCAGGATCCCTACGAGTCTATGAATGAACCCATCTCAAATGGTGTGTTCCTTACCGCCTTTGCCATGCTGGCCTAGGTGGTGACTTATCGGACAAGGCAGGCTAACTTTCCACGGAATTCTACACCTGCTTCTAGAGTGAGGGATTACAACTGGGTCAATCCTCTAGAGTTTCACGGGTCATAGGCTGATGAGGATACCCGAAGTTCATTGATGAGCTTACCAAGATACCGAACATCATGGGTGTCGCTACTGAAGAGAAGGCTGAATTGGCTGCCTATCAACTTAATGATGTGGTCCAGGAACGGTTTACTTAATGGGCTATTGAGAGAGTTTGTGGTGGTGATGTTAAATGGGAAGAGTTTAGACTTGCTTTCCTTGATCGTTTCTGTCAAGGCCCGATTTCTCGAACCCTGATGGCGTCTACTAACCCCACGTAGACAAGCCAAAACCCTACGGCCCGTAGCATACGCGGTGGGCCATACAACACTCACAATAAATAATAATAAATAAAGGAGGAATAAATAAGAAATGTATAAGCAAATCATGACATAAGTAGATACAAAAGCTAAATCCCGACCCAAGAATAGTGATGTGGCAAAAACAGGAGCTAAATAAGTACAGTATCCAAAAGAGACCCAGACATATACAGATGATCAGACTGAATATAAATGGGTCTAAAGTCTGTCAAGAAATAAATGACAGAATAAACAACTCCTGAATAAAAGACTCGATCAGCGGGGCGGCAGGCTCACCGAATCTTCCAAAATGTGACTCCTCAGTCCGCACGATCGCGATGCCTACGCTGACCCACACCTGGCTCTACACCACGAGAAGGCACAACAAGTGTAGCATGAGTACCACAATAAAGTGATACCCAGTAGGCTAGGCCGACTAGGATCAATAAATATAACATAATAATAATGAGGTAAGTAAAACAGGCAATATCAGTGAGAAAACAAATACCAACATGATGTAATGTAAATACCCAATGGACAACAGTAGTAACAAACTTGGGCACCCCTAGCCCGAATAATAAGAAAAATCTCGAAGCCACTGCTAGGCAAATAATACCATACCTCTATCACAGCCCGAACCAATATAGTATCGAATACCGAAACGCAGGAATAATAAGCAAGTAAGTAAGTAAATGTAGAAAGTAAAAACGAATATAACAAGCAAAACTTACCTAGCGTCCCATACCACCGGCAAGTACAAACAGTCAAAGCAAAACCCACCGTGACTTCCCCCGTAAGCCTGGTGGACACAACAAGAATATAAGCAAGGAAATGGGGGCAAAAATTAAGTAAGTAGAACCAAATCCGTCAACTAAAACAACACCCGCTCGAGCGAAACACCCACCCCTAGGATGACGCGAGCCACAATCCATATAAACCAACCTCTATGGCAATATGCGCGAACATGCTCAGTGTAGGTCGACCTCTACGACGACATGAGCAAGGGCTTAGCATAGCTCAATCTCTATGAAAAATGCGAGCTAAGTAGGGCGTGCGCGTGAACCGCTATACAAAGCAACATCAACAACAATCTCAAAAAAAATATTGGAATCCTACTACTAAGGATCTCACGATGCAACCCTCACAATAGATGATATCCACACATCCCATACTCTACGTACCCCCCCCCCCCACGGCACAACAAGCCTACCGGACACAACTCAATTTGTCCCGTCTACGTCCCGCGATGGGACCCTAAGTTCACTAGTGAGGGGTAACAATATAAACGAGGTCAAATCAACCTAAAGATCATCTCATTCACTAGCCATTATCATATTACATTTATTCAAACCAGTCTCACATTGCTACGAGGTAAACCGAGCCTACCTGGGCGCCGACGATAGCCAAAACGAGCAAGAATAGCCCCAACGTTGCAACCCGGCTCACAAATCAACGAATACCTATCAAATATATATTCTAGACATCAATAGGAGCGTTTTGATACCCATATTGCAATACAAAAATTGCCGGGTCAAGCGGGCCTAAAAATGAGTCCCCGAGCCCGAAGCTCCAAAAAAATATTTCAAACACACCGGGTCGTCCCTCATGAATTATGGGACTCATGGTTCGAATTTGAGCTCCAACGGACCACCAAAAGGTCCTCAAACGCTCCAATTACACAAACTAATTAGCGCGAATTGACAATACGGCGTTCAAAAATTTCGAGACTTACCCGCGGTGATCACACTAGCTCCAAGACCAAGAATCAATCCTCAAACACCCAAGAAGCTAGCAAAAATCATTGGGTTTAATTATAGTTAGTAAACACCCCCTAAAATCACTAAAAACGAGTTAAGGGCGAAGAAATTACCTTAATACCGCGATAACAATCGACCCCACACGTTCCAATATCGACACCCACGAATTTCCACTCAAAACCCACCAAGAATCGTCACCCTAACCCTTATTTTCTTGCAAAAGTCGAAATAATGAGACATGGGGGGCTAAGGGACTGTTTTGGAGGGTTAAATACGTTGGGCCCAATTGTTTACCCATATTAACTAAAACAAAACACATATGGCATAAGGAAATCAGTAGCCCAGGTGGACTTGGGCCAAACTATCCTCCAACACGGGCCGGGTTCGAATCTCACTAGCAGCGCCCCTTTATACAATTTTTTTTCATTTGTTAACAGCAGCTGAAAACAACTTCTTATCAATTTCGTTGGTTATTTCGAAACTCAAACGGAGTCCGATTTTAACAAACTTCATATGCACCTATATGTTTTTCGACGTTCCGGATCCAACGGAACCATCCGTTTTTTCATACGACGCTTCGATATGGCTGAAATAGCAAAACGACAGCAGCTGGAAACAGCTTTTTATCAACTTTCTTGGAATTCCGTCGGATATTTTGAAACTCAAACGGAGTCCGATTTTAACAAACTTTATATGCACTTATATGTTTTTCGACGTTCTGGATCCAACGGAATCGACGAAATCGCGATCGGAGGTCGTTTGCTCAAAAAGAGTCATTGAGTTCCTTTAACGAATAAGGAACTCGGGGGGCCAAAATCACAACGAAAATCCCAGGAATCGAAACGACACCTCCCCTAGCCTAAAATCATCATTTAAAACTGTTAGGAATCGACGGAAAGGCAATAGGACGCACCGTTTGACGGGAAATGCAATATGGCTCCACTTTTACCGGTAAACTTCAAAACTTACAAAATCGAGCCTAAAATCAAGCCGAACTCATCCGAAAGCAAACCAATAGTCTATCTCGACTATTTTCGACGTTACAGAGCCAATGGAAGTGACGGAAACAGGTTTTGATGCTCCGATCAATAAGTGCTCCCTTTTGGGCCATTTCCTTAAGCCTTAAGAACTAAATTTCCATATTTTAGTTCAAAATCTTTCGTGAGGTTCCGGGAACCAAACCGAGACTTCACCTAAGTCATATTCGATATTTCGGAGCTAACGGAACTGTCAGAGCTCGATTCTGACATCATTTGCTAAGATTTTACTTTTTGGTGCACTTAACTTAAGCTTAAGTTCCAAAAATGAGGAAAAAGAGATATTTATAAATTTAGTCACCGGGGCACCGGACTACCGGTCCCAGCAGGTCGTATATACGACCTAGGGTAACTGTATATACACTCTAAATATGAAAAAAATATATATATATATACATGAAAATATAATTTTGGCCATACGGGTCATCACAATGTCCCCCACTAAATGGGACTTTTGCCCTCAAAAGTCAAAGTGAGAAAGGTACCTGGAGTCTCAAACAAGTGTGGATACTGAGTCCGCATGTCCCGCTCTATCTCCCAGGTAGCCTCCTCGATTGGCCTGCGTGCCCAGCGAACCTTCACAACCGGAATCTCCTTAGTCCTGAGCTTCCTCACATCTCTAGCAATAATAGCCTTAGGCTGCTCAATGAATGAAAGTTGGTCATCAACCTCCACCTCAGTTGTATCCTGCCGAAGCACATGTGACGGGTCCGATACATACTGTCGGAGCATGGAGACATGAAATACCGGATGTACTGCTGACAACTCAGGTGGTAAGGCTAGTCTGTAGGCAACCTCCCCAATCCTCTCAAGTATCTCATATGGCCCAATGTACCTCGGACTAAGTTTGCCACTCCGGCCGAACCTCCGTACGCCCTTCATGGGCGAGACACGCAGAAACACCCTATCACCCACACTAAACTCCAACGGTCGACGCCTACGATTTGCATAAGACTTCTGCCTACTTTGGGCCTCACGAAGTCTATCCTGAATCACACGGACCCTATCAACAGTATCCTGAAGTAGCTCAGAACTCTGGTGCGTCATCTCGTGACCGCTAAACCAACCAATCGGCGACCTGCAGCGTCTACCATATAATGCCTCAAAAGGAGCCATGCCGATGCTGGAGTGGTAACTATTATTATAAGAAAACTCCGCTAATGCCAAGTACCTGCTCCAACTACCGCCAAAATCAAATACACAAGCCCGCAACATATCCTGTAGTACCTGAATAGTCCGCTCGGACTGGCCATCTTTCTGGGGGTGAAATGCTGTGCTCAACAAGACATCAGTGCCCAACTCACGCTGAAATGCCCTCCAAAATCGAGAAGTGAACTGAGTACCACGATCTGAAATGATAGAAACAGGCACCCCATGCAATCTCACCACCTCAGAAACATACAACTCTGCCAACCTCTCCGCTGTCCAAGTCGTCTGAGTAGCTAGGAAGTGTGCGGACTTGGTCAATCGATCCACGATGACCCAAATCTGATCATGACCCTTAGGCGAACGAGGAAGACCTGTGATGAAGTCCATAGTAATGTTCACCCATTTCCATAAAGGAATAGGGAGGCGCTGCAACTCACCGGCCGGTCTACGATGCTCAACCTTAACCTGCTGACAGGTCAAGCACCTAGACACAAAAGTAGCTATCGAGCTCTTCATGCCCCGCCACCAATACAATTGTCGAAGATCCCTATACATACGAGCCGTGCCAGGATGAACTGAGTACCTAGTACTATGGGCCTCTCTCAACAAGGCCTGGATCAAATCACCAACCTTAGGAACCGCAAGTCTACCATGAACCCAAAGTACCCCGTCAGAATCAATCTTAGCCCACTCGAACTCACCGCTAGCAACCCGCTCTCTCAGCTCAACCAAACTAGGATCCTCGAACTGGCGACGACGAATCTGATCATATAAGGCCGAGCTAGACTCAACATGAGCTGTAACTCTATCTGGAGACGAAAGATCCAACCTAACCAAGCTGTTAGCCAAGGACTGGATGTCCCGAGCTAAAGGTTTCTCCGAAGCTGGTAAGGCTGCCAAACTACCCAAGCTGACCGCTCTCCTACTCAAGGCATCCGCTACCACATTAGCCCTGCCCGGATGATAAAGAATACTCAAATCATAGTCCTTCAGAAGCTCAACCCATCTCCGCTGTCTAAGGTTAAGCTCCCTCTGACTAAGAATGTACTGTAGGCTGCGGTGGTCAGTGTAGATATCACAATGCACTCCATATAGGTAGTGTCTCCAGATCTTGAGCGCAAATACTACCGCCGCCAACTCTAAGTCATGAGTGGGGTAGTTATGCTCGTGAGTCTTTAGCTGGCGAGAGGCATAAGCAATCACGTGGCCCTCCTGCATCAAGACACAACCCAACCCAATACCTGAGGCATCACAATATACGACATACGACTGACCCTCGACCGGTAATGCTAACACTGGAGCTGTAGTCAATAACTCCTTTAGCTTTAGAAAGCTGGACTCACACTCGGCGGACCACTGAAAAGACACCTCTTTCTTCGTCAATCTAGTGAGGGGTGCAGCAATAGACGAGAAACCCTGAACAAACCGACGGTAATACCCGGCTAGACCCATGAAGCTACGAATCTCGGTAGGAGTAGTAGGTCTAGGCCACTCACGAACGGCAGCCACCTTTGCTGGATCAACACTAAGCCCAGCACTCGATACGACATGGCCAAGAAAAGCAACGGACTCCAACCAAAACTCACACTTTGAGAACTTAGCATAAAGTCGCTCAGTCCTCAAAGTCTCCAACACAATTCGTAGGTGTCGCTCGTGCTCTACTCGACTCCGCGAATACACTAGAATGTCATCAATGAACACAATCATGAAGGAGTCAAGGTAACGCCTGAACACCCGAGTCATCAAGTCCATAAATGCGGCAGGAGCATTAGTCAACCCAAAGGACATGACTAGCAACTCGTAGTGACCATAGCGGGTCCTAAAGGCTGTCTTTGGGACATCCTCAGCCCGAATCCTCAACTGGTGGTAACCGGACCGCAAGTCAATCTTAGAGAACACGGTGGCTCCCTGCAACTGATCAAACAAATCATCCACTCGAGGCAAGGGATATTTGTTCTTTATGGTCACTTTGTTCAGCTGCCTGTAATCAACACACATACGCAAAGATCCATCCTTCTTTTTCACAAACAAAATCGGAGCACCCCAAGGAGATATACTAGGACGAATAAAACCTTTATCAAGTAGATCCTGAAGCTGGGTACTCAACTCACGAAGCTCAGCAGGAGCCATACGATACGGAGGAATAGAAATAGGTCGAGTACCCGGCTCAAGGTCAATACCAAAATCTATATCACGCGCGGGAGGCAAACCAGGAAGGTCAGCAGGAAACACATCAACATACTCACAAACAATAGGAACAGAAGCAGGAGACAATACATCGGCACTAGTATCACGGGCATGCGCTAAGTAAGCAAGACAACCACTAGCAACAAGTCTACGAGCCCGACAATATGATATCACCCTCACTGATGTACGACTAGTGGGTCCACACCACGTCACCGGGGGCACACCAGGCATAGAAAAGGTCACCGTCTTGGCATAACAATCCAAGACCACACGATAATAAGATAACCAATCCATGCCCAAAATCACATCAAAATCAAGCATGTCTAACTCTATCAAGTTTGCCCGAGTGTCACAACCTCGAATAGTCACAATACACGATCTATATACACGGTCCACCACGAGGGCCGCCCCAACAGGAGTAGATACACTCAAGGGAATAGATAGAGGCTCACTAGTCAACCCCAAACGAGAAGCCAAGTACATAGACACATAAGATAGAGTGGAACCCGGATCAAATAGTGTAAATGCGGAATGCCCACAAACAGATAACATACCAGTGACGACATCATCAGCACCCTCGGCCTTAGCCCTGTCAGGAATGGCATAAAGCTGCTGCGGTGCTCCCTCCTGTCTCTGACCACCCCGGCCCCTCTGACGTCCCCTCTGACCTCCACCCCTAGCTCCCTGAGCTACTGGTGGTGCATCTCTGGCTGGCGGTACTGCCTGAATAGGCTGTGCAGGTAGTGTGGCAGTACGCTGTGGCCTACGACGAGGACAGTCTCTCACGTGATGACCAAGATCACCACACTCAAAGCAACCACGATCGCGACGACCCCCAATCTCACTAGGACAATCTCTAGAGTAGTGACCAACCTCACCACAACTATAGCAAGCCCCTCTCTCTCTGGCTGTACCTCGAGAACCCTCAGCTGAAGTACCAGAACCGGAACTCTGGCCCCTGGCGGGCTGGCTAGACTGACCCTGCTCGGAAGTATGTAGTGCAGCATGATAACTCTGGCCTTGACGGCCCTGTGACTGACGAGACCTCGAACCACCACTTCTGTGACCACCACCTGCTGACCGGCTACCCGAAAAGCTACCCTGATGTCGTGCCCTCTTATCGCTGGCCTCTCGGGCCCGACGATCAAAGAGCTCCTGCTGGCGAACCTCCTCAATGATCTCAACGAGGGTACCACCTCGCGCAACAGTACAGTCAACCTGTCTCTGCCTCTCCAAAGTCAACCGGTCAACAAAGAATCTAACTCTGGCTTGCTCAGTAGGTAAAAGATCAGGAGCATAGCGGGCCAATCTCGTGAACTGGGCCTCATACTCGGAAACCAACATCGACCCCTGCTGCAACTGTAGGAACTGAGAACGAAAGGACTCTCTGACACTGCGGGGTACATACTGGTCCAAGAATGCATCTCTAAACTGCCCCCAAGTAGGAGGGGGCGATCCCATAGGCCTACAATCCATGTATGAACGATACCAGTAACCCGCCTCCTTATCCAGGAGGTAAGAGACAAAGTCCGGCCCATGCGACTCTAATACCTGCAAAGTCCTCAGTCTACTCTCAACAACGGTGATGAACTCAGTGGCATCCTGAGATGGAGCTCCAGAAAACCGTATAGTGGCAATCCTCAAAAACCTGTCCAAGGCCTTCCCGACCTCAGACGCCGGGAGAACCGTAGAAGTAGTGGTTGTGGCGGCACTGTCATCTGGAATAGGCGCCTGAACCCTCTCTGGTGGCGGCTCAGTAGATGGAGCCTCAGCGGTATGCAACACAACTCGTGCTGCACCCTGAGAAGAAGACTCCGGAGTAGATGTAGTGGGGGCGGCTGCCCCGCCAATCATCTGCATCATCTGCAGGAATAGTGTCTGGAATGCAGGAGACTGGAATAAAGACGGCGCAACCGGTGAGACGGCTGATGCCGACTTGGGCACTATAGGCGGGTCTGCCACTCCCGTAGGTGCTGTAGTAGTAGTAGTGGTAGGCGGAGGATCCTGAACGGGTATATCAGTCCTCTCAACTCCCTCCGTAGCCGGTGGAGGAGTATCCTCTCCCTGGGTAGCTCGCGTGCGTGCCATCTGCGACAAGAGTAAAACCGATAAGCTATATTCAAGAAACTGACTCAACCCATTCGCACGAAGAGATTAGAAAGATCAACTACTTTCTTAAAGCGCCATGTAGCTTCTCGTGAATGAAATTCCAAGCGTCCCCGAAACCATTCACAAGACTCTACCGACACCGCTCCTATTTGCCACAAAACTACAAGAACCTAAGCTTTGATACCACTCTGTCAAGGCCCGATTTCTCGAACCCTGATGGCGTCTACTAACCCCACGTAGACAAGCCAAAACCCTACGGCCCGTAGCATACGCGGTGGGCCATACAACACTCACAATAAATAATAATAAATAAAGGAGGAATAAATAAGAAATGCATAAGCAAATCATGACATAAGTAGATACAAAAGCTAAATCCCGACCCAAGAATAGTGATGTGGCAAAAACAGGAGCTAAATAAGTACAGTATCCAAAAGAGACCCAGACATATACAGATGATCAGACTGAATATAAATGGGTCTAAAGTCTGTCAAGAAATAAATGACAGAATAAACAACTCCTGAATAAAAGACTCGATCAGCGGGGCGGCAGGCTCACCGAATCTTCCAAAATGTGACTCCTCAGTCCGCACGATCGCGATGCCTACGCTGACCCACACCTGGCTCTGCACCACGAGAAGGCACAACAAGTGTAGCATGAGTACCACAATAAAGTGATACCCAGTAGGCTAGGCCGACTAGGATCAATAAATATAACATAATAATAATGAGGTAAGTAAAACAGGCAATATCAGTGAGAAAACAAATACCAACATGATGTAATGTAAATACCCAATGGACAACAGTAGTAACAAACTTGGGCACCCCTAGCCCGAATAATAAGAAAAATCTCGAAGCCACCGCTAGGCAAATAATACCATACCTCTATCACAGCCCGAACCAATATAGTATCGAATACCGAAACGCAGGAATAATAAGCAAGTAAGTAAGTAAATGTAGAAAGTAAAAACGAATATAACAAGCAAAACTTACCTAGCATCCCATACCACCGGCAAGTACAAACAGTCAAAGCAAAACCCACCGTGACTTCCCCCGTAAGCCCGGTGGACACAACAAGAATATAAGCAAGGAAATGGGGGCAAAAATTAAGTAAGTAGAACCAAATCCGTCAACTAAAACAACACCCGCTCGAGCGAAACACCCACCCCTAGGATGACGCGAGCCACAATCCATATAAACCAACCTCTATGGCAATATGCGCGAACATGCTCAGTGCAGGTCGACCTCTACGACGACATGAGCAAGGGCTTAGCATAGCTCAATCTCTATGAAAAATGCGAGCTAAGTAGGGCGTGCGCGTCAACCGCTATACAAAGCAACATCAACAACAATCTCAAAAAAAATATTGGAATCCTACTACTAAGGATCTCACGATGCAACCCTCACAATAGATGATATCCACACATCCCATACTCTACGTACCCCCCCCTACGGCACCACAAGCCTACCGGACACAACTCAATTTGTCCCGTCTACGTCCCGCGATGGGACCCTAAGTTCACTAGTGAGGGGTAACAATATAAACGAGGTCAAATCAACCTAAAGATCATCTCATTCACTAGCCATTATCATATTACATTTATTCAAACCAGTCTCACATTGCTACGAGGTAAACCGAGCCTACCTGGGCGCCGACGATAGCCAAAACGAGCAAGAATAGCCCCAACGTTGCAACCCCGCTCACAAATCAACGAATACCTATCAAATATATATTCTAGACATCAATAGGAGCGTTTTGATACCCATATTGCAATACAAAAATTGCCGGGTCAAGCGGGCCTAAAAATGAGTCCCCGAGCCCGAAGCTCCAAAAAAATATTTCGAACACACCGGGTCGTCCCTCATGATTTATGGGACTCATGGTTCGAATTTGAGCTCCAACGGACCACCAAAAGGTCCTCAAACGCTCCAATTACACAAACTAATTAGCGCGAATTGACAATACGGCGTTCAAAAATTTCGAGACTTACCCGCGGTGATTACACTAGCTCCAAGACCAAGAATCAATCCTCAAACACCTAAGAAGCTAGCAAAAATCATTGGGTTTAATTATAGTTAGTAAACACCCCCTAAAATCACTGAAAACGAGTTAAGGGCGAAGAAATTACCTTAATACCGCGATAACAATCGACCCCACACGTTCCAATATCGACACCCACGAATTTCCACTCAAAACCCACCAAGAATCGTCACCCTAACCCTTATTTTCTTGCAAAAGTCGAAATAATGAGACATGGGGGGCTAAGGGACTGTTTTGGAGGGTTAAATACGTTGGGCCCAATTGTTTACCCATATTAACTAAAACAAAACACATATGGCATAAGGAAATCAGTAGCCCAGGTGGCCTTGGGCCAAACTATCCTCCAACACGGGCCGGGTTCGAATCTCACTAGCAGCGCCCCTTTATACAATTTTTTTTCATTTGTTAACAGCAGCTGAAAACAACTTCTTATCAATTTCGTTGGTTATTTCGAAACTCAAACGGAGTCCGATTTTAACAAACTTCATATGCACTTATATGTTTTTCGACGTTCCGGATCCAACGGAACCATCCGTTTTTTCATACGATGCTTCGATATGGCTGAAATAGCAAAACGACAGCAGCTGGAAACAGCTTTTTATCAACTTTCTTGGAATTCCGTCGGATATTTTGAAACTCAAACGGAGTCCGATTTTAACAAACTTTATATGCACTTATATGTTTTTCGACGTTCTGGATCCAACGGAATCGACGAAATCGCGATCGGAGGTCGTTTGCTCAAAAAGAGTCATTGAGTTCCTTTAACGAATAAGGAACTCGGGGGGCCAAAATCACAACGAAAATCCCGGGAATCGAAACGACACCTCCCCTAGCCTAAAATCATCATTTAAAACTGTTAGGAATCGACGGAAAGGCAATAGGACGCACCGTTTGACGGGAAATGCAATATGGCTCCACTTTTACCGGTAAACTTCAAAACTTACAAAATCGAGCCTAAAATCAAGCCGAACTCATCCGAAAGCAAACCAATAGTCTATCCTGACTATTTTCGACGTTACAGAGCCAATGGAAGTGACGGAAACAGGTTTTGATGCTCCGATCAATAAGTGCTCCCTTTTGGGCCATTTCCTTAAGCCTTAAGAACTAAATTTCCGTATTTTAGTTCAAAATCTTTTGTGAGGTTCCGGGAACCAAACCGAGACTTCACCTAAGTCATATTCGATATTTCGGAGCTAACGGAACTGTCAGAGCTCGATTCTGACATCGTTTGCTAAGATTTTACTTTTTGGTGCACTTAACTTAAGCTTAAGTTCCAAAAATGAGGAAAAAGAGATATTTATAAATTTAGTCACCGGGGCACCGGACTACCGGTCCCAGCAGGTCGTATATACGACCTGGGGTAACTGTATATACGCTCTAAATATGAAAAAATATATATATATATATACATGAAAATATAATTTTGGCCATACGGGTCATCACAGTTTCTTTCCACATGAGCTTAGGGAGGCCAAAATGACAGAGTTTATCAATCGGACGCAAGTAGGTATGAGTGTGAGAGACTACGCTCTAAAATTCACGAAGCTTTCCAAGTATGCTTCATCACTTGGGGCCGAACCACGTGCAAGGATGCACAATTTTGTTTCAGGTATCTCTAATTTACTTGTAAAGAAATACCGTACTACTATGCTTATACAGACATGGATATTACTGGAATCATTATGTATGCAGAATAGATCGAGGGGGAGAAACTCAAGGAGAGAAGGGTTCACGATCCCAAGAGGATACATTTTGATGGTGGATTCTATGGCTCTCAGAATGGTGGTTTCAGTCGCTTACAACAGGGCCAATGTTCAAGTTCCAAGGTCTTAAATGATCGGGTGCCTCCTCCCAGGGCACCGGTTGGTGGCGGTCAGGTTTATCCTGTATGCGACAAATGTTGGAAGCCCCACACTTGATCCAGGTGCAAATTTGTATTTTGTGACTCCTCTGTTAGCTGATAAATTTGGTTGAGTCCCAAGGTTTTTAGGGACCCTTTCTCAGTTTATACTCCCATGGGTGAATCTGTTGTTACGCATAGAGACTATCATGGTTGCTCTATTTCTGTGTTGCACAATATCTATCTGTATAATCTTGTGGAACTTGAGATGTTTGACTTTGACGTGATTTTTGGGATGGATTTGTTGCATTCATCATATGCCTCTATAGATTTTAGAACCCGAAAGGTCAAGTTCCAACCTCTCGGTGAGCCCGTTCTTGAATGGAAGGGTGGTGACACCTCTATTAAAGGTTGGTTTATTTCCTACCTCACGGCGCAGAGAATAATCTCTAAGGGGTGCATTTATCATATTGTGAGGGTGAAGGATATGGATTCCAAAGTGCCTACTCTTGAGTCGGTCCCTGTGGTGAGTGAGTTTTTTGATGTGTTTCCCAAAGACTTCTAGGGCATTCCTCCTGAAAGAGAGGTAGACTTTGGCATTGATCTTATTCCGGATACTCAGCCTATCTCAACTCCTCCTTATCGTATGGCGTTGACGGAGTTGAATGAATTAAAAGAGCAGCTAAAGGATTTTCTGGAGAAAGGTTTCATTCGGCCCAGTATATCGTCCTGGGATACTCTAGTGTTGTTTATAACAATGAAGGACGACTCTCTCCAGATGTGGATTAATTATAGGCAACTAACAAAGGTGACTGTTAAGAATAAGTACCCGTTGCCAAGGATTGATGACTTCTTTGACCAACTTCAGGGGGCCACCCATTTCTCAAAGATTGATCTTCGTTTCGGGTATCATTAGTTGAAGGTTAGGGAGTGTGACATCTCCAAAATAGCCTTTCGAACAAGCTATGGGCACTTTGAGTTTGTGGTGATGTCGTTCGGCCTAACCAATGCTCCGACCCTGTTCATGGATCTAATAAATCAGGTGTTTAAGCCATTCCTTGATAGCTTTGTGGTGGTCTTCATTGATGACATTCTCATATACTCCTAAAGTGAGTAGGAGCACGGGGATCACTTGAGGATTGTCCTCCAAACTTTGAGAGAGAACAAGTTGTATGCAAAGTTTAGCAAATGTGAATATTTGTTGGGTGAAGTGGCTTTCCTTGGTCCTGTAGTGTCCAGTGATGGTATCAAGATAGATCCAAAGAAGATTGAGGCCATGATGAATTGGCCCAGACCATTGACTCCTTCAGATATTCGATGTTTTCTTGGTTGGCCGGATACTACAGAAGGTTTGTTGAGGGGTTCTTATCTATTGCATCTTTGTTGACTAAGTTGACCTAAAAGAAGGCTATGTTTGTATTGTCAGACGAATGCAAGTGGAGTTTCCAAACATTAAAGGATCGACTAACTTCGACTCCTATCTTTACTACTGAATAACTTGGAGGGATTCGTAGTGTATTGTGATGCCTCGCGGATTGGGTTAGGTTGTGTGCTTATGTAACATGGTAATATAATAGAATATGCATCAAAGAAGTTGAAGGTGCATGAACGTAATTACCAAATGCTCGACCTCGAGTTAGCGGCGGTAGTTTTCGCCTTGAAGATTTGGAGGTATTATTTTATGGGGTTCACATTGATGTGTTTACTGATCACAAGAGTTTGCAATATGTGTTCATTCAAAGGGATCTCAATTTATGATAGAGGAGGTACTTGGAGCTTCTAAAGGATTACAACATGAGTGTTCTGTATCATCCTGGCAAGGCCAATATTATGGCCAATGCTCATAGCAGGCTATCTATGGGAAGTGTGGCGCATGTTGGGGAAGAAAAGAAGGAGTTGCCAAGAGATGTTCACCGGTTAGCTAGGTTTGGTGTCAGGTTGTCTGATTCGAGCGATGGTCGTATTCCGTGTTCAAAGTGGGGTAGAATCTTCCATGGTGAGTGATGTAAAGGCTAAGCAAGATTTAGACCCATCGTTACATGAATTGAAGATGTCGGTTGCCGAAAAGGAGATTGAGGTGTTCTCCCAAGGGGTAGATGGTGTACTTCGGTACCAAGACCGGCTTTGTGTTCCAGATGTAGATGATCTTAGAAGGGTGATTATGAGTGAGGTTCACAACTCTCATTATTCTACTCGCCCGGGGTCTACAAAAATGTATCTGGATTTGAAAGAAGTGTATTGGTGGCATGGTATGAAGAAAGACATCGCTAAGTTCACATCCGAATGCTCGAGTTTTCAACAAGTGAAGATAAAACACCAAAGGCTTGGTATATTTGTCCAAGATATTGAGATTCCCACATGGAAATAGGAAGACATAAACATGGATTTTGTGGTTGGATTGCCTCGAACCCAAAGGCAATTTGATTCCATTTGGGTTGTCGTGGATCAGATGACGAAGTTGGCTCATTTACTACAAGTAAAGACTACCTTCAGCATTAAGGATTACACAAGGTTATATATCCAAGAGTTAGTGAGGTTTCATGGTGTGCCTAGGTCCATCATATCGGATTGTGGTACCTAATTCACTTCCACTTTTGGAGATGTTTTCAGAAGGGACTGGGAACGAAGATTAAGTTGAGCACCTCTTTACATCCTTAAACCGATGGCCAACCTGAGAGGACTATTCAAACCTTGGAGGATATGTTGAGGACTTGTCCGTTGGAGTTTAAGGGAAACTGAGATGACTACCTTCAACTCATTGAATTTTATTATGATAATAGCTACCATGCTAGCATTGGTATGGCGCCATTTGAGGCCTTGTATGGAGAAGGTACAGGTCAACGGTAGGGTGGTTTGAGTTGGGAAAGATGGCACTAGTTGGCTCGGATCTATTGATAGAGGCCATGGAAAAAGTGAAGGTGATTAGGAAAAGGTTGAAAATAGCCCAAAGTCATCAAAGGTCTTATTCGGATGTTAGGAGGAGGGATCTTGAATTTCATGCCGGTGATTAGGTATATGTGAAGATTTCGCCTATGAAGGGTGTGATGCCTTTGGGTAAGAAACGCAAGCTATGGCCCCGGTATGTTGGCCCTTATGAGATCATTGAGCAGGTTGGAGGCATGGCTTATAGGTTAAAGTTGCCTCCGGACTTGAGTTCTACTCACCCATTCTTTCATTTGTCCATGTTGAGGAAGCTAATTGGTGATCCTAGCACTATTGTTCCCTGGAAAGTGATTGAGGTTGAAGAAAACTTGTCTTATGAGGAAATTCCAGTAGAGATCTCTGATAGGCAAGTAAAGCAGCTTCGTAACAAAGACGTGGTTTCGATGAAGGTTCTTAGGAGGAATCAACATGTGGAGAGTGCTACTTGGGAGGCGGAGCTGGACATGGTGAAGCGGTACCTTCATCTTTTCCAATCCACTCAAGCCTAAGGTTCTAGGTTTTCCTTTTGCTAATGGTCCCATTTCTTGCCCTCTAGACTCTCATGACATGACATGCATACATGTGCACGAAAAAGGATTTTTTATGAGTTAAAAGGCTTTATGACTTTCAAATAATGAGCTATGCATTGTACCTTATGTTCAAATGTTTCATGCTCTAAGTCAAGCCTTTTAACCCTTGTTCTTGCACATTCGACGACCAATGTTCCCAAAGGGTAGATAATGTAAGGACCTAGATTTTTCGAGCGGCTTTAACCGGATCTCTTATACTTCCCGAGCGAAATACCAGGCATCACTCCACAAAAGGCCCACATGGTCCGTGTGAAGCCACACGGACCGTGTGGCCTCCTGTGGAGTGACACTTGGTCCAGTTCACGGCAGGGGCAAGTTAAGATAGAGGAAATTTTTGACCAAGTGAAGGCACACGACCACTCACACGGTCTGTGTGATGTATGAAGGACCGTGTGACCCTCTGTGTAACTCACTACATAAAATCTTTCAAACAATAGAAGTACCATCTCGTAACTTTGTCGTGCGGAAATTATTTCAAGTGCTATCACACAATCGATGTCATGGCCCGTGTGAAATAACACGGACCATTTAGTCGTCTGTGTGGTACCCCTAAGCTTCAAATAAGTTCTCTCTGCGAAATTGCTAAGTGATGGTTCACAATAACTGTTAACGGTCTATGTGACATCACACGGACCGTGTAGTGAAACGTGTGGACCTAACGGTTCTAATTTTTGCCTATTTCATTAATCGTCTTTATGTACTTCTTGTTTATTTTAATATGAATTATAACCTTTTACCTATCCTTAACCCATAATTCAGCTTATATCCATCCCCTCTTAATTCATTCTTCTAAAACCTTCTACCACTCATCAGATCACCTCCCAATTCTTCTCTACTCTCCCCTCTCATAGGTTCAAGGCTATTGTTCAATTGGAGTCCAATTCAAGCTATGTTCATCCCTCAACTTCATTTCCTCAATCAAGGTATGTGGGATTGATTCTTGGCCCCTTTCAACCAAGAAGACCCAAAGATCTTTCAATTGATTTCATGAGTTTAGTTTACTTTAAATATGAGATTTCATTACTTGATTTATTTAAATCCAATTGATGTATTGGTTGTATTCTACCTATGATTTCAATTCACTTTGATTACTATTATGATGATTTATATTGAGTTGTGAGGTTATAAACATGCATGTCCCCTTTTAAATTTGATTTATGCATGGATGACTTGTATTATGTTTTAGATGTCGATTTAATTATGGTTTTACTTAACATTTTGATAGTGATTTTAACTCAAATCTATGTTACCTATTCCAACCCCACATCATGCATTGCTTTTGCATTCATGAACATTGATTCATATGGAAATTATGAAGTGGGTTAAGCCCAATTATGTTTTATGTAACAATTTTGATAAGATATCGATTATGACAAGAATGTGATCACATACATGTCTTATGATTATGGATCTTTGACCATTCTAGGTGCTTGCACCATTCCGTATATGTGGATGACCTATTCCTTGCATAAGCATTTTGATTATGATTCATGATTTGGCATTTGAGCCTAAATGTGTATTGAACGATTTTGAAATGAGCATTGTATCACGTGAAAGCACAAATATGTATAAGTATTCACGTGGTATCTTATTGACTTAGCACCTATGGAATGGGGGCATTAGGGCTATCCCCAAGGGTCCTCTCCCTTTCCTTGAACTATGTGCCAACATAGGATTGTTGACCATTACCGAAATGACTGGGTCGTAAGGGATGCTTATTTGTTTATGATTACGATATATTACATATTATTCTAGAAAATCCTGTTGAAATTGTAAGTTCCGTAAGGAAGGTGAAAATCCACCGAAATTGTATTTTTCGTAAGGTGTGATGTAGATTACCTTTGGCAAGTAATCTTCTCCGACCGATAGGAGGTCTTTATCAGACTAATTCATGTAATAGCTCACATGAATTTCATTTGTCAGTTATAGTCTATCTCAATTATATATGAACAATGTTGCATTTCATGCATCATAAATTTCATGGCATCTTGTATATATTTCTATTAGATGTATGATTCTTTCTATATTATGTGCCCTTATCACCTAACATTGAAATATAGGTTTCGATAAGTCATATGCTTTGCATGCCCGCATACTTAGTACATTCAAACATACTAATGCATACTCTATGCCTACATGAGTTTACCATGTAGGGGCCGAGCACTTCGAGTATTATCCGGTTGACGAATAGTCAAATCCAGAAGTATACTATGGTAAGTCATATCTTCCAAGGACGAGCCAACTGCCTTTATTTTATGTTATTACAGAATGCTCTTCCTTATTTGAGGCTGAGCCCGAAACTTGTCCCGACACCCCTTCCATTTGACTAGAGGCATTCGTTGGACATCATGTAGACTCTTATGAAATCTAGTTGTTATGCCTGGTATCTTGCTTATGTATTGTTGGAGTGATTTATGGGTAAATTCCTATTTGACTATATGTATATTTTGATATGGAAACGTGGGAAGTCCCTAGCCTCGTATTGCCTTAAAGTGTGAGACCTATTCGCCAGCATTTAGAATATTGTGTTGCTATTTTTATGTCTTCCGTGATAGATGATGTGGACTTAGATATTTGGGGTTTTTTTGGGGTCTCTCAGGTCCCTATTCCCCGTGTCACATCGAGGCCCTCGTCCCGGCTTGTGACAATATTGAGAACACTTGTAATTTTATTTCACCATTAATCTTACGATTCTCTTTGAAGTTGGATTTGCTTGTTCTTAACACCATTGTGTAACTGTGCTATTATGTTTTTCCAATTCCTAAGTCTTGCATCCACGCAAAATATGAGTAGCTTAATTTATAACTAGGGTTGTGTGAGCATGAAGAACTAACAAGGTAAAACCATATAATTCATAATTCTTGAAAAGTGTGCATGCATGTATTGATTAACTTTCTTCGTTTTGCATGTTTTCTGGTGGTGGCAAATATTAGAACCTTCCTAGTGTTACTGACTGGACCAAGGTAGTCATGAATAGGAAGAGAGATTAGTTAACAGAATCTGATTGATATGTTCTCGTCTAATCAACCGAATTGAGCAAGGGGTGGTTGTATAGGCACTAATGGGTAAGGTTTAGTTGTGCATAGTATGGAGATGGGCCAAGTCACATAATGGAGTTCGCCTCTCACCTTGAAAAAAAGGATTGGTGAACTTACTTTACCGTTTTGCATGCTACAGTCTAGAAGAGAATAAGGTTATCCAGTAATACTAAGTTAAGGAATCATGGGAAACACAATATCAAAGTTTCTCTACATGTTGATTTCACTCATATGTTAGTTTTATTTATTCATTCATTTTTGCAAACCCTCCCTTTTGGGGATGTATGTCGGTTAACCACTCAAATTGCAGTCATTAAATTCTCTTGAGTCTACGTATTCCCCTGGGTTCGATGCTAACCTTTGTTAGGTTCTATTTCTTGACAATGACCTTTTATCCTAAAAAAGGAGGTGTATCTTAGGCGACATAAATATTTTGGCACCATCGCTGGGGAATACGGCTAGACTTAGTTAATTCATAGTGATTTGGGTGTTAATCCTTATTTCCCACATTTTATGTTTTTTGTTGTTTTTGTTTCCTCTAATGGATGTAAGTGTAGTATGCCGAATACAGAATGTCGACCAAGACCCTTGACTCCCTTTGACCAAGAGATACTCAAAATATTGAGAAGAATGCAAAAGATATTGCCAATAATGTGACCAATGTAGCTCTGAATGGGAATGAGAATGAAAATACTGATCATGAGAGCCCACCTCCTATTGAGGATATTCCTCCACTGCCACAGGACTTTAATGCTAATGCTTATCAGTGGAAACAATATAGGCTATATATGGAGGTGACTGGTGTTGTTGTGTTGCCACCTATATCGGCAGACACAAAGTTTGTAGTCTCAAGTTAGTTGCTTCAGATGTAGAAAAACCATGGTCTATTTATGGGCTTACCATAAGAGGATCCTCATAGCCCTCTATGCAATGTTGCATTTTTCTTCAACAGTGTGATGGGAATTCATGATCTATCTATGGATATTGTGGGACTTTGTGTCTTCCTTCTATCTCTATCTAGAGTTGCATCATTATAAATATATAAGCTCACGCAGAGTTCCATCACTAGTTGGATAGAATTGCAAAAGGCGTTTTTGGAGAGGTACTTCCCTAGATGAAAGAAGCTCAATTTTAAGGACTAGATTAACCACTTTAAGCAACATCCTGGTGATTTGATCAGCACTGCATGGGAGCGGTTTACCAAATGCTTGTGGAGTGTCCCAGACCATAAGATAGTTTATAACGCCTTGGTGGAGATCATTTACCTTAAAATTGATGAGAACAGTCAAGCTTGTGCTGACACTGTCATGAGGGGCATGTTCTTAAATCAACCATTCACAAGGATAGAAGAATAGATGGAGAGAGTCATCAAGACTAATCATGCATGGGTGTGGAGAGACAGAGCATCTACCAACGGTTCATGCACCGTCAGTGTTGGTTCGGAGCAAGAAAAGATCAACGAAGAAATTATGCAAGATCTTGCCCGAATCCGCACAAGTATGGAAGTTATGATGAAGCAGAACGGGGAGCGAGTCAGTGTAGTGATTTATGAACCTCTACGTGCACCCATGTATCATGAACCATATTATTAAGAGGACACATATTTTGTTGCTAATCAGACGGGGTATTTTGGGACGAACACCCAAGAGTCCAACATGGTGTACTAAGGCCAAGATCAAGGAAACCATCGTTGGTTCTTCAATAGAGATGGAGCTTTCTAGGATAACCACAGAGGATACTGTGATCAGAATATGGGTCTAGAGAGAGATGCAGATTGGGGTCACATAGATAGCTTCAGAGATCATCCATATGTGCCACCACATAACTGCAACCCAGATATTAGTCGTTCATAGGTTGAGAAGATGTTTGATTGCCTGTTGATGAAAGATGAGACACAAAATGAGACTCTTAGGGGTATGAATTCTAGTTCATGGATTAATTTAAAAAAAGAATCTCACTCTGTGGATCTCAAACAGCTGGAACAACAGTTTGGTCAAGTGTCGACTTAACTAAATTAGTGTCAGAAGGGTCCACTATCTAGAAACACAGTTTAGAATCCTAAGAATAAAAGAAAATATATGGCAGTTACTACTCGTGGTGGCAATAGCACCATTGATCCCCCCATGCTAGTTGATGAGGAAGACGTTCGAGAGAAAATAGTTGCCGCTAAGGATGTCGACATAGGAGATGACCATGGAAAGGATAGGGTGAGTGAAGCTGCTGATGCACCATAGACGGTGAAGCTCATTCCTAGGCCTCCACCTTTCTTCACTCAGAGAATCAAAAAGAGGAAAGAGGATCGCAAGTTCGAGCAGTTTTTCTCCATGCTGAAACAACTCTCCATCAACATCCCTCTCTTTGAGGCATTGGAGAAGATTCCAGGGTATGCGAAGTACATGAAGGACCTAGTTATTAGAAATGCATTGCGAGTCAGGAGCTCTCCCAAGAGATTTAGCATTGTAGTACTATTGCTAAAACGTCCTTTATTTTGAAGTTAGAGGATCCTGGTGCTTTCAAAATACCCTGCACCTTAAGAGATGTGGAGTTTTCATGGGCACTATATGATGTAGGTGCTAGCACTAATATGATGCCCCTTGCAGCATACAAAAAGATAGGATTGGAGCCCCTACTTCGACGAGTATGCGGTTATTGATGGTTGATCACATGGTGAAGAAGCCTATGGGGTTATTATACGATGTGCTGGTCAAAGATTGAAAGATCATATTCCCTGCATACTAGGTCATTCTAGATATCAAATTGACTTCAATGTCCCAATCATCCTGGGAAGATTATTTCCAGGCATTAGGCAAGCACTAGTGGATATAGAAGCCGATCAACTCAGGTTCAGATTGAACGACGAAGAAGTCTCCAATATCTTTTAGACCATAAAGTAGCCAGATGATTTGAAGAATGAAGTCTAGGAAATTGGTGAAGTCTGAGTAACAAATTTATCCAAGTCGTCCCACAACACAATAAATCAGGCATTACTAGGGAGGAAACCCAATATCTTTGATGTACTAGTGTAGTTGTAGCGTTATTTTCAATTTTGGACTCATAGGTTGTTTATTTTCTTGTATTTTGTTTTAATTTTAAACATTGGGTTGGTTGCGTATAGGGTAACAGTGTGTTCAATGAAGAATACGCAGATACATGGCTAAGTCACCCATTCTTTTGCGAAAAGGAGCATCAAGAAGAATCTCTGTGACTGATTTTATAGGCCATGAAACACTTTACCACCCGTACACCATCTCGCAGTGATTTTTCAGTGATCAAAACGTTGTGCACTCCAGTCCAAGAGCCAACTTACAATCAATGGATAAAACTATGGGTCATGGACCCCAGGTAAGTTTCTGAAATATTTCCAAGAGTTGGGGTTTCTATAACCAACTCTACAAGTCGTACGTCATTCTACGACTTGTAGACTAGTCAGTTAAACCCAATACTTAAATATCGGGTATGGATAATCTACGAAACCATAGTTTATAAGCCATAAAATACTCTACACCCCGTAATCGGGATTTGTTAGAGTCCAAGGCCATTGTATTTCAGCTAATCTGTTCAAGGTGTAAATAATGGGGTTAAATTATTTTGATGCAATTTAAAACCTAATTTACAAATATACCTGGAAAACCCCACCCACATGAAATTTTGACTACCGACGATGACTGTACATCCATTTTCCGGCAAGAGTTTTCAGTGACTTAGGGTTTCATTGCCTCTTCACCTCCGACATCTTCTATAAGTTAGTGACACAACTTAGTGACACAACTTAGTGAGTTTTCGGTTTGTTAAAAACCTTTATTTTGCCGATGTTTTAATGATTGACTTGAAAATTATGTTGGGAATCATAGTTATACATCAAACCCATGTGAGAAAATTGAATTATGATTTCCCAAGTTTTACTACATGTCTACGTCCGGAATTACATGTCGTTACCTTGATAGCATGATTTGAATAATATGTTTGGTGCCTATTGAATCACACACCACGTGGGATAAATTGATTTTTGTGTGTAATTATGTGGGTGATGACATAGCTGCGTAATTTTGTTGTTCAATTGTTCATACTTAGTTGAAAGGGTCGGGCAAACATGCTTAATCATTTTCGATGGGGTACACACATTGAATAACATATTGGGGTGTTGGTTGTTGTTTAAAAATCAATTGGCTATGTCTGTTTTTGCTTTGATGCTGTTAGGATAAAGTTGAAAAATTTGTATGGCCTCCGTGGTGATGGACTTGGAATCTCAGGTAACTAAGTTTCTTATCTATGAGTGGCTTTTACGGCCCATGGAACATTCCACGAGTCATAATTTCCCCTTGTACAAGACTGAGTATCCATCAGAAAGGACCTTTTACGAGCCGTAGAACAGTGTACGGCTCATAGACAGGACTCGTAAATCACTTCTTGGAATATGTCCAGACACTAGAACTTTCTAAAACTTAGTCTACGACTCGTAAACTATTTGATAAGCCATAGGTAATCTTGAAAACCTTTCTAGTGTCAAAAATTATTATGACCACTGTTTCACAAGAGCTCTATATAGCTCATAGTATAAACTACAGCCCGTAAAGATGCTTTTGTAGACCCTTCTGCAACTTAGTCGGAAATATTTTTGGGGCTAACCAAGGTGCGAAAATGCTCATGTTGAAAGTATACGGCCTCGAAAGTTAGACGTGATAAGATTTGGGCCATAAAGAGGTGGCTTAAAGATGAGCAGACTTCGGCCCTGAGTTGATCATTAAAGGAGCTGGGCATCAATCCAAAGCTAGAGGTTGCTAGACCTCAAACTAGAACAATCGCCAGATCTTAATAGACTTAGGCACTTGTCATCTACACTCCCCAGTCTGATGAGGGAGGAAATGATATGAGAGATTCTATTGAGATGAGTCCATCAAGAGAGGATTCTGACTCTGAGTCAGGTTCTAGAAATACATTAGAAAAGGAGTCCTCTGCATTGCCTCTTTCATCAACACTTGACGCTCATACTAGTCACTGGTGCATCGAACGCATGAAAACTATTTATGTCGAGGACGTGCAGCAGATGGAGCAAGGTAAGCCAGGACGCTCCATCTATGAGGAGCCCTAAGTCATCCTAGACAGACTCAACAGTGTCCCTGGTCTCCATGACACGATGATCAGATATGGGCTCTACCGGCTGACTCCCTTACGATGATGAGGGAGTTATATTCTTCATATGCAGCCATGGATCACAAGACTCTTCCCAATGGGAAGAATCCCCTTTCTCAACCAAGACTGACTGTGACGAGAGTAAGGGTCTGGTAGGTGGATATATCAAAGACCACCATCCACCGAATAACATTTAGGCTAGAGTTCCCTGCCCCCAAAGCTACTGCAGAGTTTGACTACAGGGTGGGGCAGAGGAGGGACCCGTTTTCGATGAGGGGTCTAAAGAGCAGAGCAAGCTTGATGAGATAGGTGGCTAGTTATATTGGTGAGATAGGTCCGGAACCAACATGTGTTACCACCGCCACACACTAGGAGCATATTGTGGAGGCTTCACTCAGTTTCCTCTCTATGTTTTTTTTTTGCAGTTGTTAGATCATGCATCTGGCCTATTTTTGTTAATAACACTTTAATGTTGGAGCGTACAGTATCGGTTGCCAGCATCTTGGTTTATAATGAGATTAATTGGGCCCACTTTATCATCGAGCAAATTCACCAGGACGCCATGAAGGGGCCCACCTCCATCCCTTTCTTTTTCTTGATATATAGGCTATGTCTAGAGTCAAGGGTGTAGAGATTGCACTAGCTGGACTCACTAATCGTGGCCTAGCATACCTTGGATCCCAACCTGATCATGGTTGAATAAAACCCAGTGGAACTCTAGTGAGCACAACATTAGCATTCTCTTATGCCTGAGATGTTCACCCGAATACCACTGCCTGAGGTTCCCCAGTCTACTACTGCCACTGTTGGTGCTATAGAGGATAAATCGTCGTAGCCCGAGGAAGATGAGATGCAGGGGCCCATTACTTCTATTCCTTTACCACATCCCTCGTCATCACTGGCAACTCTTGTGGGAGTGGTTTACATGTCTGCCATATCTATAAAAGCCATGGCACAAAGGTTATATTATGCTGAGTCGTAGTTTACTAAGCTTGTTCAGCAGATTAGGCCATGGGTCTACAAGGCGATTACATAATTGGAGGGTCACATGCAGGCATTCGCGATCGCTACTATTTAGGACCACCAATCTACCGTTGATGCCCGCATTGATGCCTTCGTGGCAAGAGTATAACAGAGCTTGAGCAGGTTCCAGCCAACAAACTTGACGGCCATTCAGAAGGGGATCCAGCGACTTCGGGCCAAAATGATAGCAGCACTAGCACCGGTTACACTACAAAAGACTACACCCTAGGTGCCATTAGTACATCTTTTTACTCCTGATGAGCCTATCTAGCCTCTCCATGGGAAGAGGCCCAGCCCCAATGATGATACCAATGCCATACGATTTTATATGTGGCTTATTGAGCTAGTGGAGCTTGAGCTTATCTTGAGAGAGCAGAGACGGAAGGAGGAGAGACAACAGGCTCGAGAACTTGAGACTTTTGAGGGGTGCTGGACTTTCCGAAAAAAATGCTACTGTTAAGGAGACCACCACATAGGTCTAAGATTGCCAGACTCATGAATATATTGACACTTAGGCGCCCAGGTATGATTTTTGACCCCTTTTATTTTACTTTTATAGCTTGCATTAGGGACAATGCAGATCATTTTCGATAGGGTGTGGGTGGTTAGGGGCCTTAGAGAAGTCTCAGTAGCTTGGGTCCATAACAACCCTAATTTTTTATCTTGGGGTTTTCTTGCTTATGTTCTTTTTCCCCATGGATATTTTCTTTCTGTTGAACCGGCACGTTTAGGATGGTTAGGTAATATTTATAGCATATAGTACTAATACTGGAATTCTTTTTCCACATCGATATTTACTTTATGTTGAACCATCACGTTTAGGATGTTTAGGCAATATGTGTAGCATATAATACTAATACTTATGGCATATAACATGTTGTTGTGTTTTGTTTGTAAAATGAAACCCACCAAAAAGTTTGATTAGTAGTTATTCTAGTAACAATGCATGTGTAGATGTGTTGACAATGTTTGTTCTGATAAGTGAGGAGAAATTGAGATGAAAAGCTTAATCTAAGAAAGTTTAGTTAATAATGTAGTCAGCGTCATGTGAATGAGAGATTTAAATTGCTAATTCATGTGTTGTGTGCTAATTTAGAACTTGCCCTATTACTCTAAGTTAGACTGTTGATTAATTAGATTAGGAAAGGATCATAGGTCATTGTTCTTGAATCACACTTAGCCTAAAATGACAAATCAAAATTGCAATATATCCCTTGTTTCTAATGTTTGAGCTTAAAATGTGCCTATTCTTGGGAAACAACTAATTAACCTAGCCTTGTTAGTAGTAAAATCCTCAAATTGGCCCTGGTCCTTCCATGAACATTTTGCACCTTGACTAAGGCAAAAAGCCTAAGTTGAGGGTGGCTACAAAAAGTGGCCTTGGTTCAGAGGATGGATATTGTGCACCTCTACTTAGGCCGAACACCTAAGTTGAGTGTTGCTGGTGTAAGGATGATATACAAAAAAGGGGGAGACGTAGGGATATAGAGGAAAAGGAAAATCATGTACAGGGTGCAAGAAAAATAAGTGATGTCTTAGTTGTGAGTTAAAAAAGAAAAACTAAATGCAAAAATCAAGGCAAAGAGATGAAAGATTGAAAAGAAAGCACTCAGAAAAGCTTGAAATAGGAGAAAGGGAGGATTAGATGAAAATAACAGAGTCGGTAGGGAAAAAGTGTAGGAAATACAGTTTCAATAAGTGACATTAGTCACTACGTTCTAAATGTACCGCACCAAAGCCCACTGAACTTACGTTACAGTTCTAGAAAGTTGTAAAGTGGTCCTAGTTCGAGTAGTTGAATGTCTTAGTCATGAGTAAAGGGGAAAGCCTATGGTATTAGGCATGATGCATGAATTACTTTTGTGAGAGTGACCGATTTTGCATAGTCCAAATGTCACACATGAAAACAACATTGAATAACAAATATGGGACTTCGTTTTGTGAGGGAACTTGTATTGCATTGTTAGCATTGGACTTATTCAGTGATTGTGGATTATTAATAGTACCTTACTTGTCATAGTTGTGTTGTCATATGCATTAGTCTGTACTGGTTTGCAAGATAGCTATCTGATTCTGTTTTGAAAAAGTAATAGGGGTATCTAAGTTTGAGATTGATGTGATGTACGCCATTGGGTTGAGGTCTGTGTGTTATTTTATTACCTATGTAGATTGAGTCCTATCACTTCAGGACAAGCAACAATTTTAAATTGAGGGTGTTGATGTCATATCAAAATGTAACACTTTTGATGCTTAAACCTTGGAATTTTGTGTGTTCTCAATTTGATGTTAGTTGGTTTTATGTGTTTTTGTGTTATATTTGCAGGATTCCAGGGTTAGCCTTTATTTAGAAAAGAAATACTGAAGTTGTTGCTTTTTGATGTAGAACGAGACCCTTTACGGGTCGTAGAACATTTTACGGGTCATAGAGTGGTTTTGTAGACAATTTCAATGTGGGGTTGATTTTTTGAAATTGATTCTACGAACATGCAGACGAGTAGTGCAATGGTTTATGAGTCGTAGAACATGGTTCGTACCCTAAGGATTAGAGATTGGGACTTTTTGAAGATTTATTAGATAAAACCCCCTGGTCATAGAGTGTATGTTGTAGACTCGAAGTCTAGAATTCCAGCAGCATTGTACAAGACCCCAATAAAGGGTCGTGGAATGCAATAAGGCCCATAAAATTGCTCGTGAGACGTGCCGACCTAGCTATCCTATTTTTTTGGACATGTATTTTTTATATTATAAATAGGGTTTGTAGGTTATTTTTCAGATGATTTTGCATAGTACATAGAAAACTCAGTAATTAGGGAGAGAAAATAGTGAGATTACATTGGAGAGTATAAAAACACTTGTACTTTGATTTCATCTTTAATCTCATGATTCTCTTTGAAGTTGGATTTTCTTGTTCTTAACATAATTATGTAAGTGGTCTATTATTTTATTCCAATATATAAGTCTTGTATCTACGCAAAGTATGAGTAGCTAAATCTAAAACTAGAGTTGTAGGAACCATATGAACTAATAAGGTAAAACTGGATAATTCATAATTCTTGAAAAATGTGCAGGCGTGTATTAATTATCTTTCTTCATTTTGCATGTTTTCTAGTGGTGGCCAACATTAGAACCCTCTTAGTGTTATTGACCGAACAAAGGTAGTAATGAATAGGAAAAAAGATTAACTAATAGGATTCGATTGATATGTTCTCATCTAATCAACCAAACTTGGCCAGGGGGAGGTTCTACTGGAACTAATAGGTAAGGGTTGGTGATGCACTCTATGAGGATGGTCCAACTCACATAGTGAAATTTTCCTTTCACCTTTGACCTAAGGGCTTGGTGAACTTTACTTACCGTTCTTCATGCTACACAATAGAAGAGAATTAGGATATCCGTTAATACTAAGTTAGGGAATCATAGGGAACTCAATACCCTAGTTTCTCTCCATATTGGTTTCCTTGTTAGTTTTATTTCTCTATTGAATTTCGCAAACCCCTTCCTTTTGGGAAAGTAAGTCGGTTAACTACTCAAATTGCAGTCATTAAATTCTTGAGTCTACGTATTCCCTTGGATTCGATCCTAACATTTGTTAGTTTCTATTTCTTGACAATGACTGCTTTATCTTGAAAAAGGAGGTCTAACTTGGGCGACATTAGTCATCAGCGTAATAATTCAACTATAGAGGCTGGGGTCGATCCCACAGGGATTCATTGTTCAGGACAGAAGTGACTCGTTTGGCCACGTAATTGTCGGATTTCGGGGGTTACAATAATCAAAACACAGTTCAACTAATAAGCTCTAAATAATGAATTAAACAACTATTGTGGGAAGATATTGGGGATGTGCAAATATGGGAATTAATCTATAAAATGGGTCTAGATACTTTGACTTCGTGAGTTGATATTGAGTGAATCATCTAGGTTTCTTATAACCCAAATCACCTTAGATATACAAGTATTTTGTATGAATCAACTAAAGTATCACACGCAGACCACCGAAGACACGGTTGGCCTATGAAGTCATAGAAAAATACCCACTACCTTGCCATTGAATCCATGCACATGGATATCAACTGAAACCCCATAAGGTTTCAGGGCATTATAATCATTCCAAACTCTAACAGTTCCAGCTAAGGCAACAATCAAAGATTTTTAAAAACCCTAAGTTTGCAACCTAGGAATTTATACATTAAACTTAGGAACAGATATATAAAATCACCCTAATCAACTATAGATATGCCAAGATATCACTGTCCCAATAAATAAATTAAAGACCCATATCAAAAGCACACCCCTAACATGGAGGGTTTCGCCATATCTTTTTGAAATTTATGTTGAATTCCATAAATAGTAGTAGAAGTCACACTTAACATGATTGAGTACAAATCAGATGATTATCACTAGCTAATTATCTCCAATTTGGTGCCCAAAAGCTTCAAAACCTTAGCCTCCCTTGTACTCTAAGGGGAAATTTCTATGTACTACCATTACAAATTAATTGTTCTGCTATGAAATGAACAAATGATGTAAAATGTCTTTTCTAAAATTGCTTATATACTCCGTGAAAATGTGTGAAAGTTTGGGCGGTAAAATGTTGTTCGACAGTCATGGTCGACCATTGTCAAGCCCTATGACGATGCACCAAATGTACACTTGACCGCTTTCTTGTCCATCTTCATGAGTCTTCTTCTACTGCAATAATAGGTGATGATTCTTTGCTCTACCTATCCAATATCATGGTGCATCGAAATATTTTTCATATCGCCTTTCCGTTAGTGTTTTAAGGCTATGGGTGCTTGCAACTTTAGACGATCACATTTGCATTTCGGCGTATCACCGAGTATGCATTACGACATCGATTCTTTTCATACTTTTCACTTCACCTAGAACCTTTGTTGTTGAATAGATAGGTGATCTCCATGAGCATTCGACGGATCGCCTGGAATGTTAGCGCCACCACTTTCCCCGCCTTTCCACACTTTTACTCACTTTGAAGGAGTCCACAAAGTCTTGAACTTTTGTGCACTTTAAAATCCCTTTCTGGTCATAGGACATGCATATCTATTAGAAGTTACAATTATTAGTATTATTAGTACACTAAGGGCAACATTTCTTTGCAAATTAATCCCAAATGAGTTCGAAATTTGGGCTCGTCATTAACCCACATCATAAACTTCATGGAAAACTATGCTCATGCATGCATATGCAATGAATGATGAGAGAATAACATGGGAAATAGAAATTTATACTTAAATAAACAATACCAAGTGAAATCCAAGTAAATCTATGAAGAAATTCAAATTTAAATCACACTTGAGATTACCCATGCCTAAATCCACATATAAAAGGGACATGCATATTTAAATCATCATAATATCAACGTAATTAAACATATTAGGGCTTAAATCACTTTAAAAATGTCAATTAAACGTAGAACCTATGTCAATTGAATCAAATAGACAATAATTTTCAAGACCCATTTGCAAAGTAAGCTAGAATTTTATTAATCAAAGAGTAAAAAGTGTTTTGGAGTCTTCATGGTTTAAAATGAGAAAGAAACAATCATCATACCTTAGATGATTAAGAAGAATCAAGAAGAAATTGATTAAAGAAGAAGACCCTTACTTGAGATCCAAGATTAATCTCCAATGGCACACTTGAGAGAAGTTCTTAGATGAGAAAATTTGAATATTCTAAGTGTATTGAATGAGCTAGAATAAGAATAGATGGTCATAGGTCTTAGGTTAGAAATTCATAAAAGATCTTTAAAAATAACAAAAATTATAGGAAAGCCACTAATGAAACAAGCACTATAAAAGTTGGTAAGGGTCCCGTCAAAGAGCCTCAGGGCTCGTGTGATACTGTAAGACTCGCATGAGGGTCCTCAAAAAAATTCCTAGGTTAAGAGTGCTTCTGTTGAAGGTGAAACGGACTATGCAAGGTCATAGGTCGTTTGGGTGTCCGTATGAAGGTGCGCAGTTTCGAGATGGTGATTTTACACATAGAAAATTATTTTTGGGATGAGGGCTTCACAAGATACCCCTCCACAGTTTGTGGGAGGTCACATGAGACCCCACACGGCTCGTAAAGTTCCACACGACCCATATGGGGTCTTCTTGTTACTTGCATTAGCCAAAATCTTAGCTTGAAAGATGGGGTATTTTCTAAGGCCCTTACACGGCCAGTGGTGAGGACTACGACGGGTGGAAAGTTTCCTCGAAGGTCAACAAGCCTCAAATCCTTTCTTAACCTACCTAAAAGCGTAAACAACCATTCCATATGGCTCATATACCTTCAAAAACTCAAATTTTATGCATCAAAAGGACTCACGAAGACTAGATCCTTAAAAATGACCACTTATACCTTGATTGGGAGGTGTGATTTTGGCATTATCAATCATCACCAAAGAAAATTTTAAATTCTTGATACAAACTAAATTATATATATTTGGGTAAAATTGTCTCATTTAGTGTAAAATGAATATCTGATAAATTTTATTAAAAACGTTGATAAGCTCTAAGTTGTACTGGATAAATAATTTTAAATCTTTGCTCTAAAATTAGTTATATATTTTGTAGTAAATTATCGTTTTCTTTTTCCTTGAAAACATAATGTAAGGGAGTCCATGGGGATGTCCATATACTTTGGCGTTCAACTTTTCAATAGTTGACGTTCAGGACATTTTGTTTCAAATCTTTCTATGTCCTTTTTCATATCCTTCCACCAATATACCTTTTATACATTTTGGTAGATCCTAAGTGAAAAGAATACTAAGAATTCATAGGTTCACTTAATATCATTTTCTTTATGCAGTTGACATTGGAAACAAATTGGCGGCACAAATAAAAAAGTACCCAATCTCCCTCTTGGGACAAAACCTCAATTTGCTTGAGCAACCAACTTCTTTAACTAAACCAACAGCGAATTTGTGTCTTCCTTTTCTTTTACATCTACTACTAGAGATAATTTTAAAATGGACAACTACACTATGCTCATTGGTGTCAACTTACCACACTGAGCAAACATATGTACATCCTTAATTGAATCCTTCTTTCCATCCTCAAAATGGGCAAGACTATTCGTAGACATTTAGATTAAGGCATCGACAACAATTTTAGCGTTACATTGATGGTACAACATGCTCATATAATAATTTTCCAATAGATTGGGCCAACTTATATTGTTGATGATAAGTCTCCTCGGTTGAATATATATTGTAGGCTTTTATAACCGGTGAATACTTTAACATTCACACAATAAAAATATTGATGTAAAATATTTGAGGAAAACAAATCTTTCGTGTAATGAACTTTAACGTTATTCCTATATATTTATATGATTTTATAATTTTACTCTTTCTGGTAGCCTCTTTGTAGTCATCATGTGATGTCGGAATGGATAACATACTCCTAAGGTGTATGGACGAGTTCGTTCCAGTTTATTTTATAGACATCAAGTGAAAATAATTGATTTTAATCTACCTTTGAGGATTTGAGCATCATATGAATATTTTAATACCTCCATTTGCTTCAAAAGGTCCATTTATTAAAGGAAGGAAGATTAGTTTTGGTTTTGGTGCTTTTCGTTTGAGTTTATGTGATTAATCATTTTAACGTTAAAGTTTTGGCCAGGTTTGAGATCGGTCTACATTTTTGACTGACTCACTCGGATGTAAATTTCATCAATAGAATTAGCTCTGAAACCCTGATTTTGGTCTAAAACAATCTGTTGTTCAGTTCCCAAGGTGCTTGGAATACATTTTTTGTCCCTTACGCTTTTTATGAGTTATGTTGGTAAATTGTCGCAGGTACTAAAACCATCAACAAAACTCACCAATCGCGTTCAGTCTGAAATGCCAGTAAATATTGAGCGCTCGTCAGATGAAATTCCCAATATCTTAAGTTCAGCACTAGTTGAATTGCTAGTGCAACACTTCTTGTGCTTCGAATTTGTCAGCTCATGTTGCGATCGTGGAGGCCTAAAAGTTTTGCCATGGTGATCATGGATTAGAGGACCACGTTCGTGAATCCTAACCTAGTGAAAACCACAATCATGTAGAGTTAACTGACCCATGCCTTCGCGATTGCATACGGGATACTGCATTTGCAAAGGCTTTTTTTCACTAGGACAAAAATCATAAAGGGCTCATTTTTTTGTTTCAAAATCCCATTTGGGACTTTGTACCTTTGAGATTTTGTGTGAAATTTTCAATAAAATGTTGTTATTCTTGTTATATATTAGAAATTAATGCAAGGAAATTCTATTGACCTTTACTTGTTCAAAAATCTTACAAGTTCTACCCATTTTCACCACTTTTCAAACATTTTTATTGTTCTAGGGCTTATATTTTGGTTTTCTCATTTAGGCATTTTTAGTTCTCATAGTATGCCCTTTTGAAGAAAATATTCCTTAAGATATTTGGAATCTTGTAATTGAGTTGATTTTTCAATTTCATGCACAGGTACCAATGTTGACTTTTTAATCCAAATTTAATTATCACTTAATGGGTATCACGTTTTAAAGTTTTCATTGATAGTTCGATAGAGTGGCAATGTTCGGAGGCTAGACAAAAAAGGAAGGCCCTAGAAAGCATTCAAGTGTAATTTAGGCCTTGAGGTAAGCTACGATTTTTCCCTTTAGACTTGCTTCGATTTGATTTGATATAATTTGAGTAAAATTGCATGTTTAGGTTGATTCTTGTATATAATTTAGTCAATTGTGAATCTTGACGAAAGGAATGGCCTTGTTGAATAATTAATGTAGTTTTACGCTAAGAAAGTCTTTGTTTAGGTGATTTATTGACGTTTTATCTTATTGTATCCTTAGATATGACTCTTATATAGAATGGAACTTATGTTGTTGCGTGTTAGCTTACCAAATTATTTATGCCATAATTGTGTATTTTTCGATTGTTGTTGAATTTGATGAATATTTTTCATCTTTATGAATTTGTGATAATTGGTTGTAATTATTGCCTTAAATGTATAATTTGGATTAAGTTTATATTAAAATGGTTGATAATGAGATTTAATAATGAAAAGGGCTAAAATTGAAAAGTTTGGGGAATGTCTAGAAATCATGAAATTTTTTAAATAAAGAATAAGACTTAGCATGCAATATGTCATTTGCAGCTTATTTTATTTTTAATGAACTTAAGGCATATATATTGCCACGATCTAAACATAGGGCCCAGTCATGTCACGTTGAATGAGGAACCTGAAGGTGCCCCATCCAAGGTTGTTGTTCATATCATAAGTATGCATAAGGTAAATAAGCAATTGAGTGAATAAGCAAGCGGAAAAATAGTCTTAAAGACAGGTAAAACACAAGAGTCAAGTTTTCCCATTAAAGAGAATTACATAAATATAGTCCAAATCATGCATTTGCATAATTAGATCTTGGTAGGGATTAGAACATGCCATTGGCTCACACTCAAGAAAATAAAGAAAGTAAAAAAATCTTAAAAATTCATCGTAAATAAAGAAAGTAAAGGTTTGCCTCCGAAGCATGGGAACTCACCAAATCTTCAATACGTAGATTTAAAGTCAAGCCACAATAATATAGAGTAGGAGCATTGTCATCTCTTCCTACATGGTTAGATCATGTAGGGAAAGAGTATGTATTAGTATATCTGGATGTAGTAAGTGTGTGTGAATGCAATGCATCAAAGAAATGTCATAATCATAATAGCAATATGCAAAGACATGAGATACTATATTCTCAATGCAACTAATAAATTTTGAATGAAAACATTTTAAAACAGTTCTTAATCATCCTAAATATACATATGTTTGAATAGGGCCATAATTGACAATAAGACCATGCAAACTATAACATGGAATCTCGATGGTGCCTCTACAACGGAGAAAGAGTAGTCTACTTGCAATGATAGACTATACCACAAACTGTGGGCTTAACACCAACATAATGATTGTCTTATGTAGACATAAAGTTAATACCTTATAAGCACATAATCATAATCATAATCATATGGTGGCATGTATTTGTGAGACGAGAGAAATTACATAAGGGTCCTTGAGGATAGTCTCTCTCACTAAAGCTCATTTATTGTTAAATTAGATCCCGCAGAAGACATTACATGCAATAGATAAATAATCATAACATAATTCATAGCTCATAAGTCATATTTCCATAGCTTGTAAGATAGGGATAGAACAAGTAAATCAATTTATGTCATAAGAATAGTCCATCCTCTTAGCTTGCATAAAGTATGGGATACTCCCCATCTTGTAAAATAGAATAACATTAGGTCTTAGGTTGCCCTCATAATTATGATCATTAACATACATTCATGCTTGAAAACGTATTTATGAAAACATAATTTTTACATAGAAAATTAGGTCCAAATATAGATTCATGAACAACTTAATCTAAAATCAGGCAATTGGGTGAAAATCATGTGTTATCAAAGAAATTGAAATCAAATTGAATTATAAATAGGTGAACACATATCAATTTCATAAGCTACAACCAACGTACACTTGAACCCTTGGAAATCCATTGGAAATCACACAACTCATGTAAATTATCATAATTCATGTTTAATAACGTAAATTAAATCACAACAGACATAGTTCAAGCTTTTAAAGACAAATTATGAAAGCCCATAAAATTTTATGCTAAAACTTGGATGAAAAACTGAGTTTGGATTTGGGCTCCCTTCGTGAATTTAATCTATGAATAAAGTCCTACATACCTAATTGCAGAAGCCTTAGAATTTAATGAATTAACATTGATTTTCCTTGGAATCCTAGAACCCATAAGCTTCAATTGTTAATCCCATTGACATAACATAGGATTTTTGAGAGAAATTTAGGAGTGATTGAGATTGAGGGTAGCTTTATTAGGGTGGAGGACATTCAGTTTGTTATTTGGGTTAAAATGAGATAGTTTAGGGGTTAAACAGGTATGAAATAACTAAAAATACCTTCATTAAAAATTTTCCAGACCCATCCACAAGCTCAATCTACTAGTCATAGATTGAAGTACGATTCTTGGCCCATTGCTGCATCCTGGTTAAAATTTTGCATCTAAAACAATCTCCAGTTCTCTATCTACGAAACCATATTTACAACCCGTAGCTCTATTTATGACATATTATTCCCTCGTAGACTGACCTCATGTTTAGCGAAATTTCTGCTTCACTGACCCCAACTCCGAAAGTGGCTTACAGTGGATAAAAAGGACCACGATACGTAAAATCGTCTCATGGTTTCCTCCACTCTTAGTTAAATATTCAAATTCTCAAACCCAACTTACAACCACTCTTCGTGACTCATATTTCCATTTATGAATCTTAGAATGGATTTATGCATCAACTTCTGGTGTTTAAAAATTTTCTATTTACACTGACTTAGGCCACGAGACCTAGCCATGACCGGTGGTTCAAAGCATTAGACGTAGATGCACTCGTTCCTTCTTGACCACACTCAAATCTGCTACAACTTTTCAATTTCTAACCGTTCAATATAGGGAAGTTACAATATATCTTTCATGACCAAAGCTTATGACTTGGGTGCGATATGACGAATGACAACCCAAGGGTACCCAAACAAGCCTCAAAGAATACATAAGCACATCTTTGTTTGAGGGAACATAGTTCAAGCATCATTTATAAAACTAAGGGGATTCAGGACTTAGGATGCAAGCTATGGGAATAAGGGCTAAGGTGTTCCATTGTAAATTCTTATCAAATCAAAGACTAGAGGATCGGATCATGGGATGCACTCTATGTGGAGTACAAACCTAAAAAGATTATCACATGCCAACAACACCAAACAACAACATACAAGGGATAGGGACTAAGGGAAATCATTGTTGATACATATGCATCATAAGAGTCATGCATAACATATTATCCAATAATACCTTTATACATGAGTGGAACGTGGGCCAAGTCATGTCTTTGGCTCACCTTCAAAAGTAGATAAATAAAGTTAAAATTTCATAACATAAGCAAGATAGAAAATGGTTGTTATCCTTGGAATAAGGACACCATAAGCAAATGTTTAAGGAAACGTACTAGCTACGAGGAGGATGATGAATAAGATCTCCAGTCGCAACATGGTCATGTAGGAAAAACGCATGCATTAGTACTTGAAATGTAGCAAGTATATGGGGGAAATGCAACAACACAACATAAGCCATAGTAGACAAGATGCTTAATCATATGTAATGGAAATAAGTTCAATATGACATGAATGATCAATGCCTTAGTGAAAACATGCATGGAAGATTGTCCATATCGCATAACGTAGCTTACATATATGCGATGAGACCATAATATATATATATAACACTATACGAGCTATTATGAAATTTTGATGTTGCCTCCACAACAAAAAAAGAGTGGCTTACTTGCTAAGGTAAACCATACCCCACCTCTGTTGGTAACTTGACCTAGTTAGTTCCAATAGTAAAAGCCTATTAAGGAAATGTAAATCAAACCTATGTTGGCACAATGTTGTTAGAAGTAAAGCTTTATATAAGGAACCTTGAGGTCAGTAGTTTTATGGATGACATAACATAAGAATAATCATGACATGAATAACTTGTAAAGTAAAGTAGCTTAGTAGGAGTCACCCATTAACATTATTGACCCATTCAAGTGAGTATTTTCCTTTCACAAGATCGTGGAACAGAGCATAAAATGGCTTCTTGATCTTGATTAATATTCATAGAGTTTCTCAGGAACTCATAACATACTTGGCAGCCCATAATTCATCATAACATAATTGTCTTGCTTAACTAGCCATAAAACATACCATCAACATAAAATACTTGTCATATAGTCTTAGTTAAACTTGGTAGGTCTATGCATATAAGTTTAAAATCATGAAATTCAAGAGTATATGACATGAACGAAATAAAATATGATAACATAGAAACAATTCAAACAACCAAGCATTATCATAATAAAATCCCTACGTAAGACATCATAAAATCCATTGCAAAATCTATAATCTTTCTTAGCTTTTTAAGACATCATAACATGCATATTTTAAGTATCATAACGCCATTCATAGAATCAAACCTTAATTGTTCAAGCATATACAAGCCTATAATTGAAAAAATCCAACTTAAATCATGCTTATAACGTATAATAGGAAATATCGATGAATAAATGATCCTTGAAATCAAGAAATTTCATTATAAGGGTGTTTTGTGCTCCATGGGTGGAAAGACCCATGGATGAAGAACCTACATACCTTGAAGCCTTGAAATTGGTGATGAATACTTGGGGAAACTTGGGGAATCAGTTTGAGACTTGACCTTCAATGGAGGAACATAAAACCCTTTCAATTTGGGTGATTTGAATGAAGGATTATAGGGAGGATTTGGGAGGAATTTTGAGGAGTTTATATGCAGGTTAGGGTCAAAATGACTTAATTTTCAAGGATTCCCATCTATAAGGGTGTTGGGATATTTCCCATTTGCCCTTACATGAATTCAAAATTTTTTGGAAAAATTTGTTTATAGATAGGATAGAGGCGCGACAAGGACATCTTTTAGAAAACTTCATTTTTGCACGAAGTTCAATATTCCTCTATTTGTTTTCCTAGGAATGGGTTCAAACATATTATGTACTCTTATGAACCCTCTCCGCAATGTGGAGGGGTCACATTTTCTATTGGAAAGTGTAAAATCATGTGAAAAATTATTTTTATATGGTTGACCTAAAAATCAAGGGAGACCTTTCTCCTGTTCAATCTTGTCTCCTGAAAATCAATACGAACTTAGTAGTTCTAAAAAACGCTCAAAAATTATGATATTTAGGAAATCTACCATAGGACTCTTTGAATTACTTGAGATGTTTTACAAAATCTCTCCCTTGGGAACATTCGTCCCTAAATGTGATGAGAATATGTTCAGGAAGTGTTATTAGACAAATTTTTAGTTTAACATGAATGCATCAATGCAATTTAAATATTACATTCATAAAATCTCAAACTTATATATAAAAATAACATCAAAACATCTTACAATAAGTATGTATGTATGCAACATGACATAAAAGGGTTGAATCACATGACTAGACACCATAGATGAAATTAACTTCTTACTTCAGGCTTGAATAGACTGGAAAAGGTAAGGGTATTGCTTCTTCATGTCCACCTCTGCTTCTCAAGTCGCACATTAAACTTGTTGATTTCTCCAAAGGTATAAAACGGATGCTCCATCTTTGTTCATCAATCCCTTCATTTGTGTGTTCAATATCTCTACTAGATCTTCTTCATACGTCATATTCTCTCTCACAACTACAATGTCTAAGGGCACAACATAGTTTAAGATACCTGCCACTTTCTTAACATGGACATATGAAAGACCAGATGAACCATATCATCTCCATAGGCAACTCAAATTCATAAGCAACCATAAAAGTTCTCCTCTTGATTCTATCAGGTCTTACATACCTAGGTCTCAACTTTTCCACCTTCTAAAACAAACCTACACCCTTCATGGGTGAGACCTTTAAATGTACCCAATAATCAACACTAAACTCAAGGTCCTTCCTTCTAAAATCGGAGTAGGACTTTTCCCTACTCTGAGCCGTCCCCAATATTTATCATATGATTGTAACTTTTTCCATGGAATCCATAATAATATAAAATCCAATGAAGGGCAATTCGCCCATCTTAAACCATTCGACAGATGAACTACATTGCCTTCCATGTAGAGTTTTGAATATTGCCATTCTGATTCTTGAGTAATAATTATTGTTGTAAGTAAACTCAATGAATGGAAGATATTTACCCAACTACCTTAAAATTCTAAAACACAAGCCCTAAGTATATCTAAAAGAGTTTGAATGGTCCTTTCGACTTGACCTTCAATTTGTGTGTGAAAAGTTGTGCTAAGCTTGACTCTAGTACCAAGGCCTCTTTTAATAGATCTTTTAAAGAATGAAGTAAATTGAGAAACATGGTCCAAAATAATAGACAATGTAACCCCACGTAATATAACCAACTTATGGATGTATAATTTAGTATAATCTTTGCACTATAAGATGTTTTCACTGGTTTTTAGTCTTAGGTAGACCAATCACAATGCTTTTTAGTAAACTCTATGACTTTTAGTCTTACATAAACCAATCACAATCCTTTTTAGTCTTAGGTAAACCAATCACAAAATCCATGTTAACATCTTCCCAATTCCATATAGTAAACTCTATGACTTGGGCTAGGCTATCTAGCCTTTGAGGTTTGACTTTGACGTAATGCAATTGTGGCATCCAACTACAAACTTTGCAATGTCCCTCTTCATTCCACCTCACTAATATACTTCCTTAAATCTTTATACATCTTTGTAGATCTAGTGTGAACGGAATAGGATGAATTATGTGCTTCTTTGAAAATCAAGTCGCTCAACCCATCAACATTTGTTACCAGCAGCCTATGTTGGTGTCAAAAATCACCATCTCCCCCCCCCCCCCCGAGAGAAAACGTCTACCTTCCCTCTTTCACGAATGACATAAATTCCACCAAAGTGGGGTCATGGTCTTGCTTGGATTCAACATTCTTATTCAAACAAGACTTGGAACGACCTATAACCACCACACCTTTATTTTTGGCTTCATCTGGCCTAACCACCAACCTAGCTAATTGATGAACTTCCTTTATGAACTCTTTCTTCCCATCCTCAACTTGAGATACACTCACTATGGATATCCGGCTTAGGGAATTTGCTACAACATTGAGTTTTCTTAAATAATAATGCATACTCATATCATAATCTTTATGGAGTTTCAACCACCTTTTTTGCCTCAAATTACTTTTTAGATGAACACACATTGAAACTCTTGTGGTTGGTAAAAGCATCTACATGCACCCCGTACATATTATGACGCCATATTTTCAAAGACAATACCACAACCGCTAACTCAAGGACATGGGTAGGATAGTTACGCTCATGCACCACTAGTTTCCTAGAAGCGTAGGAAATGACCTTGCCATCTTGCATCAATACACACCCTAAAACCAAATTTAGAAGTGTCACAATAGGCAACAAACCCTTCTGACCCTTATGGTAAAGGAACAATAGGAGTTGATGTAGGTTTATCCTTCACAATTTCGAAACTTTTCTCACATTTATTAGTCGAAGTGAACTTTGCCTTCTTTTCTGTCACTTTGTCAAAGTGGAAGCAATTGAAGAAAAACCCTCAAAAAATCTCTGATACTACCTCGCTAAGACCAAGGAACTCCTAATATCTTTTGGAGTCAAGGTCCTAGAAAATGTCCTCACCACTTCTGTCTATTTAGGATTCACAATAATCCCTTCACCTGAAATCACATGCCCTAGGAATGCCACCTCTTTCAACTAAAACTGGCATTTATCAAACATGGCAAAAAACGTTTCCTCCCTTAAAATTGGCAACATTACCCTCAAATGTTTCACATGCTCTTCCTCACTTAGGGTAGAAATCAATATGTCATCAATGAATATCACAAAAAACATACCAAGGTAGGGTTAAAGACCTTATTCATGAGATCCAATAATATTATTGGTTCATTAGTCAGACAAAAAGACATCAGCACAAATTAAAAATGTCCATGGTTTGTCTATAGATCCATTTTATGAATATGACATTCTCTTATCCTCATTTAATGGTATCTGAATTGAAGAATTATCGTAGAGAAGTGAATAGCCCTTTGCAATCGGTCAAATAAATCATCTATCCTTGGAAGGGGATACATGTTCTTTATGGTGTCCTTCTTGAGTTGTCGATAGTCGATGTGCATTCTAAGTGAACTATCATTCTTCCTTCGAAACAACACCGGTGCACCCCAAGGTGACTTGCTAGGTCTAATAAAGCCCTTCTCCAATAAGTCCTTCAATTGATCCTTTAATTCTTTCAATTTTCTTGAGGTGATACTATAGGGAGGAAAATAATGGTTTTAGTATCGGCAAATAGGTATACATCAAAATCTATTTTCCATTAGGGAGGAACACTAGGGAATTCATCGGGAATGACATCAAGAAACTCATGGACTATCAAAATTGGCTCAATAGGAGAAACTTTGGATTTAACATCCCTAACCGTAACAAGATGATAAATGCAACCCTTAGCAATAAATTTCCGAGCCTTCATAGAAGAGATGAACCTACCCTTAACTATAAAATTATGACCTCCCCACACAAGGACAGGTTCATTAGGAAATTGATATCTAACTTTCTGGTTTCTACGATCAATGGAAGCATGATATGTATGTAACTAATCCATCTGAAGAATAATGTCAAAGTCTACCATGTCAAGTTCAAAACATCACAAGGGAAGGCTTTATGTGATATGGACACGGGACAACTCTTATGGACTCTGCTAGAAATAATAGACTCAACAATGATTGTGAACACCAATGAAGGGTTTACATAGCATTTGGGGACACAAATTAAGCTTATTTGCATTAAATAGGGTAATGAAAGATAGAGTGGCACCCAGATCCAATAAAGAATGGACAACTTAATTATAAATCTTTAACATACCGGTGAAAACATCGGGTTCTTATGTAAGAACCCATGTTTCTCGTCTTCCATTATTTAAATAGTGTGGCATTATATAAGGCACATGTGATTTTTGCTAGCACCTAGGGATAATAAGGCTGACAATAAGAGGTAATATCAAGGACATAATGTTTCAAGTCAAAGCAATCCCCTAATAAACATTCGGGGTTAAAGAAATGGTCCAAGTGGCACCTCACCCTTTTTGGAAGGTTTAAATTAGGGTTCACTTTTTGGATGGGATTAAAAGTTTATAATTTTCTAATAATGGATTTTTAAAATTTATTTTAATAGCACAAAGTTCATACATTATGTTTTGGAATCAAGAAAGTGGCAAGATAAAGGTTGGCAAAGGTTACCGTAAGTTTCTTTAAGAAATTCTTCTTCAATTTGGGTCATATGTAACAGGTCATATCTCCTAAATTTTGAGGAGTTAGAAGGTCCAATTGAAGATCTATGAGTGTAGTTTTCAACGCACAAAATGGTCAGAATAAAGAGTTATGACCGTTTTACCGAGACTGCCTGAGCTGGAAACCGGGTCATGGGTCGGGCGGGTTGACCCAATTTAATGTCGGCTAATCTGAGCTTTTTAAAGCTAAAATCAGTGCCTTTTCATCTCCAAACAGCTTGTAAACTTAAGAAAAGGTTCCCTCCAGGTTCCAAAGGGATTTGAGTAAGTTTTTCGCATTTTTACCGTTAAAATTTGTCTGTGTGCCTAGAAATACGTGCCTTACGCTTTAGAATTGTTTTCCCCTTGTATTAGCTGTGTTTGGGACTATTTTTGGCCTGTAAAAAAAGTGGTATTCTTGCTGGTATTGTTGGCTTGCAGCTGATGTTTTCAGATAATAATTTTGGGGCTCTTTTATGGTCATTTTTATGAAGTTTTACGGACATTTCCTCTCGTAAATGCTCCTTGACAAATCTTGTCATTAATGCTAAAGTTTTACTGTGTATCGGTATCTTTAAGCTGCGTATATATAGTCATTGCGAAGCTTAGGACGTAAAGAACAACTTTCGTGAAGGAAGTTTAAGCAATTGAGGGATTGTTGGGAAGGTATGTTAAGGCTAAGCTCCGTCCCTCCTTTTTGCACGAAATCCGCGACGTTTACCAAAATGCCAAATGCTATATCTTACTATTTAGTTGCTAGAAGGACCTTCTATGGAAGGCACTGGGATTATAGATTAATTATTTTCATGATGGTATTAGGTTGACATTCCATTCGTTTGCTTAAATTGGTCTTTCAATATCTACATATCATTTTATCTGTGTTCCCAGCTACATATTCATATGTTGGAGGTATTTCTCTTCTTGGTGTAGTGCCATTAAAATAAATGTAGAATGCGAAGGAAATGTAGTATTCCTATTCAGTCCTTCTTCCATACGAAAATAAAATTGAAGCATTTAACAAGTAACGTTATGGTTTTCAATATTCTCTAGTGAAATGCTCCTATTTAAACTACTAAAGCGTTTGATCCTATTTAAATACTTTCCTTTACTAATTGACATGGGACCAAGTGTAAGCATTATGTAAAGCACCTTTATAAATATTTTCAAAGTTAAGGGTTCACTTTAAATGTTGGGTTAAGTTCCCAAACATGTTAAAAAGGACATATAAGATCTCATGAGTCTTGTGTATACGCTATGACAATGATTATGATGTTATGAGAATAAGTGTACAAATGAACCAAAATTGGCTAAAGGACAATGATTATGATGTTGTGAGAATAAGTTTACTGATGAGTCAAGACTTGCTAAGTTCTTGCTATGGCCTACTATATGCATTCAACATTCATATCATACATTGCACGTTATGCATGGACTTCGAGCTATAATCGAAGGTATAGGGCCTATTTTCCAAAGTGATTATATATATATATATATATGTATATGGTACAAATGGCCATGGGATGGCAGATATGATACGGTTAGCTACTGGAAAGGACCACCATTGCTAGCATTTGGGTGGGTATGTCATGCATTTGCATCTATATATATGTATTCACATCATGCAATACTCGAGCATACCATGAATATTTGATCACTAGGAGGTTGCTTATTGGCCATTAAGGCTATTGTAGGTTTGGTTACATGTGGTATTTCTATTAACCTTTTTACCACGGTTATCTATGATTTTACATCCTGTCTTACATACTAGTACATGTTTATTTGTACTGATGTCCCTTTGCCTGGGGACGCTGCATTTTATTTCGTGCGTGCAGGTTCAGTTAGGGTTTCTGATTTCTGATTTACCCCTCCACTAGGAGCCATGTTCAGCTGTGAGTTGGTAAGCTCCATCTCTTCCTGGATCTTTCACAGGATGCTTACTTTTTGTTGTACAATTGGTTATAGTCGGGGCCCTATCCCGGTAGTGTTAGTGATTCATTTAGAGGCTATTGTGGACATGTTATGGTAGGTTGGTTCTTTTATGTCTTTTAGTCTCCAGTCATCACATTGGCATGTATATATATAGAGTGTGCCTATGCCTATACCTCTATTGCTGCAGCCTTGTTGGCTAACTAGTACTTTGTCTCTTTGGTTTACGTATCTTAATGTATGTGATTTACTGTTGACCAGGTGGTGACCTAAAATACCCAAGCTTAGTCTTTTAGACGTTTTGCTGCCCGATTTTCTTCTGGTATCTAATTCAGTTAATTAGCATGTTTAGTGGCTTACCCGACCAATAACAGTATCGGGTGCAAGTCACGCCTCCCCTCTCTTTGGGGCGTGCATCTTATCCACCCCTTGCCTCCGTTAAAGAGCATAGAATTGGTTATTACGTGATGAACTCCCTTGTTGACCACCTTTTCACCTTTGATCACCATAAGCACCATATCCTTGAGGACGACCATCTCTAGCCTTGTTTGGAGCATTTGGACAATCAAAAATCCTTTGGCCCATCTTGCCACACCCATAGCAAGCATCCATGTCTCTCAAGAATTTGCCACCGTGATTCCTTCCACATTTTGGGCACATGGGAAAAGTCATCCCACCACTTCCACCTTGAGCTTGAGCCCTAAGGTTTGTGGTTGAGCCTTTGATTTTGAGCATTTTATGACCCTTGGCTTTGAAATTATGTGGCCTTCTTGGAAATGACCACCTCTACCACCCTAGAACATCGGAATCCACCATAATAACTAGTTTTCTTAGACTCTCCATTCTATTTCTTTCTAGGTTTTTCTCCTTCAAGTTTCTCGGCATATGTCACGAGACGAGATAAGTTTGTTTTCCTAATAAGCACAACAGTGAGACATTCTTCATTGACCATGTCAGATATTCTTGACACAAATTTGTTCATTGTTACTCGAGAATTAACAACCATGTGTGGAGCATACTTGGAAAGCTTGTTAAATTTGAGAGAGTACTCCTTTGCACTCATGGAGTCTTATTTGAGATTCATAAATTCCATCATCGTTTCCTCCCATTGTTCAATAGGGAAGAAACTATGAGACCCCGTGTTTCTCGTCTTCCTATACAAATAATGTGGCGTTGTATAATGCGTATATGAAATGCTTCCCATTCATAGTCTACTAAGTACATTGGACACAATGTTAGCTTTGTCAGTTGATACATCAGACTCATGTCATATTTCTTAAGAACCTCCAACCACCTAATTTTCCTTAAGTTCAAGCCCCTTTTTCTAAACACATATATCAAAATGTTGTGGTTGGTGAATGTATTAACATTTACCTTATGAACATTGTGACACCAAAACTTTAATACAAAAACAACAGTCGCTAACTCAAGGTGAAGAGTGGGGTAGTTTCGCTCATGCACTTTTAATTATCTTGAGGCATAGGAAATTACCTTTCCATGTTGCATCAAGACACAATCCAACCCTACTTATGAGGCATCCGAATAAACAACAAAAGTATACAAATCTTTGGGCAATGTCAAAATAGGGGCTGAAGCATAGCAATCTTTCAATGTTTGAAAGCTTTTCTTGCATTCATTGAACCATTAGAACTTCACCTTCATTTAGTTCAACTTAATCAAAGACGAGGCAATAGAAGAGAATCCTGCAACGAATCTTCTATAGTAACCAATCTAGAATAATTTTTTACCACCTCCATCTTCTTTGTATCAATCTTGACAACATCACCCAAAACAATGTCGTCAAGAAATGCCACCACCCTTAACAAAAATTTCGCACTTGCTAAACTTAGCAAAGAGTTTCCTATCTCTTAATATTTACAACACAATTCATAAGTGATACTCATGTTCCTTCTCATCCCGCGAATAGACTACTATGTCATCAATGAAAACAACCATGAACATGTCCAAGTACGATTGGAAAACCTTATTCATCAAGTTCATGCAAGATACAAGTTATTTTGTTAGTACAAAAGACATAAATAAAAGTCCAACATGGCTATACGGGGCATTAAATGCTGATTTAGAATATAACCATGCTTCACCCTAAATTTATGATACCTAGATTGAAGATCAATTTTGGAGAAGTAGCTTGCAACCTGTTGTTGATGAAATAGGTCATCAATCCGTGGAAGTGGATTCTTGTTTTAATGGTGACTTTGTTCAATTGATGATAATCCACACACATCCAAAGGGAACCATCCTTCTTCCTTACAAACAATATGTGAGCATCTCATGATGACACATTGGACCTTATGAACCCCTGACATGAAAGTCCCTCAATTTTTCCTTTTAGTTTAAGCTTTTCCTGGGTTATTTTACATGGAGGTGTTGAAATAGGTTTAATATCAAGAAGTTTATATTTCCTTTTTTGGAGAAATACCGGGAAAGTCATCGAGAAAGTGATCAAAAAATGCATTAAATATAGGAACCGAATCAAGATTAGGGACTTCAGACTCTATATCTCTCACCTGAACAACATGATATATATACCCCTTAGTATTTATTTTCCTATCCTTTACATAAGAAATTAACTTATCCTTGAACATTGAGTTATTGAACATTCGTTCAAGAATTGGTTCATTAGGGACTTGAAATTTGACTCTACAAGTCTATAATTAATACAGAGATATGATGCATACAACAAATCCATAAGAATAATAAGATCAAAATCGGTCATGTCAAGTTAAACAAGGTCAAAAGGAAAGGCTCTATGCAATACCGACATGGGACAATTTCCATAAATTTTCTTGTCTAAGACCGATTCACCAATCAATGTATAAACTGAATATTGCTCTAACAAGACATTGGGGACATTAAATTTTGTTGAAAGGTAAGGATTGACAAAAGAAATATTTACATCAAGGCCATGTAAAGTATGCACAAAAAAATTAAAGTCTCTAAACATACCTGAAAGCACATTAGGAGAGTCTTTCATCTCTTGCTTAGCCTAAAAAGCGCAAAACTAGTGGTCATGTGGACTACCCTTAGATTTTGGGAACCTTGTTCCACTTTCGCTCTTTGAATCAGTTGACCTTGAAGACAACTCTCCCTTCCGTTGTTAGAATCATTAGGCCACTTAGAGATCTTGTGCCTCATCTTCCTACAACTAAAGCAAGCATTTGTATCTATCAAGCAATCACTAATGTGTTTTCTCCCATAGTTTGGACACTTGGTAGTGTTAGCAAAACTTGCCATCACACCATGACCTTAGACATCAAAGGTGGGCACCCTATCCCGATCAAACCTTTGTGGAGCACTCTTGGATGGACCTTATCATTTTTGGAAATGGTCACCATGAGACATAGCATGTGAAAATCTACCATAAAAATGAGCACTGTTTGACTCTCTCATCCTTATCTTTTAAAGATTCCCACTCTCAATTTGCTTAGAATGACTTATAAGCTCAGAAATATTTGCCCGCTTTATAAGCATCATTATCTTGCACTCCATCATTACCAGGTCAGATACTTAAAAAATGAACTTGTTCATATAGGCTCAAGAATCATCCACAAAAGAAGGAGCATACTAAGACAACCTTGTGAAATTAAGGGTAAACTCCCTCACACTCATTCCATCTTGCTTAAGATTAATGAATTAGATCAATTTAGCCTGCATCAGTTCAAGTGGGAAGAAACGATCAAGAAGTGTGTTCTTGAATACCTCCAAACTAATAGGACCCTCATCAACTAGCTCGAACATTCGTTATTTGAACCAAACTTGGGAAACCCCCTAGAGTGTTAATAAGCTTCAAACTCCGCCGTCCACTAAAATGTCCCACTCATAATTTGAACCACTTTGTATACCTCATTAGTAATATTTATAGATCTTCATCCACCTTGCACCGGTTGAACACTAGAGTATTGACTCATTCAAAGTCTCTCACCTTAGAGACCAGAGTAGGAGCAATTGGAGAAGTGGCAACTTGATTTCTTCATTAGCCATAGCTTGGGATACCATAGAAATGGTTGTCCTAAACTCTTCATTGGTCACTTGATTAGTTAGAGCATCTAGTGAAACTTAAAGAACTGGAGGAGCTTGGTCCTCATTAGCATTAACTCCCCTTGGCAATGGAGCATGTCTTGTAGGCATTCTCTAAAAATTTAAAAGGACAAGCATTAGAGAAAAAGGATCTTAATTACAACTTATGGAATGACATATGAGGGTTTTCCTAAATGTCTCATAGCCTCGTATCATGGATGCGGCACTATTCATACCTATAAGCAAGACTCTGCTAGATGTAGCATGTCAGACTCCCTAGGATGCATTCAAACCTTATGCTTTGATACCTTGTTTGTCACCACCAGAACCTAGGGACTAGCCTTGACATGACTAATGAGGAACACAAAGGCAACCCATCCAAGCCTCTTGTTCGTATCATAAATATGCATAATGTAAATAAGCTAGAGGAAACATAGTATTAAAGCAAACTAAAACATGGGAGTCAAGTCTTCACACTAAATAGAATTGCCTCGCGATAGTCCAAATCATTTCCGTACATAACTAGATCTTCTTAGGGACTAGAACATGCCACTAGCTCAACCTCAAGATAAGAAAGAAAGTAAAAACAAAATTTAAAATAGCATCATAACGAAAGAAAGTAAAGGTGTTTCTAAAAAGCATAGGAGCTCACCAAGTTTTCAGTAAGTAAAATCCAAGTCTAGCAACAATAATAGTGAGTAGGAGCGTCGTCGTTCATCCTTATATGGTTACATCATATAGGAAAAGAGTATGCATTAATAAGTTAAAATGTACTAAGTCTGTAGGTACGCAATGCATCAAAGAAGCGTCACAACCATAATAGCAATATTTGTAAACATATTAGTAAAATAAGCCTTAGAGAAGATATATGCTCAATGCAAAGGAAAAATCTTGAATGCAAACATTTAAAAGAATTTCATAATTATCCTAAATATATATATGTCAGAATAGGACAATGACTGATAAAACTACCATGAAGATTATTATTTGAAATCTTGATGGTGCCTCTACATAGGAGAAAAAGTAGTCTACTTGCAAAAGTATACTATACCCCATCCTATAGGCTCAACTCTAGAACAAAGAGTGTTATATCTGGATCCAAATTTTAATACCGTGTAGGCATGTAATCACAATCGTATGATTGCATGTAATTATGAGACAAGGGAATTTATGTAAAGACCGTTGGAGGTAGTCCCCCTCGATCATGCTTATTCGGTGCTAAGTTAACTCAGATAAAATATATAACATGCAATAGATAAATAATCATCAACATAATTCATAGTTCATAAGTCATACTTCCATAACTTGTAAGATAGGTATAGAACCATGTAAATCAATTCATGTCATAAGAATAGTTCATCTTCTTAGCTTGGATAAAGTGTGGATATGCTTCCCAGCATGTAAACATAGCATAACATTAGGGCCTCAGATCACCATCCAAATTATGATCATAAACATACTTTCATGCTTGGAAACTTATTTATAAAAACATAGCTTAACATAGCAAATTAGGGACAAATATAGGTTCATGAACAATTGAAGCTATACCCATGAAATCACTTGAAAATTATGTATTATCAATGCAATTGAAATAAAATTTAATCATAAATAGGTCAGCCCATATCAATTTCTTGAGCCCTAATTAACATACACCTGAAATCCCTTAGAAATCCATTGGAAATCTTGAAACTTATATAAATCATCATAAGTCATGTATAATATGGTAAATTAAGTCATAAAATGATCATACTTAAAGCACTTAAGGTGAAATAACAAAAGCTCATAAAATTCATGCATGAACTTGGAAGAAAAAGTAAGTTTGGATCTAGGATTCATAGATGAAATTAGCCCATTGATGAAGCCCTACTTACCTAATTGAAGAATCCTTAGCAAAATTTAAAGAATTGTGCATAATCTTCCTTGGAAAGCTTGTGTAATACCCCACCTATGGGGAGTATGAAAGTTTCAAGAAAGTTAGGGGTGGAAAATTTTAAACTGTGAGATTTTACGAAGGGTTTGACGACCCGTAAGATGAACTATGGCCCATAAAGTGGTTCATGGAACCTGGCAGACTTGGTGAAATTTGAGGATCTTTTAAAGCTAATCTACGACTCATCAGATAACCTGTAATGTTCTCTATGAGTCATAGACCGTATCGTAGAACGAGCATCAGAGAAGGGGTCTCTGAGAGTCTATCAGATAAAACACCATCTACGGCCTATAGAACGATCTACGAGTCATAGATTGTGTCGCATAGAGAGGACAAGACAAAAAAGGTCTCGAATGTTTGGAAAAAGGACCGTCAGATGAAAACCCATGTATGAATCGTTGAGTAGTCTATCATAAATGGTGTCTCATAGACTTTTCCAACTAGTTTTTTAAAGGGGTAGTTTTGTCATTTCTCAACATTTTATGCCCACACGGCGTTGTTTTAACCTTCAAATAAACCCTTTATCAACCCTTTTACCCTAATTCCTCTCATTTCCTCCTCGTATAAACATCCCCTATATCCTAAACCACTCTCAAATTTCCTCAAGGCTTCAAGGAAGAATGTGCAAGCTAGGGTTTGGTTTCTTCACCTCCAACTTGGATTTCCCCTTTATTTAAGTTTACAAGGTATGTGGGTTAGATTGTAGGAACCTTTCCTTCACAAGATCAACCATTCCTCTCCTCCTTAGTGATTTCTCAAGATATGATAATACATGATGAGTTTTATGAACCTATTCTTATGATGATAATATGAAGTGTTTTGGGATTGTCACCCTAGTACATTATCAGGTTATGAAATATCATATAAACCCCATTATTTATGTTACGATTTGATGGAGGCCTAACTATGTATTCTCATGATTGATTGGTGGGTTATTTTGAATGATGTTTAAGGGTTTTATTATACTCCTGTCATGGCATTTATTTAGGGGTTGCACAATTTTATGCTTGGATACATGCAACAACCAATCATCGATCTAACATGCATGCCAAGTTCCTAAGTCATGAATGCCTTATGGCAAGATATTAATGATAAGCATTTTAAGACTAACAAGGAGGCTAAAAAATATGTTATGAGCTTATAAGCATGATATAAATTACAAGTACTATGTAAAGCCCTAACTTTGATGATTACAAGTTGTGATTAATGAGCTACTCTATGCATGATACTAAGCTATTTTGAGACTATTCATGTTATAACTATGATTATATTTCAAGTATTCTGTGGCATTGTGGCCTAGCACCGATAGGACCTTGGTAGTCTCCCATGGTCCCTTTACTATGTTCCATCATAGGTGTATGACATGAATCCCTTACGTGGTCTTGTACCTACAAAAAAGCAATGTTGTAACGTATGGATATTTATTGCACCTACCAAAAAGGCCATATCATAAGATAAGGATAACATGTAAAAACCCACCGAAAAGGCTATGTTATAAGGTTGTGACACTTTCCAAAAAAGCCATATAGTAAGGATAGTGTTAGATTTACCTTGACTAGTGGATCGCTCGTTGTATGGTGTGGAGTGAACATGGGGATTCCAAGTAGTAGTTTCCTTGATCTTACATATCGGTTATGGTCCATTCCCACCTATGTATGATATTCTTTGTGATATGCACTTATTATACATGTTTAGGATAGGGCATTGAACATTTATTTCATATTGAGCTTATATCCATTGATTATGATTATGCATATTGTTCAGTTATAATTTATACCCAATTTCTGCATTTTTACCACACATACGTATTACATTCCAAGTACTAACGAATATTTATGCCTGCATGATTTAATCATGCAGGACCCGGAGCTCCTTACCATCCTCCTCCTCTATGCGACTAGACGTTCTGGTTGAAGACTACTTGGTAAGACCACCACATTGGGGGACAAGATTTCACTTACTTTCATCCCTTGTTTAGGCTCAGTAATTTTTTGATACTATATTTTGAGGGTGAGCACAGGAGATGTCTTGGCCCCTGACCTGTTCGAAATTTTGAGGTGTTGTTGGATATTGTGATGGTTATGTATCATTGAGCTTGACTCCTTATACTTTTGTGTTATGATAAACATCCGTTATTCCCATGATTCCTTTTTTGTGCTAAATGCTTATCGATGATGATGAGATGAACGTCTGAAGACCCTAACTAACCCATAGCATAAGTCATACTTACCCACCTCTTAGAAATTATTTCCTATGTGATTCATGCACATCCTCTTCCCTACATTATCCCTATAGCGTGAGTCCTAAGTCTCGCTTTCCTAAGATATTATCTTCTGTATTCTTTGTTTTTATGCTTCCAAAAACCAAGGATGTGCTTAAGTGCTCATTAGACTTATTTTGGACCCCACTCGGGTCTCTATTCGTTGTGTCGCATCTAAGCCTAGGCTTGGGTAATGAAAGCTTAGAACCCTTGAGCTTCTACGGTGAATTCCCTTGAGAGAAAATACTTAGGATTTTTGAGAGAAATTTAGGACTGACTGAGTTTGAGAGTGTTTTAGGATAATTGTATTAGAGTTCAGGCTGTTAGTGAAGTTATTAAGGTCAAAAACGACGTAATTTAGGGGTTTAGTGGGTAAGAAATGACCAAATATCCTTCATTAAAATTCCGAAGGACCCGTCCACGTGCTACATGTATGAATCCTAGATTTAAGTATGGCTGGTCGACCATGGCTTCGTCCTAGTTACAATTTTACGTCTAAAAACAATCTATGATTCTCTATCTACAAGTCCATCTTGATAACCCATAGTTCCATTTACTAGTCGTATAATCCCCTGTAGATTAACCCCATACTTAGTAAAAACTTTTTACTTCACTAGTCCCAATTGCAACACTAGTTTACATTCTTTAAAATGTAGCATAATCTGTAAAACCCTCTCATGATTTCCTTCATGCTTAAACAAATCTTTAAATTCTCAGATTCCACTTATGACCACTGTTCACAACTTGTATTTCGACATATGAATTTTATAATGGCTTCAAACATCAACTTTTAGCATTCAAAGTTTTTCTAAGTACACTAGCTTAGGCCACGAGACCTATCTAAGACCCATGGGTCAAACCACGAGTTGTAGATAGGCATGTGCTTCCTTGACCATACTCAAAATTTTTACAACTTCATAATTTCTAATCTTTCAACTTATGGGGTGTTACACATATTTTTTTGGGGCCCATAGACATATTTAGAGATTAATATTAATCCAATTGATGAGCTCAAGGTATGTTTTTTATGGCCTATTCATATATTTTCTAGAGTTCTTTATTTTATTATTGATGATCTCGCCACTTATTCCGGGTGGACCGTGATCATTTTTCATGTTTTATTACCCCATTATATTATTTTCGACTTGGGGATCTTCATGTATTGTGCTATTAGTTGTGGATGTATTTGCTATGTTTCATGATATCTAATTTTGTTATTGTTGGTTTTTGGTTTTTTTTCCCGTAGCCGATGATTTATACATATATTTAGTTTATGACTCTAATCTTATTTAGTTAGTACCACTATGTTATCTTTATCATATTTTAGGTTTCTAAGGCCGGTCATCCGACCATTCCTTCTGGGTACTGCGTATTTTTGGTACTCGTAATGTACTTCTGCATCTTGTCGATGCATCTTCAAGTTTGAGCCACTCTCAGCACGTTCCCTATCATCTATAGTTATACTAGATCCAAGTAGTGGTAAGATCTTTATGTCTATAGACTTGCTACTTTCTTTCTTTTGTACTTGCCTAAATTTTTATTTATTAGTGCTGAGCCCATTCGTATTGTATGTATATTTATTAACTTTTTTTACTAGTAGCTCCTTTTTATGTGATACAAGGTTCGGGTGATTGGTCTAGCCGTAGTTTATATTTTTGTTACTTTCATGAGGTTAGTATATTTTGTATCACCAACACATCCCTAACTTGAGTCATGACACACTACTAATTAAATATCATGACTGGGGTAATGCTTCTCATGCACTTAAAGTTTTGTGGAGGCTTATGTTATATCCTTACCATATTACATTAGTACACTCCAAAGACAACTCCATGAGGCATCATAATACAAAAAGAAACCCATTTGATCTTTTCAGTAATGCCAAGATAGGGATTCAAGTAATCTAATCATTTAAAGTTTTAAAACTTTTCTCACACTCGTGTAATTGTTGAAATTTCACCTTCTTTCGGATCAACTGATGTGCTTTCAAAATACAACACTTTTGATGCTTAAAACATGGAATTTTGTGTGTTATCAAAGGGATGTCAGTGGGTTTGATGTGTTATTATGTTTATTTTTCAAGATTATAGGATTTGGCATGATTTTTGGCAAAAATCTGAAGAAATAAAGTTTTTGAGGACTTACCAGACACTTTACGGGCCATGGGTATCTTCACGAGCTGTAGAGAGGATTCATGGGTGAAATCTAGGGAAGGGCCTTTTTTCTGAAGTTGCATCCTGGAACAATTAGACAAGCTGTAGAATTTTGTACGAGTCTTGGATTGGTTTGTGCCTTGAGGATCAGAGTTAGAAGAGTTTCTGAAGAGTTGTCAAACGAAACCCTTTACAGGCCGTAAGGATGAATACAGCTTGTAGAAAGGTCTCATATATTGGACACCAATTTTTGAATAATATAGAGTATGAAGCCTAGGTACAGGTCATGCATCTTTGTATGGCCCATAACAAGGTCTATAGAAGCTGCCGAATCTTGTTTTCCTATTTCATTTTTGATCTGTATTTTAAATATTACAAATAGTTCTTTTAGGTCTTTTTAACAGGGGCCGCACGATTGAACCAAAAAACACTTTTGTGAATTCATTTTTTGTGATTTTTACATTGGAAAGCAATACACTGTAGTTTCTAGTATAGAATTTTGGATTTCTTGTCCTTCATTTAATCATTGGAAGTGTTTTCAATCATGCTATTCCATATCACAATTGTTTCATCTACAGTGATTATGCATAGCATAATCCACAACTAGCTTTGTGGGAACCATGAGAAAACAAACTACGTACAACCTAATAATATGTAATTATTTGAAGAATTGCATGCATATATTAATTAATTCTCTTCATTCTGATTTCTTTTTAATGGTGGATAACATTAGAACACGCCTAATTCTCTCTAGCTAGATAAAGGTAGTAATTAATAGCAAAAGAGATTAATTAACAAGATTCGATGTGATCCCTCTCGTATGAACAATTGAACGGGATCAAGGGAGGTTGGACAAGAACAATAGGTAAGGGTTAGTAATGTGAACATATAGGAATATATCAGATCATGTAGTGATATTTACCTCTTGCCTAGATCACAGGACTTGGTAAACTTAACTTATCGTTCTTCATGCTACACACTAGAAAAAATTAGGATAATCTTATGATACTAAGTTAGAAATTCATGGGGAACACAATAGCCTAGTTAAATCACTCACTGGTTTCACAACACTTGCTTGCAGTTTAGGTTTATATTCTTACAATCATGAAACCCCTTTATTGGGAGATAAGTAGATTAATTCATTCGACTTTCTTGCAATTACTTTAGGTCTAGACCATATTTTCTATGGGATTCGAACCTAACCTTTGTTAGGTTACATATCATGACAATGATTGCCTAAACCTTTAAAAAGGAGGTGTAGCTTCGGCGACATCATCAACTTTTTCAAGGGTGAAGAAATAGATGCAAACCCCTCTACAAACGACCTATAATGTTCGGCAAATCCTACAAATTTTTTAATATCCTAATGATACAAAGATCTTTGCCTGTTCCTCTCCACTCCGACTTCCTTGTGTCAACCATATTACCTTCACTAGAAATGATTTGACCTAGAAGTTAAAGCAATCTCAATCAAAAGTCACATTTTCCTAAACTTGGCAATAATTGCTAGACCTCCAAAGTTTGCAATACTTTTTTCAAATGACCCATATGCTTTTCCTCACTTGGGAAGAAAATCAATATATCATCAACGTAGACAACCACAAATATATCCATGTAAGGATTGAATTCTTGATTTATCAAGTACATGAAGTCCGCAGGAGCATTTGTTAACCCGAATAGCTAGCCAAAAGTTTAAAGTGACTATAGCTCATTTTAAAGGCATGTTTTGATTCTCTCACCCTCAATTGGAAATCGGATCGTAGATTAATCATAGAAAAATAAATTGCCCCTTGAAGTTGATCAAACAAATCATCAATCCTATTTATATAACATTTGTTCTTATGTAACCTTATTCAATTGTTGGTAGTCCATATGGATTTGGAGTGACTCATCCTTTTTTCAAACAAACAACCTGAGAGCACCCTACGGTTAAATGCTTTGCCTCATGAAGCCCTTATCCTACAAATCTTTCAATTTTACCTTCAGCTCCTTAAGTTCCTTCTACGCCATTGATTAAGAAGGAATATAGTTAGGATAAATATAAAAAAAGTCTACACCAAAGTCAATTTCCCTTTTGGGAGGCATACCAGGCGATTCATGAAGAAAGACACCAGGAAATCCATTATCAATAGGGATATACTCAAGAATAGGGGCTTCAAAATTACTATTCCTAACTCATACAAGATAAATGCAATGCTTGTAAATCATTTTCCAAAATTCATAACATTATATTAATAGACCTTTGAACACGGAATCACTACATTTCAACTTTTAGACTAACATATTTAGAAATCGGGATACATAAAAAATATGAAGCCAATCCATAACAAGAATAATATAAAAATTAGTTATCTCACAGTTTATAAGGTCACAAGAAGTTACTCTTCTAAACACCGAAAATGGGCGATTCCTATAGACTCCTTTATTCCACACCGAATCACCGATTGGGGTATAAACTGAGAAGGACTCTAACAAGAGTTCGGGAATTATATCTAATCTCATAGCAAGGTAAGGTATAACAAATGAAACTTATCACCCAAATCAAGCAAAGAATACACATCAAAGGGAAAGAGCCATGATGTACTAGTAAATGGATGGGGTGCATCCTCTATATTCTAATAGGCCTAAAGGGAGTAAAACCTATAATGCCAGTGACCACTATAACCTGATGCTTTAACAGTACCATACTAGGTGTGGTAAACTAACGTACTAGGTCTTCCTTGAAGAAAACTATCTCTTCCCTTGTTTGCGACACTATAGTATTCAAATATCTTATGCCCTACCTTACCACACCCAGACAAACCACTTGTACCTATCAAGAAGTTATAATGCAAGTCTGATAATGTCAAGGCCATTCACTAGGAGCCACGCTCGGGAACTTTAAAAGGTGCAAGGTCTATGATAAAGTTGGCGGTCCTTGAGTTTATAATGTAGCCAAAGAAGGGGTTCTATGTGTGGATGATAGCTTGGAAAGGTAGAGATGAACTAGGGGAGACATTGTCCACTTCGGCGATAGATGAAGTAATTGGCGATTCGCTAACGACATGGGACATAATATTCCGGAAGGTTCCACCTTCAAAAGTTATCAAGATGGGCGACGAGATTCCAATTCAGCAATGCACTTAATGAAGAAGGTGACGGTCATTTTGACCATTGTTTTACCAATTTCAGCAACTTTTGGGCCATTTTTGTGATAATCCGCCTAAGACTACAAATAGCTCATAGCTGCTCATTTCTAGGTAGACGATTTTGAATATTGTTAAACAATACTAGTTGTGTGAGTTTGAGAGCTTGGTAAAAGCTTTTGTTGAACTTTATTTTGAAATGGGGGTTGCTTGGGATCCAATTTTCCTTGGGCTGTTCCCAAGAGGTTAGTGTTTTTTTTTGGATTAGTCAATTGAGGTCGTTAGGTTTAATATACCTTTACTTTACTTTTGATTTCCCATCTTGTATCGATCTATATATCTATCAAGTGAGGTCTTTAAGTTGAATATACCTTTAGATTGCCTATGATTTCCTTCTTGCATTTTGTATTATATCAAGTTACCTCCTTCGTTCCTATCACATTTAAGACACATAGGAAAAGTAAATCCACCAGCATTACTAACTTAGGGCTTAGGATTGGAAACTATATATTTGTTAAACCTTTAGCCCAAATCTAGTAGTAGACCTTGGCTGAAAAATCTTTTCATGGTGAGAATAACAATTTCACAACGGGACATCTGTTGAGAAAACCTTTTATAAAATTGAGAATTTTTGGACTCCCTAAATTAAACTGGTTCACTTTGAATATCTCCTCTTCAATGTTCTTCATATAAGTCATCAACCTAGAGACGTCCATTTCCTTGATAAGTGATGTCGCCAAAGCTATATCTCATTTTTAAAGGCTAAAGTGGTCGTTATCAAAATATATAACCTAACTATGGTTAGGGTCTAACCCATAGGGATTATGGTACACTTAGAAGAATTTGAAGTAATTCTGGTAGATTAACCTACTTATCTCCCCTAATGGGGGAGAGGTTTGTAATGACTATGAAAAGTAATCCTACACTAAGACAAGTGTGAAATAAGTATGATGAGTAACTATATTTTGTTCCCCGTGATTCCCTAAATGGTATAAATAGATAATCAAATTTTTTTCTAGTGTGTAGCATGCAGAATTGTAAGTTTACCAAACTCTTTGATCTAGACTAGACTTAAATTTCACTATGTGTTTTTATTTATCCCTGTTGCGTGACATTATTAAACCTGACCTATAATTTAAGTACAACCTCCCCTTAGCCGAGTTTAGTTTATTAGACGAGAAACATCAATCACGTCCTATTAATTTATCTCTATTCCTATTAATTACTATCGTGATCAAGTCAGTAACACTAGGGAAATTCTAATGTTCACCACCGTTAATAAGCATCCAAACTGAAGGTAACTTAATAATATATCCATGCACACATTTCAAGAATTACAATTTATCTAGTTTTACCTTATTACTTCTTCATGATTCTCACAACTGTAGTTGTGGATTTAGCTACTCGTGATCAGTGTAGATACAAGAATAATGAATTTGAATACATAATTGAGCATTTATGCAAGGGGATTAAGAGCAATAAATCCAAACTCTTTACTATGAATTACAAGATTAAATTAAAGACACAAAATAATGTTTCACTAGTATTTATCTCCACCTCTCTATTATTCTCTACTGTTCTATAACGTTCCTTATGATAATAACCTAAAAAACCTATTTATCATTTGTAAAATACAAAACACAAATCAAATAGGATAAATGGGTCGGCAGGCTCTACGGGCACTTCTATGGGTCATATATCATTTTATGGCCCGTAATCTGGGCTTCGTGTATTTCAGCTTTAGTTCTGGGCTGACTTCTGTGAGACCTATCTATGAGTCGTATAAAGTTCTATAGCCCATAAAGGGATTAATCTGCTAACGTTCAAGCAACCCCCCACTTTTTGATCCTCAAGACACCACACTAATTCTACGGCTTGTAAAATCTTCTACCGCTCATGTGCATGTTCATACACATAACATTAGAAAATCACCCTTCACTGGAATTCAGTACAAAACTAGATCTATGGCCTGTGGAACTTTTCATGGCCTATAAAGGTCTTATGAAACCTGGACTTCTGCAAAATCTGCACACTTAGCCCAAAAATTGTGCCAACCCTATAATCCTACAAAACAAACATAAAAACACATCAAATCTACTAACATCGCTTTGAGAACACACAAAATTCAAAATATTTAAGCATAAAATGTGTTGTATTTCATAGCATATTATCAAGAATTACGGCCCTACTTTCTATCACAACCAAGGCCAATATTCAAAAAATAAACTTGCATACTTCACTCACATTCTAGGATAGCACATTAACACCCTCAACTTGAAATTGTTGCTTGTAGTTAAGCGACAGAATCAATCTATATAAGTAGTATAGTAACACACAAATATCAACCCAATGGCATTTATCTTATAAAATTTAAGCACTGATACCCGTACCTCTTAAAAAGCACATCAGATAGGTATCAAGAAAACCAATACAAATCAACATATGTGACAGTGAAAATATGAAAAGCAACGCAATTATCAACAACTAACAATCACTGAGTTGGTACAATGTCCACAATGCAATACGCGCGCCCTTATAGAAAGAAGTCTCATATACCTATCATGATGATACTTTCAGATTCAATGTTTAGGACTATGCAAAATCACTCATTGCCACAAAATACATTCAAGTATCATGCTCAATATCATATATTTTCCTTTATACTAATGACTATGACTTGTGACTTCTTGGACTAGGATCACTTTAGGACTTTATTGGCTTCCAACGTAGTCATAACGGGGCTTTAGTATGATGTTTTCAAAACATAGTGACTATAGGACCTCCTTGACACGACATTTTTATACACTTTCGCGCTACCAACACTTTCATTCCTCATTTCCACATTTTCCTTTTTAAGCTTTTCTTGTTGTTTTATTCTCATTTTTCAGCTTTTTGCCTTTTCATTTAACATCATTTTTCTTTCTAACTTTCCGATAACGCATAACTCATTTTTCTAGCATCCAGAAAGCAATTTATCCCCCATTTTCATCTATCACTAGCTTTTTGCTCATTTTGTTTTTATCCTTACACCATCCACCCTCAACTTAGACTTTTCGCCCGGGTCAAGGTGCACAATATCTAATCTAGGAACAAGGGCCCTTTTTGGTAACCACCCTCAACTTAAGCTTTTTACCTCAGTCAAGGAGCACAATGTTCAAGGAAGGACCTGGGCTAATATCAGTATTTAACATCTAATAAGCCTAGGTGACTTAGGTTTTTACAATAAAAAGGGTGTATAAGGCTCAAAAATTAGGATCAAGGGATATTTCACACATTTGGTTGGTTATTTAGGCTAAATGGACTGTGATGCCTAGCGGCCTAAGGTCCTTTCCTAAATAAATAAGTTTTGTCTAAGTCAAAGTAACAGGGCATGTTCTGAATTGAAACACAATATATGAAATAAGCAAAGAAAGCTCATACTCACATGGAAACAATTACACTATCAACAAAGACTCTCAGATCATGATTTTTATCTCAATGCATCCTTACTTATCAGAACAACCACTGTCAACACAATCACACATGTATGGTTGCTATCAAGACTAACTAACAAAATTTTTGTCGGTATCATTTTTCGCGCAAAAAAAACAAAAAAAACATATGTCATAGATATCTATACCATATGCTATCAATACTATCACCACACCCTAAACATGCTAGTTCAATAGAAATTAAATATACATGAGGAAAAATATCATAGGCAAGAATAGCCCTAGGATTACAAATTTGAGATAGTTATAGGCCAAGATTACTCAGACATCACTGAAGACTATAACTACCCACACACCCATCGTAAAAGAGTTGCATTTACCTAAATGCACAAAATGGAATATAAAGCATATGGGGTCAAAAAGAAACATACCTGAGCACCTTAGTGTCGGCTCTTACTGAGTATGTCGACCCTCAACTTACCTGGTGGCCGCCTCAGTAGTAGGAGCATGACTGGAGGGGCCAGCACCCCTCGCCCTCTTTGGCTCTTGAGCCTGCCTCATCTCCTTATTCTATCTTGATCGCATCCTGGAAAGCTCAAGTCCCACTCCTTTGTCAACACCGCCTGCAGCCTTACTAAATCTTGATCATCATCAATGCATGGCTTCTTCTTGTAGGAAGTTTATGATGGCTCCTTAGGAGAAAATAGGTCCTCCATTGACACTGGAGGCTCAGTCTATGTGAATACCATTGGTACGATCAGTGTTTCTGTCATGTTTGTCTGAAGCTGCTAGATCTTCATTTGAAGGGCCATCATTTCTGCTAACGGTGTTATGCTAAGGCTCTGCTATATTCGCATCTCATAAGCATCTATATGAGCATCCACAGATGCAAGTCCGATCTTGATAGTAGTGCCCGTAAATGTCTTCATTCGTCCCTCAAACATTAAAGTGATTTGTAAGATCTAGGGCGTGATGTGTTAAAGTAACTGAGTCAACTCGGACTTAGTGTGGGCCAGTCTCTACACCATGGCCTGAATGGACTCTACTAACACGTAGACAATGCTAGTGGGTACTATTGTTATAGGAATGGCATGTGGGGCTGAAGTAGAAGTAGTGGGGCCCCTCTCAACATTAGTCTCAGTCTTTGGTGGCCTCTCCTCAGTAGTAGTAGTTGCAGTGGGTGTGGATGGATTCTCGGATGGTTTCCACCGCGAACATCTCTTGTATTTGTTCTTGTTCGAGGGCCACCAGATTATCCTCAACTATGATCAGGTTGGCATCCCCAGTGCGATGCACCTCAATTAGCAAGTCTAGATGATTTAAACTATGCTCCCCTAGCTCTATACAGAGTCGGTAGTTCAATCAAGAAAAAGGGATGGAGGTAGACCTCTTCATGGTCGCCTCATGAATCTGCTCTTTGATAAGGCTGGCCCAGTCAATCTCATAGCCAGCTAGAATACAAGCAAAGCATGGTATAGTGTCAAAGTATTATCTGCATAAGTCAGCCGAATTCGTGACCTCACAACAGAAAACCAGAATTTTGTAGGAACGCTTAGTGAGGCCTTCAGAATGGGCTCCGATAATGTGGTTATCCATGCAAGGTCCGGTCCTTGCTCCACAAGCACTGCATCAACTCATCTTATCAAGATGGCCCAGTGGCTCTAGTCTCTCATTAGGGTCTTATCCTTGGTCTTCCCCATTCAATGGTAATACTCTGTTGTCTATCTGGGGGCTAGGAATTCTGGCTTGAACAACATACGGTGAATGGTCATCTAGGAGATCTCTATCGGCTAGCCCCTCTCTCTAGCGTGTGTTAGTCTTGCCTAAGTTATGTTCTTCTTTCCCTTGGGAAAAGTCCTAAAAACTATGGCAGCATAAGAGGTATAGAACTTATGAACCATGAACAGGGAGTACTTCCCCGGTGCTTTGGCCAGCCACTAGAGCTTGTATTTGTTGATAGTGTCCTAAACCTTGGGGACATTGTCTAGTCCGGAAGTGATGATTCAGGACTCCTCAAAAATAGAGCGAGATAGTTTACCTTGATCATTCTGCTGAATTCCCTCTGTGTAGAACTCCCCTATACCCTTAACACACTACTGGGTAAATAGTGTTCCCAGAGGTAATGGTAATGCCAGAGGTGGTGTGGTAGAGGACTCCATCTTTGACTCATCACCGTACTCTGACAGTCCCTCTGACTTTTCTTTGGTTGGAGTCATCTAGATGGAGCTGCTACAATTGTTTCCTCCCTCTTTAAATAAGGTAGAGCGAACAAAAATAGCGTAGGTGTAGGCCTACCCAAGTCTAGCGGTAACCCGTGTCTGTGGACACTCAGCATCCAGGTCAGGTCGGACGTTGAGCTCCTCAATCAAGCCACTAACCTTGGGGGTGTCCTGATCCACCGAGGTCTCATCTCTAAGCCTCTGCTGCAAGGCTTGGATCTCATCACATCTTGTCTTTGGAGCCATAGTACCTGAAACATACACATTTAGTAACCATGGCTAGCCCGATAAGTCAATGAACAAAACACAAAATCATTTTGGAGTTGGTCATGGATTGGATTACTAAGGCACTTCTACGAGCTGTAATAAAAACTACAAGCCATAGAAGGCCCTCGAAAAAATAGTGCTCATTAATTTTATTTACTATTAAATCTATGAGACTAAGTACGACTCGTAGAAGAATCTACAAGTCATAGACTGATTTGTAGAAGTGTTTCAGCATTTAAATTTTTATAGGTAGGGATATACGATACCTATCTATGAGTTGTAGAATATTCTATGGCTCGTCGAAGGTCTTGTCTAATAGGTTCTCAGAAATTTTAAGTTTTTGGATTTTGATAATAGGGGAAACCAGGGCTCATGGAAATTTATATGGGCTATAGAAGACCCTCATAGAGTGAAAAACCTAAAAGCCTGAATTTCCAAGCCTGTCAAAACGAACCCTTCACGACATTTGTAACAGTTAATTCAACATCGAAGCAAGTTATGACACAACTCCACATGGTTTCAATCAAACACCCAACACCTCACATGGAATTCTTTTCATACAACACCATCGAATGTCATTTTTACAAATTTTCCCAAGCAAATTGACTTCTTTTGAAAGAATTAACATATAATTACCAACACATGCAATCACACATCGATTTTTCAAGCACATAGTCAATTCAATTTAAATGACATGTAATGACATGATTGGCATATACATCATTCAAATACATAGACAGGGCCACACAAACCTAAATAATTTTTGTTTTAATGATATTAAAATATTGACAACATTTTTAATCATGATTAAATTTTAAGCACAAACAATGGCAAGCATGGGTTCATACCTCTGCTACTCCAATCACAATGCCTGACAATTAATTTTAACTTAATAATAGTAGGTTCGATATTTAAAAGGGTTTAATACCAAGAACTTCTCGAATTTGAGTGAAAAAGATTCTATAAATGAAAAGAGGAGGCGTGGGAGGGGAACCCCAGGGTTGCCGGAAATTTCCAAAAAAATTTCAAGAAAAGGGGGTGACGCCAATCATCGATGGTCATAAAAACAAGGGTAGGGGTGCCAGGTACTTTTGTGTAATTTTTAGAGAAAAATGGGGTCAAATTAATTTTACCCCTTCTACTTATAGGTTGACTGGGTAGGTCCAAAATCAATGGGCCCAGGCTCTACGAAACCCAACTTACGGGTTGTAGAGTACTTTATGACTCGTAGATCCTAGTTTCGTGGAATACCCAAACCCTAATTTTTACCTGTCTGTGAACCGTAAAACTTAATAAGACTCATAGAGTTGGTCGTAGAAACTTTTAAAGTTAGCAAAAAATAGAAAAACTTACATACGCTTCACGTTCCCCATTCACGGCTCGTAGTTTTATCTACAGGCCTTAAAGTTTACTCATGGACTAGAGTGCATAATGCTTTTCTCACTAGAAGTGTTTTATAAGACAATATACGGGTCATAGTTCTGCATATGGCCCATAAAACTAGTTGTAGAAATATTCCTTGAAGCCTTTTTCAGCCAATGATGGCAGACTTAGTCATGTGTCTGCACATACTTAACAGTCCACTCTATTACTCTATATGCAACCATTCCAATGTCAATAAATTACAACAAAAGTGCAAAAAATTAAACTATCTATAAGTCCAATAGCTAAAAACTAAACAAAACTACAACTATTACATTAAATATCTTGGGTTGCCTCCCTAGTAATGCATAATTTATTGTTGTGGCATGACTTGGGCAACTTGGTGACTCAGACTTCACCAAGTTCCCTAACATCCTTCTTCAGGTCACCTGGCCTCTTCATTGTCCGGTAGATATTGAAGATAACTTCTTTGTCATCCATGAATTTTGATGAGTACGTCATATAGTATCCTACAGGCTTCTTCACCGTTCGGCCATCCATCAACAATCGCATGCTCATCGAAATAGGGGCTCCAAATCCTAGATTCTTGAAGATTGCAAAGGGCATCATATTTATGTTGTCACCATAATCAAACAATGCCCTTATGAACTCCACCTCTCCAATAGTGCAGGGTATGGTGAAAGTGCCAGGATCTTCTCTCTTTTGCACCAAGGACCTTCTTGAAACTGCACTCCAATGTTGAAGCTCTTTCGAGAGTTCCTAACTCACAATTAGCTTTTTTGTAACCAAATCCTTCATGAACTTTGCATACCTTGGCATCTTCTCAATGCCTCAATGAGAGGAATGTTGATTGAGAGTTGCTTCAGTATGAAGATAAAGTGCTTGAACTTACCCTTCTCCACCATCATTTTTATTCTATGAGGGAAGGGAGGAGGAGGTCTAGGAATAGGCTATATCTTTTTGGGAACCTCTACTGCATAACCCACCGCATGTTTTGCTTTGATCATCTATGGTCCCTACATCGTTGACCTCAATTTTCTCCTCTCGAAAATCATCACCATTGATTTGCATCGGAGGATCAATGATACTCTTACCACCACGAGATGTCACCGCTATACACTAGCCCTCATTCTATGGATTTAGAACTATGTTTCTACGTAGTGTACCTCTTTGGCGCTAGTTGAGTTGAGTTAACACTTGAACAAACTATTGCTCCAACTGTTTGATAGCAACATAACGAGATTCTATGTTTCTATTAGTGCTAGAGAAGTCAGACTTCATCCCCCTCAAGGTCTCTCATGTGTATCAGCCTTCTTCAGTAGTCGGTTAAACATCTCCTCAACTCTTAAAATACTAGCACTTAGGTCACGATTGTGTGGTGGCATATAAGGACTATTTTTGTAGCCACCTCTACGATTGTTTCTGAAGGCATCATCTCTTTTAAAATTCCGAGCTTGGTTTCCTTGACTTTGTTAAATAGTCCTAATTAGACCCTTGGAAATTGGTCTTGAAACCCCCAGTCTGATCAGCAATGAAGCAAGTGTCCTTCTTTCCTCGTACATGAGTTCTCGCGAGGGCTAATGAATAACTGTATTAACTTAGACCTTATTCTACTTCATCATCACCTATATGTTAGTACTAATCCGAGCAAGCTCTTGCATTACCTCCTCATTTTGGTATGCCCGCAAACAACCCATGATTCTATAACATCAAAAATAATGCACTTGCAACCACAAATTTTGTGTCATCAAGTAGTGGCCGAACACAATATCTCCGGTCACATCGATAGCCATAGAATTCAGTCGATATTGATTCCACTTATAAGCTTTGGCATTAAAGTCCTGTGACTGTGAATCATGGGTTGTTTTCATTCTTATTCTCATTCAGGTTCTGAATCAGAGATGCATTAGTCGTGTTGTTTGCATTATCTTTGGCCATCCTTCTCAAACTTCTCTAGGTCAAATAGAGTCAAGGGAATGCCTAGACTTTGCATGTTGGGAATACACTATAATTGCAACTTGAAATAGAAAAAAAAAACAACAAAGACGTAAAATGAGAGAAATAAGGTTTAATTTATGAACTACTAAAATTAAACAAGTCTAGACATATTCCACAAAAACAGCGCAAAAATCTTGATGTCTCCCAAGCTACACCTCCTTTTTGAAGGCCGAAGTGGTGGTTATTAAGATATATAACCTAAACTAAGACAAGTGTAAATTCAGTATGAAGAGTAACTACGGTAATGTGTTCCCCATGATTCCCTAACTTAGTATTACCAGATAATCAAATTCTTTTCTAGTGTGGAGCATGTAGAACGGTAAGTTATGTTCACCAAACCCTTTGTTCCATGAGATAGGTATATTTCACTATGTGATTTGAATTGTCCCCGCAGTGTGACATTAATAAACCTTATCTATTGTTCGAGTACAACCTCTCCTTTGCCTAGTTTTGTTGATTATGCGAGAAATATCAGTTGAATCCTGTTAATTAATCTCTTTTCCTATTCATTTACTACCATGATCCAGTCTGTAACACTAGGTGAGTTCTAACACTTGTTACTATTAAAAAGCATTCAAACCGAAGAGAATTTATTTATACATGCATGCACAATTTTAAAGAATCACGAATTATCCAATTTTACCTTGTTAGCTCTTCATGGTTTCCACAACCCTATTTGTGGATTCAACTACTCATGATCAGTTAAGATGCAACAATCCTGAATTTAAAGAACATTTTACTCCCTTACTCAAGGTAATTATGGACAATAAATCCAATCTCTTCACCAAGAATCACAAGACTTAATTAGAGACACAAAATAATGTTTCACAAGTTTTGCTCTAAAGCTCTTTATGATTCTCTACTATTTTGTGATGTTACTTATGAAAAATAACATTAAAAACACATCTATAGTCTTCCGAATACAAAACCAAATTGAAATAGGAGACTAGGTTGGCAGGTTCTACAGGCACTTTTACTTACCATATAATATCTTCCCGCCCGTAGTCGGGGCTTCATCGATTTCATCTTCGATTCTAGGGCTGACTTCTATGACACCTATCTACGAGCCATAATAAAGTTCTACAGACCGTAAAGGGTTTTGCCTACTAACATTTCAGCAACTCTCCACTCTTTGATTCTCAGGACACGACACCAAGTCTACATCTGGTAAAATCTTCTACAGCTGGTCGATATGTTCGAAAACATAACTTCAGAATATCACCCTGCATGGAATTTTGTGCGAAACAAGATCTACAGCCCGCAGATTTTTTATCCCAAAAATTGTGCAAATCCAGTAATCTTGAAAAACAAATCTAAAAACACATCAAATCTGCTAACATAATTTTGAGAAGACACAAAATTCTAAGTTTTAAGCATCAAATGTTCTGTATTTTGACCATACATCAACAAGCATAGCGCCCCTACATTCTATCATAACAAAGCCCAATACTTCCCAAAACAACTTGCTCAGACGAGCTCGAGAGTCGACCAAGAATTTGGGAGCATATTAGACAATCTCATAAGTTTGAAGGCATACCTCCTCACACGCATACTCCCTTGCACAGCATTGATTAGCTTCAACCCTTTCACCTCTCTCAAATCAAATGGTAAGAAGCTATCAAGAAAAGCAACCTTGAGTGTTTTCTAACCTATAGGGACCTCTCCAACTCTTTAGTTCTTTCACTGATTGTAGCACACTTGTGCAACACCTTTATATTGATAGATCGCCAACTCTGCCTTCTCCTCTGATGGGATGTCTACAATATCCACAATTTTATACACCTCATCAAAAAAACTCGTGAATCCTCGTCCACCTAATAACTATGGAAGTTTAGAGAGTTCACTCTTGTAAATTACCTAACCTTTGAAGGCATCACTCCTTGGTTCACTTGAGTTGTCATAAGTTGGGTGAGCATGGAGATAGTGGTCGGAAACTTGACATTGTTTATTTTATCGACAAATGGGACATTAAGGGCTTGAGTGGTTTGCAACGTATTAGCATCGACTCCTTTTTGCATTAGTGCTCTTTATGGAGATCATTTCTGAAAATGCAAAGTGCACTCATTCAAGGAGCAAACCTTAGAGTACACTTGTCTCATGATATAGACCATGGAAGAAGTGAAATATTTCCTAAATACATTTTCACCTCCTAATTATAGATATGGTGTGCTTCATACCCATGAATAAGATTCGATGTGTCATTTAGGTAATGTAGGACACCTTAACCTCATGCCCTGATACATAGTTTAAGACTACCCAAGCCTTTAAGTATATCAAGTATATATAAGGTATGTAAGGGAAAAATATGGATGTAATCAAAGAAATGTCTAGATGTCATAGAATATTAAAAGAAGTAAACATAGACACTTTTACACCATTTATCCAAAGTTCCTCTAAATCATTGATGATATGCTAGAGTAGGCCCTAATTAACACAATGTCTAGATTGGACTGAAAGAAAGTAAATAAAATCAAAATAATGATAAGACCGTCCTCAAATAATGATTATTCACCACATCAATCTTCAATACCTCTAACCTCGTGGAGAATGAGAGTGCTTGTCAACCCCTATATTAAGGTAAAATGACGACAAAAAAGTATGTGTTAGTACTTTGAATGTACTACTTATGAGAGCAATTCAATAAATCATAAGCCATGATATGCAATTGACAAATGTAAAAAGCATAATAAACTAGTCATTAAAACAAAAGTAAAACATTAACATGGTCGATGGATAATGAAAATATCATAGAAATCATCAGAGAATATAAATAATAAATGATCAAAACATATGTTATAAGAAGTTTCACATATTTAGTACAACAATCATAATCGACAATAAGACCACACGATTTGTTAAAATTGAATCCTATTGTCTCTCTATACAATGAAGAAGGAAAATCTATTTATCAAGGTAAACTCTACTATGCTAAGCTGATTTCATTAACATATGTGTCATGGCCAAAACATGGGGCCTAATCAAAACACAACGAATGAGAAACTCGAAGGTATCCAATCAGAGCCTCTTATCATAACATGAGCATACATAAAGTAATAAATCAATTACATGAATACGTAGGAAGAACATAGTCTTACAACTAAACTAAAAGTAAAGGTAAGAGCTTTCTAATAAAGAGATTACATCATCAAAATAATGTCAAATCAAGCCTCTACTTAGTAAAATCTTAGTGGGATCTAGAACATACTACTAGCTCACTCTTAATAAAAGGAAAAAAAAAGATCAAAGTACAACAATAGAAATATAATAGTTAGTAAGCCAAGGCTTGTCCCCAAAGCGTGGAAACTCAAAAACCAAATCTTTTTGCCTAGTAACTGACTCTTGCCACGAAAAAGATGAGTTTGTGCATCGTCTTCAATCCATGCATGGTTAGATCATGTAAACAATGTGTATGCATAAGTACGTAAAATGTACTAAGTATGTTGGTATGCAATGCATCAAGAAACATCATAACATAATAGCAATATGCATAAACATATCAATAGAATAAGGATATGGTATGAATGGTAAATGTATCTCTAAATCTATGAATAGAAGCATTTAAAAATCTTGCACAGCCTAGCATATATTTATGTGTGGAAATAGGACCATAACTGATAATAAGAATATGTTGACTATTACATGGAATTTTGATGTTGCCTCTACAGCAAACAAAAACGATAGTGTACTTTCCAAGGTATACTATACCTCACCTTATAAGCTCTATCCCAGAACAGTGAGTGTCATCTATGGATCCACTAACATAATACCATACTGGCACATACGTAATCATATGGTGGGACATAGTTATGGGACTTAAGACTTTATATAAGGATCCCTTGGATCGAACCCCTATCCTAAGCATTATTCGGTGATAAGTCAAATCCTATGGATTACTTAATAAATACATAATCATCAACATAATTCGTAATTTATAAAATAATACTTTCGTGGGTTGTAGAATAGATATCACGACCTCACAAAATATTGCATATCATAAGAATAGTCTATCTACATGACTTTCATAAAGAGTAGGTATACTTTTCATCTCATTGCATAAATATTAGAGTGTTAGGTTACTCATATAATCATGACCATAAATGTGCTTTCATACTTGGAGTCTTTTAATGATGACATAGCTTAACATAGGAAATTAGGGGAAAATATGGGTTCATTTACAATTGAAATCAAAATCATGAAATTTGATGAAAATCATGTGCGATCAATGCAATTGAAATCAAATTGTATCATAAAAAAGAGAACCCATATCAATATCATAAGACTAATAGACATGCATTAAATTAATTAGAAATCATGCAATTCATCTAATTCGTCATAATTGAGGTATAATAGAGTAGGATAACCATGTAGATATCATAATATAAAATATTGGAGCGAAATCATGATTCATAAATATTCATGCTTGAAGCTTGAGAAAAAAGAGAGTTTGAATTGTGTTTCATGTATGGAATGAGTCCATGGATGAAGCCCGACATACCTCAATGGAGAAAATTTAGACAGTTAGATCAATTGGCCTTGGAATCCTTAGAAAATCTTTAGATCCTATGTTTAAATGGTGAAAATCCTTTATGTGAAAAATATAGAGAACTTTAGAGAGCTTTTGAGAGTGAATGAGTTTGAAATGATTTAAGGGTAGTTTTAATAGGACTAAGGTGGTTAGGGTATTTACTAAGATCAATATGAAATAGTTTAGGAGTGTAACAAGTTAGTAATGATCAATAAGTCCTTCGTTAATTTCCCATTGGACCATCCACGAGGTGTATCTATGAGTCACAAAATAAACTGCGGCTCATAAAACCATGGTTCCTTTCTATAGAAATTGGAGTTTAATAATAGTCTCTTATCCTCCATCTATAAGACCCTTTCTTTAGCTTGTAATTCTATGTACGAGTTGTACTTTACCCTCATAGATGTGTTCCATCCTTTGAAAATTTTTCCGTTCCTCAGGGTCCAACTACAAACACACTTTAATGTCTATAAAATAGACCACGGTCCATAGGTTGGCCTTATCCTTTTCCTCAACACATAAGCAAAATTTAAAGTTCCCAACACTTCCATCTATGATGCCTTTTTATGAGTGGTAGTTCCAATTATGCCACGTACTATGGCCTCGTAAACATACAATTCCATGTTCAAAAATTTTCTAAGGCTTGGACCAACCACGAAGCTTGTGTACGACCCGTGGAAAGAACCACAAGCTATAGATGGGCTCATAATATTAGTCTAGAACAAAAATTTCTACAACTTTGCCATTCTTAAACTTTTAAATGTATGGAGTGTTACAATGTGCTACATGTGACTCTGCTAGTTAGGCAGCTAAAAATAATCCTTAGGTGGCACGTTTTATAGGAATAAAAATTGCTACTACGGACCCCTTTGGTTAAGTTCTCACCTCAAACCCACTCGATGCTACATCAAAATCCCATGAAATACTTGTCATAAAGCATACTTCGTACTTATTATAGTGCATGGAGCTTAACAAGTTAAAAGATATCAATAATTACTAATCAAATTCATAAAGACTTGTTTATAAAATATCTCATTTAATGTGGTTCTTGTAATGTAGGTGTAAAACCCTCCATCATTATGAATCCACCTCCATTAAGAGTGTTATTTGGGTCTTTGGTCACCTTTTTCATAAACCTTTTTGAAAGATTAGTCAATTCGTAATGATAACATATAGTGAAAACTAGGGTGAAAGTATAGGTCTAATGTAGTTAACTTAAAATCATGTAATTGAAAGGAAATCATACATAATCATGTAAAGTACGTGCAAAACCCTCCAACATTTTGAATCCACCTCCATACAGAGTGTAATTTTTGTCTAAGGTCACTCTTCTCATAAATTTTCTTGAAAGACTTTTCAATTTATAATAGTAAAATATTGTGAACCCCTAGATAGTGTGTAGGAGTAATTTGCGTGGAAATCCTTTAAAATATGTAATTTTTTACAATTCATGCATATTTGAATTAATAATCATGATATAAAACAATATTCATGTAACCGAATGAGAAATATAAAATAAAAGTCATAGACTTGGTACTTGAAATTGATAGGATACATGGATGAAAAGGATCTATAAATGAATACCCACATATAAATGGTGAACTTAAAATCTAGCACGATGAAAAAGGAGATGATGAGAGAGGAAAAACTTGCTAGAACTTATGAGTTTTGCTGGATTGATTGAGAATGTGATGAATTGTAAGGATATGGTAGTTATTAGGGCTCTTATAGGGACAATGTGATATAGTTTAGGGGTTAGGAGGGTAAGAAAGGATCAAAATACCCTTCATTAATGTAAGGAACCAAATTTTCGAACGATTTAATCGAATCTCATAATGTTGGCCCGAGAAAAAATTTGACCAAGTGTCGCTCCATAGGAGGCCTACACGGTCAGTGTGAAGCCACATGGACCGTGTGGCCTTCAGTGGATAAGTACTTGGTCATAATTTCGATTACGAGGTTTCTATAGAGAGTCTTACACTAAGTGTGGGCACACGGCCACTCACACGGTAAGGGTGGGGTGGTACGAGCCGTGTGTCCCACCATATAAGCTCGCAACGTGGAATTTTTCTAAGTACAAAATTACCGTCTCATAACTTTTTTCACGCAGAAACGTTCGTAGTGGCGTTTCATGGTGCCTTGTCATGACTCTTTTAGTGTAACACCGGCCGTGTGGCTATCCGTAAAGAGACCCTTAGCTTCGGAAAAATTCTATGTGTTAACGTTGTGAAATCTATCTAAGTTTCATCCCATGGTCACGGTTCACGATCCGAGAAGTGTCACACGGACCGTGTAGATGCCCATGTAGATGCCCGTGTAGCCTTGACGGGCCACTTTTCCATCCATTTCATTAATGGAGTTTATGTAATTAAGGTTCATTTTAATTATGTTTCATGACCTTTTGCAAATCCTAGACCCCCTAAATCAGCTGATATCTTTCCATTTTAATTTATTATCCTTGAAAACACTTTTACTCAAAAAGATCACTCCCAAAATACTCTCTAAGTCCTTCTATCAAGACTCAAGCAAAGGTTAAATCGGCAGATTCAACTTCAAGCTAAATTCTTTTCAAACTTATGATCCAAATCCAGGTATGTGGGATTGATTCTTAGTCCCTTACAACCAAGAAGACCTAAACTCTTTTAAATTGAATTTCATGAATTTTAGCTTTCTTTAAATGTGGGTTTTCATTATTTGATATTCTTAAATCCAATTGATGTATGGGCTTTACTTTATCCATGATTTCAAATTACTTTAATCCCTATTATGAAGTTATGAATATGTATGTCCCTTTTAAAGCTTGATTTATGCATGGGTGATTTATATTGTGATGTAGATGTTGATTTAATTATGGATTTACTCGATTTCATATTGTAATGTTGATGTTAGCTCGAATCTATATTACCCATGTCATTCACACATCATGCATTGCAATTGCATTCATGAACATTTGGGAAGTATGAAGTGGGTTAAACACAATCATGTTCTGTGAAATGGTTCCATAAGATATTGGTTTTGACAAGAATTTGATCGTATAAAAGTCTTATGAATATTGGTTTTATGCATTTTGGCTGCCTAAACCATTCCATATTTGTGATCCAGCTAGTACTATGCAAGAATATTATAACTACAAGCTATGATTTGACATTTGAGCCTAAATGTCCATCGATTGGATTTGAAATGACTATTGTCTTTTCGAAAGTATTATATGTATACTATATGTATTCTCGTGGGATTTTGACTTAGCACCGATGGATTGGACGTGTCATGGCTATCCCCAAGGGTTCTCTCCCTTTCCTTGAACTATGTGCCTAGCATATGTTATGAGAAACCTATCCAAATGGGATATGTTCCCCTAAAGAAGGTTGCTTCATACAAAATGGGATATGTTCCCATAAGGTTAAGTATTGTGATATGATATGAAAAATGCTTTCCAAAATGGCATATGTTCCCGTAAGGGTGTTCCTTCATACTAAATAGGATATGTTCCCGCAAGGTGAAGTATGGTTTACCTTTGGCAAGTGGACTACATCTGTACCTGTGAGGGGATTTCATTGGGATTCCAAGTACTAGCTCACTTAATCTTAGTCTTGTCGGTTAAGGTCACATCCCCGCTAAATATGAACATTACTGCATTCATGCATCACAAATCTCGTTGCATATTATATACTACCCTTCCTTGGATATATGATTTTTTCTATATTATGAGCCCTTGTCATCTAACATTGGAATGTAGGTTTGATAGGTCATATGCATTGCATGCCTGCATACTTAGTACATTCAACTATACTAATGCATACTGAATGCCTACATGATTTTACCATTTATGGGCCGAACGCTTTGACTATCCACCGTTTGACGAGTAGATCAAATTCTGAAGGTTTAACTTATGGTGAGTCCAATCTTTAAAAGACAAGCCACCCTTCCTCTATCAATATTATCCCATGTCTACTTTCATATTTGAGGGTAAGCCAGAAACATGTCTTGGGCCCCGTTCTATCTTATGACTAGAGGAATTGTTGGACATCTTGTAGACTTCTATTGATATTATATATATGTGATGTGATGTTTTTGGAGCTCGTGTTATCTGTTGCCCTTTTTAAATGCCCATTATGGATTGATTATGGAAATATGTTATGTATGCATGTGTTGGTGTGGAAATGTGGAAAGTCCTAAGCCCTGTTTGCCCCAAAGTGTGAGTCCTACTTACCCGACCCTTAGTTCCTATATGCTATGTTTTATGTGAATCCATGTAAATCCCTTTCCCTTTGACATCCCCATAGCGTGAGTCTTCCTTACCCATCCCTTAGTATTATGTGTTTACTATTTGATTGCGCTTCTGAACCGATGATGTGGACTGGGATACTTCGAGGCTTGTTTATGGACTCTTGGGTTCTCATTCTCTGAGTCACTTCTATACCCTAGTCTCAGCTCATGACAAATTATGTTATTAGAGCCCTAGGTTTATAAATGGTCCCCAGAGTCCAACATGCCGTGTCAAGTAGAGTCATATTTATAGGTGTAAAGTGCAACATGCCTATGAGTGGGAGGCTACAAAGACAGCCTAGAAATTGCCTCACTTCTTTATGTCTTACGTCGTGCTATTGCTCTTATATTTTATCTCCCTATCTTGACGATGTCATTGCTCCATTTCAGATGCCTCAAAGAAGACCCTACCTACCAAGGTCGGCTCCGGTTGATGAAGATTAGGCACTTGAAGAGCCTATGGATGAATCCATCTCAAATGATGAATTCTGTATAGCCTTCACCATACTTGCCCAGGTGGTGAAATCTCAGACTAGGCAAGCTAATCTACTACGAGATCCTACACCAGCTTCTAGGGTGAGGATGCTCAAAAATTCATTGATGAGCTCACCAAGATATTGAACATTATGGGTGTCACTTCTGAGGAGATGGTTGAGTTAGCTGCCTATAACCTGAAGGGTGTGGCTCAGCTTTTGCACACCTAATGGTCTATGGAGAGGGTTTGCGGTGGTGATGTTAATTGGGAAGAGTTCAGCCTTGCATTCTTAGATCGCTTCTTTCCATTTGAGCTTAGGAAGTCCAAGAAGACTTAATTTATCAACCTCAAGCAAGGAGGTATGAAAGTGAGGGACTATTCCCTCGAATTCACAAAGTTCTCCAAGTATGCTCTATCGCTTGTGATTGACCCTCATGCAAGGATGCACAAGTTTGTTTCTTGTATCTCTGATTTGCTTGTAAAAGAATGTCGTACTACCATGCTCATAGGGGATATGGATATTTCTAGATTCATGGTATATGCTGAACAGATCGAAGGGGAGAAACTCAAGGAAAAAAGGGTACACTATCCTAAGAGGGCCAGTTTTGATGGTGGATTTTGTTGTTCTCAGAGTGGTAGCTTTGGTCGCTTCCAGCAGGGCTAAGTTCTGGTGGTTGGGTCGCTAATGCTTCTGTACCTCCTCCTAGGGCACTGATTGGTGGTGGACAGGGGTATACTTTATGTAGCAAGTGTGGGAAGCCCCACACGGGTGTTTGTTGAAAGGATTTGGGTATTTGCTATGGGTGTGGTGATAAAAACCACAAGGTTGCTGATTGTCCTAAGAATGCCCATAGAGGCCAAGGTTAGGTAGCTGAAGGCGGTCAAGGTAAACAAAGAGCTCCCCAAGTCGTTTCCACAAGGAAAACCAGGTTGCGTGCACTACATGCTTGCCAGGAAGTTGAGGAAGCTCTGGATGTCATGACTGGTATGTTAAAAGTCATTGATGTTGATGCTTATGTTTCGCTTGATCCAGGTGCAAATTTATCTTTTGTGACTCCACTGTTGGCTATTAAATTTGGTTTGAATCCAATGATTTTGAAGGATCCTTTCTCAATTTATACTCCCATGGATGAATCTGTTATTGCACATAGAGTCTATCGTGGTTGTCTGGGATCTGCGTTGCACAATGTTTTCCCGTGTGACCTTGTTGAACTTGAGATGTTTTATTTTGACATGGTTTTTAGGATAGATTGGTTGCATACATCATATGCCACTATAGATTGAAGAACCCGGAAGGTCAAGTTCCAACCTCCCGGTAAGCTCGTTCTTAAATGGAAGGGTAGTGACTCCTCTATTAATGTTTGATTTATTTCATACCTCAAGCCTTGAAAGATGATTTCCAAGGGGTGCATTTATCATATGGTGAGGGTCAAGGATATGGAGTCCGGTGCACCTACACTTGATTTGATTCCGGTGGTGAATTAGTTTTCAGACGTGTTCCCCGAAGTCTTGCCTAATGTTCCTCCTGAAAGGAAGTAGACTTCGGCATAGATCTTCTTCTGATACTCAGCCTATCTCTATTCCTCTTTATCGTGTGGCACCGGTGGTGTTGAAAGAGCTAAAAGGGAAATCGAAGGATTTGTTAGAGAAAGGCTTCATTAGGTCGAGTGTATCGTCGTGCGATCCTTCAGTGTTGTTTGTAAGAAAGAAGTATGGGTCTCTCTGAATGCGTATTGATTACAGGCAAGCAAATAAGGTGACCGTTAAGAATAGGTATTCATTGCCTAGGATTGATGAGTTGTACGACCAGCATCAAGGGGCTAATCTTCATTCCGAGTTTCATTAGATGAAGGTTAGGGAGTGTGACATTCCAAAGACAAACTTTCGAACAAGGTATGGCACTTTATGTTTGTAGTGATGTCATTCGACAATACTCCCGCCGTGTTCATGGATCTTGTGAATCAAGTGTCCGATCAATTTCTTGGCAGTTTTATCGTGGTCTTCAGTGGCGACATTCTCATTTACTCCCGAAGTTTTACAAACCTTGAGAGAGAAAAAGTTGCATGCCAAGTTTAGCAAATTTGAATTTTTGTTGGGTGAAGTGGCTGCCCTTTGTCATGTGGTGTCTGACGATGGTATTAAGATGGATCTGAAGAAGACCAAGGTCATGAAAAATTGGCCCAGAATGTTTACTCCTTTGTACATTCGAACCTTTCCGATGTTGGCTGGATATTATAGAAAGTTCGTTGAAGGGTTCTCATCTATTACATCTCCGTTAACTAAATTGAACAAAAATAAGGCTAAGTTTGTGTGGTCAGATGAATGCAAACAGAGTTTCTGAACCTTGAAGGATTGACTTATGTCGTCTCCCATCTTGACTTTACCAAATGGCTTGGAGGGATTCGTGGTGTATAGTGATGACTCGCCGATTGGGTTGGGTTGTGTGCTTATGCAACATGGTAAGGTCATAGCATATGCATCAAGGAAGTTGAAGATGCATGAACGTTATTACCCAACACATGATCTTGAGTTGGCTGCGGTAGTCTTTGCGTTGAAGATTTGGAGACACTATTTGTATGGGGTTCATGTTGATGTGTTTATTGATTATAAGAGTTTACAATATGTATTCACTCAAAGGGATCTCAACTTGAGGCAAAGGAGATGGTTAAAAATCCTAAAGGATTACAACATGAGTGTTCAATATCATCCCGGCATGGCCAATGTAATAGCCGATACTCTCAGTATGTTGTGCATGGGAAGTATGATGCATGTTGAAGAGGAAAGGAAAGAGTTAGCTAGGGATGTTCACCGGTTGGCTAGGTTGGGTGTTAGGTTGGCCGACTCGAACGATGGTGATACCCATGTTCAAAATAGGGTAGAATCTTCCATGGTGGTTGATGTAAAAGCTAAGCAAGATTTAGACCCGTCATTGCTTGAATTGTAAAAGTTGGTTGCCAAAAAGGAGATTGAGATGTTCTCCCAAGAGGGAGATGTGTGTGCTCAAGTACTAGGAGCGGCTTTGTGTTTCCGATGTGGATGATCAATGAAGGGTGATCGTGAGTGAGGCTCACAACTCTCATTATTCTATTCACCTGAGATCTACTAAAATGTATCAGGATTTGAAGGAAGGGTATTTGTTGCACAGTATAAAGAAGGATATTGCTAAGTTTATATCGGAATGTCCAAGTAGTGAACAAGTGAAGGTAGAGCACCAAAGGCCCAGTGGCTTGGCTCAAGATATTGAGATTATCATATGGAAGTGGGAAGATGTGAATATAGACTTTGTCGTTGGTTTTCCTCAAACCTGAAGACAATTTGGCTCCATTTGGGTCATCGTTAACCGAATAACCAAGTTGGCTCACTTCCTATCAGTCATGACTACCTATAGCGCGGAGGAGTATGCGAGGTTGTACAAGAATTGGTGAGACTACATGGTGTGCCTAGATCTATCATATCGGATTGTGGCACCCAATTAACTTCCCACTTTGGGAGGTCATTTTAGAAAGGACTTGGAACTAAGATTAAGTTGAGCACTGTTTTTCATCCTCAAACCCATGGGCAAGCTGAGAGGACTATTCAAAGCTTGGAGGATATGTCGAGGGCTTGTGTGTTGGAGTTTAAGGGCAATTAGGATTATCACCTTCCACTCAATGAGTTTGCCTATAACAATAGATTCCATAATAGCATTGGTATGGCACAATTTGAGGCCTTATATGGGAGAAGGTGTAGGTCGCCAATGGCGTGGTTTGAGTTGGGAGAGATGGTAGAGATTAGCCCGGATTTAGTGTTTGAGGCTATGGAAAAAGTGAAGGTAATTAGAGAAAGGTTGAAGATGGCACAAAGTCACCAAAAGTCCTATGCGGATGTTAGGACGAGGGATCTTGAATTTCATGTTGGTAATTGGGTGTATGTGAAGGTTTAGCCTATGAAGGGTGTAATGCGTTTTGGTAAGAAGGGAGAGCTAAGCCCTGGGTATGTTGGCCCTTATGAGATCGTTGAGCAGATTGAGAATGTGGCTTATAGGTTACAGTTGCCTTCGGACTTGAGCTCCATTCACCCCGTCTTCTATGTGTTTGTGTTGAGCAAGCTAGTTGGTGATCCTAGCACCACTGTGCATTTTGTAGGAATTGAGGTTGAGGAGAACCAATCTTATGAGGAAGTCCTGATAGAGATTTTTGATCGGCAAGTGAAGTGTCTTCGAAAAAAAGGATGTGGCTTCAGTGAAGGTGCTTTGGAGAAATCATCACATGGAGAGGGCTACATAGGAGATGGAACTGGACATGATGGAGTGATATCCCCATCTTTTCCAATCTACTCAAGCCTAAGGCACTAGGTTCTTCCTCCTCTAAATAGTCCTAGTTCTTTTACTTTTGAGTCTCACGACATGACATGCATACATGTGCACAAAAATGGTTTTTATGATATTTGAATAATTTGAATACATTTTAATATGGCTTTAAGACTATGATTTCTAAGAGATGAACTATGCATTATACCTCGTGTTCGGATGTTGCATGTCTTAAGTCAAGCTCTCAAGCCTTGACGCTGCACATTCGGGGATGAATATTCCCAAGGGGGAGATGATATAAGGACTTGGATTTTCGAATGACTTTATTGGATCTCATAATGTTTGCTCGGGAGAAAATTTGACAAAGTGTTGCTCCATGGAAGGCCCACACAGCCAGTGTGAAGCCATACAGACTGTGTGGCTTTTAGAGGAGAGGTACTTGGCCATACTTTAGATTACAAGGTTTCGATAGAGTGGCTCAGTCTATGTGTGGGCATAAAACCACTCACATAGTCCATGAGGTGTGGTACGGGTTGTGTGGCCCACTTTATAAACTCGCGATGTGAAATTTTTCTAAGTATGAAATTATCATCTCGTAACTTTTTTCGCACAGAAATGTTCTAAGTGGCATTTCATAGTCCTTTACACGACCCATGTAGTGTCACATGGGCTGTGTGATTTTCCGAACGACACCCCTCAGCTTCGAAAAAAAATCTAAGTGTTAACACTGCAAAATCTGTCTATGTGCCATCCCACAGTCACAGTTCACGCTCCGTGAAGTGCCACATGGACCACGTAGACTCCCATGTAGCCTTGACGATCCACTTTCCATCCTTTTTATAATTGGTGTTTATGTAATTACGGTTTATTTTAATTATCTTTCATGACCTTTTGCCTATCCTAGACCCCTAAATCAAGTGATATCCTTTCATTTTAATTCATTCTTCTTGAAAACACTCTCACTCAAAAAGATAACTCCCAAAATACTCTCGAAGTCCTTCTCTCAAGACTGAAGCTAGGGTGCAATTGGGGGATTCTACTTCAAGCTAAATTCTTCTAAAATTAATCTTCCTAAACAAGGTATGTGGGATTGATTCTTGGTCCCTTTCAACCATGAAGACCCAAACTCTTTTTAATTGATTTTCATGAATTTCAGCTTACTTTAAATGTGGGTTTTCCATTATTTGATCTCATTAAATCCAATTTATGTATGTGTTGTACCTTATCTATGATTTTAAATTAATTTAATCCCTATTATGATGATTTCCATTAAAGTTATGGAGTTTGAATATGTGTATCCCCTTTAAAGCTTAATTTATGCATGGGTTATTTGTATTATGATAAGAGGTTGATTTAATTATGGATTTACTAAATTTCTTATATAATGTTTATTTTAGCTTGAATCTATATTACTTACTCAATTCCCACATCATGCATAGCATTTTTGTTCATGAACATTGGTCTTTAGGGAAAGTATGAAGTGGGTTAAATCCATCTTGTTTTTTGAAGTTATTTTGGTAAGATACTGGTTATGACAAGAATGTCATCACATGCATGTCTTATGAATATAATTTTTGAGCATTTTAGGTGCTTGCACCATTCCGTATTTGTGATGGAGCTAGTCCTACGCATGAATATTACAACTACAAGCTATGATTTGGCCTTTGAGCCTAAATGTTCACTGATCAGATTTGAAGTGCCTATTGCCTTTTTGAAAGTTTGTATATATATATATATATACACACACTATATATATTCTCGTGGGATGTTGACTTAGCAGCGATGGATTTGGGACATCAAGGCTATCCCCGAGGGTACTCTCCCTTTCCTCAAACTATGTGCCTAGCATATGTTATGAGAATCCTATCCGAAATGGAATATGTTCCCGAAAGGAAGGTTGCTTCATAACAAAATGGGATATGTTCCCTTAAGGTGAAGTATTATGATATGATATGAAAAATCCTTTTCGAAATGGGATATATTCCCGTAAGGGGGTTTCTTCATACGAAATGGGATACGTTCCCGCAAGATGAAGTATGGCTTACCTTGGGCAAGTAGACTACCTCTATACTGGTCAGGGGATTTCATCGGGATTCCAAGTACTAGCTCAATTAGTCTTATTCTTGTCGGTTGAGGTCACATCCTCGCTAAATACGAATATCATTGCGTTCATGCATCACAAATCTCATGGCATATTGTATTCTACCCTTCCTTGGATATATGATTCTTTCATATTATGTGCCCTTGTCATCTAACATTTAAATGCAGGTTTGATAAGTCATATTCATTGCATGCCCGTACATATAGTACATTCAAACGTACTAACACATACTATATGCCTAAATAATTTTACCATGTAGGGGCCAAACGCTTCGACTTTCCACCGTTTTACGAGCAGCTAAAATTTTGAAGGTTGAACTTGTTATGAGTCCCATCTTCCAAGGACAAGCTACCCGTCCTATATCTATGTTATCTTATGTCTACTTTCTTATTTGAGAGTTAGCCCGAGACATGTCTTGGCCCCCATTCTATCTTATGACTAAAGTAATTGTTGGAGATCTTCTAGACTCCCGTAGATCTCTTATATATATGCTATGTGATGTATTTGGAGCTCATCTTATCTGTTACCTTTATGAAATGGCTATTATGGATCGATTATGGAATTATATTATGTATGCATGTTTGGTGTAGAAATATGGAATGTCCTAAGCCCCATTTGCCCAATAGCGTGAGTCCTACTTACCCGACCCTTAGTTCTTATATTCTATGTGAATCCATGTAAATCCCTTTCCCTTGGACTTCCCCATAGTGTGAGTCCTAGTTACCCATCCCTTAGTATTATGTGTTTACTATTTCATTGTGCTTCTGAACTGATTATGTGGATTTAGATACTTCGAGGCTTTTTTGGGGGGACTCATGGGTTCCAATTCACCGTGTCACTTCTAGATGCTGGTCTCGATCATGACAATAAAACATTATTGGACAAGTTTCATAGAATCAATCTATGGTCCATAGTTTCTTCTATGGGTCGTGGAATCCATCTGTAGAGATTATGTAATTTTGTGGTGCAGATCCTCAACCACTAAGTCATATTTAGGAATCCTAGTTCCATCTGCAGGCCGTAAACTCTCCTCATGAAACCTTCTAAATTTGTCAAATTTTATAAGTGCTAGGGGAGTTCGACAAATCTCAACTATTACATGTAAATACTTGTACGACCCATACTGGTCCTTACAAAAAATAAGCAACTTTTCAGATTTGAAAAATCTACGAACCTATGTCACAAATTGTAGTCTATTCTACAGTATATATTTTTCCCTTGTAGAAACCCAATTCTAGAAATTTTTTCAAAAACTCAAGTTCTATTGATGATCACTATCTATGATCCATATTCTTTCCAGGATCCATAGATGCCACTTGTAGAACTGATAGGGTGTAAAAATACAACACTTGTAATGCTTAAAACATGGAATTTTTTGTCTTCTCAATGCTATTTTAGTAGATTTGATGTGTTTTTATGTTTGTTTTTTAGGATTATAGGGTTGGCACAGTTTTTGGGCTAAGTGTGTTGGATTTACTTAAGTTGAGGTTCAATGATCCCTCTTACGAACCGTAGAGCTTTTTATGGGCCGTAAAGATGGTTTCGTATACAAGGGTGATTTTCTAAAGTTAAGTCTATGAATATGCAGATGAGTCGTAGCTGTTTATACGAGCCATAGACTTAGTGTCATACCTTGAGGATCAGAAGTTT